>WNGS01165318.1:6321991-6350586 GCA_020271785.1 Procambarus virginalis | reverse complement strand
CTACCCCAAACACAACAATTTTATTACAAATTTAAAGCATAATACGAACTTGCAAGAACTTTTTACAGCTTCGTCTTGGGCTTGACAAGATACGGGCTCCATGCTGTGGCAGCATACTCCAGGATTGTTCTACATATGTAGTATACAAGATTCTGAATGATTCCTTACACAGGTTCCTGAAGGCAGTTTGATGTTAGCCAGCCTCAATACGCTGCAGATTATTCTTTTTACGGGAGACAGGTTTGGTGCGATATCAACTCCTAGATCTTTTTCTCTGTCCATTCATGAAGTACTGTACTTCATCTCCCATTCGGTATTGTTTTCCACCGCCTAGTTTCATTACTTTACATATACTCGGGTTGAACATTAGTAGCCATTTGTTGGACCATTCATTCAGTTTGTCTAGGTCACCTTGTTGCCTCATACTATCTTCCTCTGTTTTAATCATCCTCATAATTTTTGCATCATCAGCAAACAATGAGAGGAACGATTCTATACCTTCTGAAAGATCATTTACATATATCAGAAACAATATAGTTCCAAGGACTGAACCCTGCAGGACTCCACTGGTGGCTTCACGCAATCTGAGGTCTCACCCCTCACTGTAACTCTCTGCTTCCTATTGCTTAGGTACTCCCTTATCCACTGGAGTGCCCTACCAGTTACTCCTGCCTGTTTCTTCAGCTTATGCATCAGCCTTTAATGGGGTACTGTCTCAAAGGCTTTCTGACCCGACCAAAAAATGCAGTACGCCCATCCCTCTTTCTTGCTTAGGTCGTCTGTGTGTGTGTAATTACCTAGTGTATTACCAGTGTAGTTACAGGTAAGAGCTACGCTCGTGGTGTCCCGTCTTCCCAGCACTCATTGTCATATAACGCTTTGAAACTACTGACGGTTTTGGCCTCCACCACCTTCTCCCTCTAACTTGTTCCAACCGTCTACCACTCTGTTTGCAAAAGTGAATTTTCTTATATTTCTTCGGTTCTGTGTTTAGCTAGTTTATATCTATGACCTCTTGTTCTTAAAGTTCCAGGTCTCAGGAATCTTCCCTATTTTTTATCAATTCCTGTTACTATTTTGTATGTAGTGATCATATCACCTCTTTTTCTTCTGTCTTCTAGTTTTGGCATATTTATGCCTCTAACCTCTCCTCGTAGCTCTTGCCCTTCAGTTCTTGGAGCCACTTAGTAGCATGTCTTTGCACCTTTTCCATTTGTTGATGTGCTTCTTAAGATATGGGCACCACACAACCGCTGCATATTCTAGCTTTGGCCTAACAAAAGTCGTGAACAATTTCTTAGTATATCACCATCATGTATTTAAACGCAATTCTGAAGTTAGAAAGCGTGGCATAGGCTCCTCACACAATATTCTTTATGTGGGCCTCAGGTGATAGTTTTCTATCTAGAACCACCCCTAGATCTCTTTCTTTATCAGACTTCTTTAAAGATTTCTCACATAATATAGGTTGTGTGGGGTCTGTGTTCTCCTATTCCACATTCCATAACATGGCATTTATTAACATTAAATTCCATTTGCCAAGTGGTGCCAAGTGTGTGTGTGTGTGTGACGTACTTACCTAATTGTGCTTGCGGGGGTTGAGCTCTGGCTCTTTGGTTGTACCTCTCAACTGTCAATTAACTAATGTACAGGTTCCTGAGCCTACTGGGCTCTATCTATGTGTGTAAAAAATTAGCCATGTAGTTACAGGATGGTTTACACTCAGTGTCCCATCTTCCCAACACTTTGTAATGTAACGCTTTGAAACTACTAACGGTTTTGGCCTTCACCACCACCTCACTTGTTCCAACCGTGTACCACTCTGCGAAAGTGAATTTTCTTATTTCTTCAGCAGCTTTGATTACTACTACTACACACACTACTTCCACAATCATTTCAGGGACACTGGTATATTCCCACACCCACTCCATAAAAACATTGTGGAAAGCATTGGTGAGAGTAAGGGTAAAGTTGTGCCACAACAAACTAATACCAGCCCATTTACCTAATGGCAAGTTTTTCACCTCATCTTCCATGGAGTCCAAATTATTTTTTGAGGGAAATTCGAATTTAGAGGCAAAATCCAGTAAGATTTGACTGGGTTTCCTCGAAATCCACTAGATCAGGATCTAGATTTTTGGGGTGCCACCATAGTGTAGCAGAAATGATTACTTGAATATCACGTTTTCTGAATATCAAGTGCCCACTGCCAATTATATTATGTTTGTAGTTTTTCAGTGTCTTCTACTGAGGCAAATTTCATGCTGATTTAGCCGATTATGCAGTGTGGGAGTGGTACAGGCAGACGTCTGAGGAATTAAAGGTTCAACAAAAAATGATGTGCGTGCACGCGGGAGTAATATGTGTGGGGAAGTAGTAGTCATATGTGTAGAGGGAGAAGGAACAGTTGGTGTAATAGTGGGGAAGTAGCAGCAGTCTGGGGAAAGAGTGTAATTACCCAAGTGAAGTTACAGGATGAGAGCTAAGCTCATGGTATTCTGTCTTCCCAGTAGTCTGTCATATGCTGCATTGAAATTATTGTATTGGTTTTGGCCTCCACCACCATCACCTCAATTTGTTCCAACTGTCTACCACTGCAAAAATAGTTTTTTTTGTGTGTGTGTGTGGGGGGGGGGGGGGGCAGTTTGAGTCCGACATTTTGTTCTCGAAGATGCAGGTTTCAAGAATTCTTCTGTCAATTTCGTTGATTCCAGTTACTATTTTGGATGTAGTGATCACATTACTTCTCTTTCTTCTAGCTTTGGTATACTTAACACCTTTAACCTCTCGACACCAACAACCTTTTGTGTGTGTTGCCGACCATTATACTAACAACCTCCTACAATACAACCAACTAAGGGCACTTGTTTCTCAGGCGATTTTATTTATGTGAATGCAGCTATTCCAATGAAAATTGCTGCTAGGAAATGTAATGACCATTCAAGGCAGGGGTATATTGTAGTTTCCATTTTCTATCCTGGATCAACAGTATAATGCACAGTACTGTATTGGTAAAAGTGGCAGGAGGACTTTTGTATTGAGCAGCATATGGTTTATTGCAATAAGAGTGGAAAATACCCAAACTTTGGAAGGTCTGTGGAATGCATCCCTATTATTTCTACAAAACCTTCAGCTTCATTTGCATGAATATCATTTGCATGAGGTTTTCCATGAAGATATCCCTCATGTAAATCCAGGCTTTACTGTACTTTGTATTAATTTAGGTAAGTTCCTACCACATTTAGCAGCATCAAGACTAATTTCAGCAATATTTTCATCCTAGTTTGTTTTATCATTCAGGAAACACATTGTACACAATTCACTAACATTACAGTATATGGGTGGGTTGACAGTACTGTACTGAGAAAGAGGCAAAGAGAGTGTGAGGGGTGGCATGGTTATATTTGTTTTAACATTTCACACAAATTTTGAATCGAGATGTACTGTAACAGTAGACCAGAGATACTTTAATCCCTTTGTCAGATTAATACAATCAAACCATTTATCTTATAGATTTTAAATAATTTTGCTTTGACTCACTGTCTCAATCCTAATTATATCTCAGTAAATATAAAGAATATTCTGTAAATACTCAAGTAAATATAAATAGTAAATAGAAAGAATGGCATTTTATTTTTTCATATTTCTCATACAAAAAAATTAAGTATAACACTGTGTTTTCCCATTTATTTGATTCTTAGCACATCAAGAACACATCATGTTTTCATCAATTACACAGAAAAAGTAGTCAAATCCTTTCTTGATAACTCACTAACATTAACTATATATTTTTTCACAACTCTGATTTTTAAAATCATCTTGTTTTCAGGGTGATCGCAGCTTGTCACCAGTACTGGGAGCTCGGCAGGCTCACCACCTCAGCCGCACCTCATTGCGAACGGAAACAGTCGTCTGAGACTACGCCCAGCACCACCCCCCTTGCGGGCTATCAGCCTCAGGGAGTGGTGCTGAGGAATCTCGAACACCTACACCTACTGTTTCATCACACCATGAGCTCTTAATGTACTGAGCTGGGTGGATCCAAAGGATGTTTTAATGGATTGCTGATGAAACCTAGGTCCACATATACAGTACAGTATTAAAAACTGCAGATGTACAGTATCCAGAGGATCAAACCTCAATCTTGTACTGAAAAAGGTGATATGATAATGTTTTTATTTTTTGTTTAAGAAATGTAGCAGTGCATCAGTTACAAGAAAAAACAAATTTATAGATCTAATATTGTTATTAATCCAATAAGTTCTGTTTTGTAGTGTTGCAACAATGGATGTTTAGAGAAAACACTGACTATTTTTCACATTAACTGCTACAATAGAACTATCAGCCTATTTAAAAGGCTTTTTACAGGTGCTAAAATGAGTGGTGCGACTATCAGCTGTGGTTTATGATGCAATGGCAATCAGTAATTTTATTATGCTAAGAACTAAGTATGATTTTAATCATACATGTAAAACTATAAGCTCTCGTGCCATACCGTGACAGTACACTGTACAGTTTTCTAATATGTATACTGGAAACAAATAAAATCTTCTGAACAGAAAGTATACACTTGAACTCCACAATTGGAAACTGCAGCAGATTCCAAGAGGAAATAGGAGACTGCTCCTTTACGCTTGCAATTTGTTATTGGAAAATATTTTTTGTATTACTAAACTTCAGTGACAAATCATTTGTTTGCTTTTGAACTCATAACAAAACCCCTTTGAATCCAACCTTCATGGTGACAAATGAGCATTAAGTGATGCTTAACTGTTACCTGAAAGCGCATTACCTGGTACAGTATTTATGGTGCTCATTTGGTTATGAGATCGCCATTGACTTTATAGACGTGTGCTCAATATCAGATAGGATAAGAGACAGTCTAGTTGTTGTGATGTTAAGAGAATATTTGTTCTGATCCCCCTTTTCTTGTTCATAACTGGTGTTCAGAGACCTGTTGCCATTTTCTGCACATCTGTTTCATCTGTGCTTTTTGCAGTAGTGAGGCATGGCAGTCTCTTCTTTGCTTGTAGATTCATTATAAATATTCCATTTCAAAGATATGGCTTTGTGCCTCACTACTTGTTTAGAACTAGTCACAGTTTGTTAAGGTTACTTTACATGTTTGTAATNGGTTGCAATGAAGAAAACCTGGACATTAGAGGATGAACAATATACAGTACAGGTAATTAAATATTAGCGAATTCATTATCCTATATACAGTAAATGTATGTAGAATTGGCTTCTCAAGCTGCAAATAACAATGAGCTAGAAATCACGGTACAGTAATTATATTACTCTGCAAGCTATTGAAAGTCACTTCAAATTACAATTTTAAATATGAGAACATAAACATTTTAAAATAAGTTTTTTATTAATTTGTAGAGGGACCTGCTAGTACAGTCTGCCTCGTTCTCGACCCAAAATCGAGAATCTGGATTAGAATCCTGGGCGGACAGAAATGGTTGGGCATGTTTCCTATCAGTTCATGCTGCTGTCTGCCTAGCAGTAACTAGGTACCCAGGAGTTAGTCAGCTTGTGGGGTTGCATCCTTGGGAGGGTCAGTAATTCAACCCTGGAGGGGGACCTGGATAAAAGCCTAACATGTACTAAATGTATAAACTAGCTGCCTGTCCTCCAACACAATGAATTAAATAACTTCATTGAAATATTTAAAGATAAAATTAGGATTAAAAATATTAAAAAAAGTTCTATATAAATTAAAGAAACCATAGGGGTGAAGTGTGTGTGTATTTTCAGATACTTAAAAATATATCAGATTTATGGTGTGGCCACGGGATACAAAGGATATATGTACACCAAAGAGTTATGAATATACTATACATCTATATACAGTACACAGTACTGTATAATAAAATTTCTTCTAGAGGTATATACAGTTTACTTTAGTTTTTGATTATGTCCAGAATTAAAGTATACTTTCTGGCTGGTGAGTAACCACTTGTGGCTGCCGGACTTTATGCCTCTGGAGGGTTATTACAACACCAAATCATAGAACATGCAGAATTATGTCTCTGATAATTCACGATACCTGATATGAATGCCTAATTAATATCTACTATACCCTTAAGTATATTTATGGCCCATTCCTAAAAGCCACAAGAATCTGTTCTGATCCATACACCAATAGTCAAATAAGTTATTTGCAGCCTCTGTTCTCTTCACCTGTGCCTTTATAATTTATTAAATAACCATTGACTACTCTCTTCCCTGCAGCTGTTCAGATGGCTATCTTAGAATATATTTGAAAGGGCAGGAAATGGAGAATGCCTATGACAGTCCGGACTTTGAAGTATGTGGAAAGACCTTGCCTCAGACCGTGGTGTCGGCAGGTCCAAGGCTTGTCATGGTATTCAGTTCCGGAAAATACCAGGGTGGAAGATTTAAAGCCCATTACAAATTTGAAACTGGTGAGCATCAAGATGTCATATGTCTAGTTTATAATGCAAATTTACATTTTCCTATACTATTTGCTATTTTGCTGTTTTTTGCAAAATTTGATATTTTGCTCTACAGTGCAGAAATAATTTAAATGAATATTGCAATATGGTTTTAGGTGTCTGTAACACATCAACACTGAAGAAGTTAAGACTGGGCAGTTGTATAATGTATTTTACATATACATATTTCATAACTTGCATTTTACTTTACATAAAATTCTCCTTTCTTGATTTGCTTTTATAGTAACTTGAGCATTATTACAGAATACAAGATACCAGGCACACCATCTCCAGATGGGAAATGCATTTTCACCTACTATAGTTCAAGTCGCAAAGAGGGGATCTTCAACTCGCCCCGCACCCTGCCAACTACCCGTCCAATACCACCTGCGAGTTCACTTTTCAAGCCAATCCAGATGAGCAGGTTCGGCTGGCATTTAATCATTTGAGCTCAGCAGTAAAAAAATAACTTAACTTATGGGTGAGTTCTTTTATTTGTAAAAATTTAGCGAGTGGAAAATTATATTAATTTTATTTATAAATGGTTAAAAATGAGATTTCACATGTATGTGTTTGTATAGGAATGTATTTATAAGTACAGTATTTACACAACTGCATATAAAGAGATTGAATTCCAATATCTCCACAGTTAATTGATAGTGTTTATGCCTTCTAAACCACAATGAGTTTCGTCATATTTACCTGAATTTACCTGAAGGTCACATATCTCAAGTGGTCTTAACATAAGACAGGAAGCCAGCGTCTTGTCAAAGATCCTCCCATTGTTCTGGAGGATTTTGTGTACTCAATTGTAGACTCCAGCACTTCCTTTCAGAGCATGTTCCACACTAACTACCCTCAGGCTGACAAAATTCCTTATTATGTCTTTATGGTTCATTTAAATTGGTTGATTTCAATATTATCCCTATAAAGCGAAGAGCATTTTGGATTACTTTACCTGAAAATACCTGACAAACACCATCTCAAGTGGTCATATAGAGCAATTTTCACTGTTCAGATTTGTTGCTAAAAGTTTAGGAGAGGACTGTTCTTGTTTCACAGATAGACAATAGAATAGACAAATCCGTATTTTGGAGAAATACTGTAATCACAATCTAAATTTACCTGGTTTGTATCTCTATCTGATTATACAGATAATCCACAACAGCACTACCACTTTACTTGACTCGGTAAATATAGCTCCTCAGGAGCTGTCATGTACTCAGATATCAAAACATTGGTTTCTTCACCACTTCAGTCTTATGGTTTACCCGATTATGCACTCATTCCTTTTTCCAACTATCCTTTAAGCATTCAGATGTTTAAATTTCTTAAGCATCTGATGAACATCAAATGAACAAATCCACATGGGCCGTGATGAGGGTTCGAACTTACGTCCGAGAGGAACCCATACGCTCCTTAATAGACTGTGCCATGACATGCGGATGTGTTCATTTGATGCATCACGCTATTGTGATTTCTGTGTGTAATGAAGTAAGGGCAAAGAGGTAGAACAGCTTGTTGACAGAGCCTAGGTGCATGGGGGAATTGTGTAAAATCCTGATTTGTGTCTCGGAGAGACTGTAGGATCCATGTGAGGGCAGTAGCACTCCCTGTTGTAATTCTTTTAACAATGTCGTGGCACAGTAGATTAAGGCGCATCTGGGATCCTCTCGGATGTAGGTTCGAACCCTCATCACGGCCCTTGTGGATTTGTTCAGATGTTCTGAATATTCTAACTCTAATTTGCTGCATTGTATTACACTTCTATATTTGTCCAAATGCCTCCACACCTTGTGAAAGTATGAAATAGGGTAATACAGTAATATTAATTAATCTTTTTAACATATGCACATAATAAAATAAAAATATATAAATCTATGAAGGTCATTAGTACTTGTATATAACCTTGCAAATTGACTATGCATTCTGGTGTGAATTAGTAATTTTTAATTTAACCTTTTCAGAAATCACTGTCAAGCAGATTGGGTGGAAATATATAATGTATATAGACCAATTGGGTCTGATGTTGAACGAGAGAGATTAAATGGTCGATACTGTGGATTGGCAGCTCCTGGTCCTATAGAGAGTGAACGTGAAGCAGTAGGTCTTCGGTTGTACTCAGAACTGATCATGAGAATGTCTATAGTGGCTTCGAAGCAAAATATCAGTTTAAAACTAAGGAAATGTTGTTTAGAGGTAAGTAGAATAAAGCTTATTTACTTGTATTACATTGCTTGCTCTCACATTCAAAGCATGGACCATAAACATTGTGAATCGGCTCTTATACACAATGTACCCAACATGAACTTGAGTCCTGGCTTTGTTGCTGTGGACTCTTCCCTTTCACAGTACATACTCAAATGCTCTAATCTTTCTAACAAACGTGACTTAACATAAGCTTACCCCTTCCATTTATCTTTCTTTCTCTTTCCTTTTCTTTCTCTCTTCTCCCCTTTTTCTGTTCATTGTCTTCTCCTACGCTCCCTTGCTATCCTCTTCTTATTCCTATTACTTTTCCTTCGGTGGTTATAATGGGAGCTGCCTCATATGGGCCAATAGGCCTTCTGCAGTTCTCATTATTACTACTATTCTCTACACCTTATTTTCCTCCTCACCTCTCCCTTGCCTATTTATTACCCGTTCTCTACCTACTCATCACAAGCGACTTGAGAATGGTCCAGGACGGACCGAAACGTCGTCATCCCTTCAACTTCTAGTGTGTGGTCTGGTCAACATACTTCAGCCACGTTATTGTGACTCATCGCCTGCATAAACATTGTACTGTACAAATTGATTTCTCTTGCATTTCATTTATGCATTCTGGTGTATTTGCTGTGTCCCATACCTATGGAATCTTAAGGTTATCTTGAGATGATTTCGGGGCTTAGTGTCCCCGCGGCCCAGTCCTAGACCAGGCCTCCACCCCCAGGAAGCAGCCCGTAGCAGCTGTCTAACTCGCAGGTACTTATTTACTGTTAGGTAACAGGGGCATCAGGGTGAAAGAAGCATTTTGCCCATTTGTCTCTGCCTCCGCCAGGGATCGAACCCGGAACCTCGGGACTATGAATCCGAAGTGCTGTCCACCCAGCTGTTAGGCGCCCCCAAAGCACCTTGGTAAAAGACATTAATAATGTGGAAAAAAATCCATAATTGTTACCGACTTTTATCTGCAGTCAATATGATAATATAGTGTCACAGAAATAAATATTATACATAAAGAATGTGATTTACAAAACCATAAAAGACAAACTTTTATGTCAGCTCTTGTATGCAACTTACCAAGTTTTGAACCTAGAAAAAATACAATATTGTACAGCATTAAATATAATTATCGCTATGATAATCATTGTACTGTATACATTAAGTAGCAAGTCCAGATCTCAAGTGGCAGAGAGACCTTAGGTTTTTGTTGTTCACATGAGCAATACTATGCATAATCGGGCAGATAAACATTCTGCACCAGTGTATCTGGGATCTTTTCAGTTGTCCCCATTAAAACAAACTAATGCCAGAAGGACTGTGGAGAATCATTCTCCTGATTGGAGAATGTGTACTGTACTCATTCCAACATGAAAGGACCTCTAGTAGATTTTGTTCATATGCACACACCCAAAACCCTTCAAATGCACTACTTGGTGTCTCAGGTACTGCTAAATCACTAGTTAGCTTGTGGGTGCATTTTCAGGTCGCTGTTAACAGCATAGATATGCCCATTTTGTGGAGGCTTCCATTGTCTCCTCTTCCTTCAAATCTGGCAAAATGGGATTTACATCAGTGCCTTCTACAGAACTGGGACTATGCATCTGAATTGGATCTGCCCTCCTTTGAGAATGGGTCATCTTCCACTTCCTAGCTGTAATATGGGAGTCCCATCATCATCCTGACTGGCAAAAAAGTCTATTCTTTTAGTAAATGACAGCTATACTGTCATATGCAGGTGTTTGACTAGATGGCTCTGGTTTTTCAGTTGTCTTTCCTTCATGGCTGTCATCAATGTCCTGTTTTCTCTTGCTTTGGCTTTTAATGGCGAGGCTTGATGGCTTCACATTCAGCACTTGTATTGTCGGTTTTAGTGGTGGTGGATTTGAGAACTCGCACCTGCTTGGTGGAGGTTCACTGTTCTTGTGCTAAGCTAAAGGCTTTCTCTGGACAGTTTCAGTTAGCTCATAATTTCCTTTGAGCTTCCTTCATCATATGCATTGTCTGCTGCTGCAGGAGCAGATGTCATTCCCAAGCTGTTATGCAGTTGCAGACTTCTTGTTTCTGCTGGCTTGCCAATTTAGAGTCATTCCAGAAGTGTACTTGGTTGCACTCCCTTCTGTTTACTACCCTATTCTTTCCTTTCCTCTTACCTCCAGGTGCAGGTTTCATAGAACTTTATGGAGACAGGGGCATGTCTTTTTTGCGGTACTGTATTGCCAGGCTGCAATGGAACTACTAAATCATTTGCATATAATTATTTATGACAAGTAATTACTTTTCTTGCACTTATGTCTTCCAGTGAGTTTTTACCAGTTTTGTGGTTTCTCTGATATCTACTTCCCTTCTCACCTACTTCACACCTCTTGGTGTGACCCAGATTCTGGTGATGCTAGATGTAAGCTCATGGGGCCCACCATGAAAGCAAGTTCAATACATTCAGTGCTTGGTTTTTTTCACATGAGAACAGGATTCACCATTAAAGAAAAGCCTGAACAAAACCTATGCTGTGTAAAGCTTAGATAATTATCTGAATATTTTACAAAGTGTAATTACAGGATGAGAGCTAAGCTTGCAGTGTCCTGTTTTCCCAGCGCACTATCATATAATCCTTTGAAACTACTGAAGGTTTTGGGCTCAACCTTCTCACTTAACTTATTCTAACCATTTACCACTCTGAATCAAAAGTGAAACTTGTGGAAGGCGGCCCTTTGGGGCTTCGGGCTGCCTTCCACAAATTCCTTGGGTTCTGTTTCCCTTGTTCGCCTTAGGGTAGGGGGCAGTTTGCACTGGTAGGGGCACAGGGTACTGCGCAGCTTGTTTTCACCAATCATAGCGGCCAGCTCTGTTCCGCCTGGTCACGCTGTCCTCTTGCAGGGTTTTCTTTTTCTTTTTGTTTGCCTGCCTGGTGGGGGAGGTCTGACTTGGTTCTTGCCCCCTGTGTACTAAGTACTCTTACTTCTTCTGGTGGTTCCCCCTGCTTGGTCCCCGTGAGTATACAAGTCCTGGGGGTTCAGTTCTTAGAAAGTCGTTTGGTAGACTTGGGCACTGGTTAGCAGTACCCTGCCTGAGCTTTCCTGAGCGTAAGTTCCATCTCAGGACCCTGGGAATCCTCACGGGGATGCTTGGGTTTAATGGATGTGACTCTGGAGTCCCCTCCCTCTCTTTGTGTGAGTTCTAGGGTTGCTCTGTCCCCTTGTCTCAGGGTGACTCTCACTGATTTTGCCTCCGTCTGCTACCTGTGGGGTCGGTGGCACCTTCGGCCCGGAGTCCTGTGAGTTTTGTTGCTTGTTTGTGACTCGGTTACCCAGTTTTATGCTGACTATGTTGGGTGCAGGGAGCACGGGCGTTGCACGAGGAGTTCAGGTGGTGGCAACGTGCCCGGTTGTTTGCTCCCCGGAAGCCCTGAGGCTGTCCCATTTTTGGTTGTTGTGACGGGGGATGGGGGTGTTTGTTGCTTCGGTTTTGTTTCCGTCCATGCCCCTTGTCTTTCCCCCTGTTGTGGTCTAGTCTGGTCTTCCGCTTCCTCTCTGCATCCGGATCCTCGCCGTCTGTGGGTTCGGGGTCGGGGCAGGGCTTTGATGGAGCTCAAGGAATTCCCATTCCGGGGTAGCGTCGGAGGCATTCGAGCCTGTTCCTCCAGCTGTGTTGTATGAGTTTGCCAGTGGGCTCCCTTCCTTAGTACTTTTCTGGATGCCCCGGCTTTTTCTTGTGAGGCTGGGGCTTTGGGGGGTCGGCTCGGCCCCGGAGCCTGCCATGTGGGTTCCCAGGGCTGGAGAGGGACTGCCTTGAGGGGCCTCGGGCCCCGTTGGACCCCGCCGGGGTTTTTCTACCTTCTGAGCGGGGCTTGCGGTTACGGGGAGTGGGGTTTTTCCTTTCCCCCCTCTACGTACGAGTTGTTGGGCGTCGGCCCCTCCCCAGGTTCGGTTCCTTGTCCCTGGGGTCTGTCGATTCCGTCCTGTCAGTGGGTACTCTTCTCCGTTTACTCACCCTTCTTTTTGGGGACGGAACTTCTCCGTCATGTTCCCCTCTTCTCGGGGTTCTGCATGACTTTTGGTCTCGGGTGCGACTGTGCCTTTATATGCCTTCGTGATTTGTGCTTGCTTCTATGTGTTCTCGAAGGTTTGGGAAGGAATTGTTGTGTGTTTTGTATGTGCCTTTTGGCTCTTCTATTGCCAGGTTTGGGTTCCTGGTTTCCTGGCTTACCCTGCCAGTTGGCATTTTCGAGGTCTCGCAGTGTCCCTTCTCTAGTGTCTCGCTTCGGAAACTTAGAGTCTCCGATCTCCTGGCGAGCTCGCTGGTGTTGGGGAGTTTTCAGTATGGCAGACGTTCCATCTCCTTCCTTGCCAGCTTGGGTTTCCGGCTCTGCTTGCTCAGTGGTTGCACCCGAGATCTTCCCGCAGCTCGGCCTCTTCCTAGGCTCAATCGGTCCACGGCGGGGCTGGTTCGGTTCTGCCTCAAGTCTCTCAGCATCTGTTGGTGGTCAGGTGGCTTCGTAGATGGTGTCCCACCTGCATGCTTCTTCTTGGCAGTCCTTCCTTTTTCTTTCTGTCCCTTCTTAGGCTTGCTGCATTTTGTTGGTGTGGTCTTGTCCTTCTCTTGTGGAGGTTTGGGGCCATCATCTTACCACATACTTTTGCCTTGTCTCGTGCGGTGCTGGCAGAGCCGTTCCGGGTTGCTTCGGTTTTAGAGTTACCTCTGTACCGCTTCGTGAGCCGTCTCTGGCGTGGTTCACCTCCGGCCTGCTCTTGCGCTGCTTGAGCTGTCCTGGTTTTTGAATTGCATGCTCTTTTCTCTTCTCCTCAGTTTGTTGTGGCCCCTTCGGTTCTGAGTTGTTTTCCGAGGCTCTTTTCTTGTTAGCGTTGGCCTGTGGGGGTCAGGTCGGAGTGCTTCGTGGCCTCTTCCGGCTCCAGGGTTTCGGCTCTTTTGGTTTTCTTGATAGGTTTGTGTGCTTGCAGCCGTCTCCTTCTTTTCTTGTGACGACTGGCTCAGCTGCTTTCCAGAGGGGCCCTTAGGTTGTTTGATTCTTGGTTGGTCTGCCCGGGGGTGCATCGCGTGTTGTGTTTGGTTGCGGCACTTCACCGCGCTTGGCATGCTGCGGCTGCCGTGACCGGGGTCATGCTTTGGGTTGTTCCGGGTTCCCTTCTTCCCTGTTCCAGGATGTGGTTCTCTCGGGTCGTCCGTCGGGTGGTTCGGTCCTGCCAGCCTGCTGTTTGTCCCCATGCCCATGTCGTTAGTTGGTTGGCTCTGCGTTCCTTCGTTGATGTTCCTGGGCCTTGTCGGGCTTGTGTGGCCTTGGGTTGGCAGTTGCAGTTTTGTCTCCGCTTCGTGTTGGGGTGTGTGCAACTTTTGGCCTCCCGGGCTAGGTCCCTCTTGTTTTCATCTTTGGGTAGGTAGCTCCGGGGAGCCAACGGGGCTCCCCCCAGAAAACCAGCGTTAAATGTAATGAAACACCATTTTCTGGGTGAGACCAGGAGGCTTCCCGGCAACCCTCCCTTTCCCCGGTCGGCGATTTTTCTGTTTTCTGTTATGTTTTGATGTCCAGCCTCAGAACTGAGAGGTGGATATCCGGCATGGGGGTCTGGAGCTCCCCCTTTCCTTCTCATGGGGAGGGGGGGAGCTGCGCAGACAGCGGCACGGCGACGTGTGACATCATACTAGTTTGCTCGTTTCTGTTTGGGGAATTTCTATCCACTTGTTCAGCTTTTTGTAGCAATTTTCACCAGAATAGGGGTTTGTTTTGGAACGCTTACCTTTCTGGATGCCTGACCCGGTCGATGACAGACATAGAATGCTTCCAACTACATAGGGGTTTCTATAGGCCATTGCTCCTCGTGCCTCTTCTGAGGGGGGCCAGTTTCTGGCTCATGGTCCCCAGTAGGCCCACAGAACTCCATACACATGACTGACGCCAAAGTCTGACATTAGCATATCAGCCCAGATAGTTCCGGGGGAGCCTCCGGGTCTCACCCAGAAAATGGCATTTAATTACATTCAACAATTTTTTTTGACATTTTTAGACATTTTCAAATAATCCTGTATTTCACTTGTTCTGTAATCTTACATTTATCTACCATTATTCCACTGACTGTATATTATTTTATCAGATTGTGGTGGAAACATCACCGATGAAGAGTATGGAATCATACATTCACCACATTGGCCGAATAAATACGATGGGCCAGACCCTGATCGGGAGGGTGGAGCACTCTCTTGCACTTGGTTCATTCATGTTCGAGCCTATCACAAAATTTTACTTTGGCTTCAATCATTTTCTGTTGAAGGAAATCCAGAAGGTAAAGAAGAATTAATGTTAAAGTTAATAACCACTTGATGCTTGATGCATTAATACCAGCCTACTTAGACACTTAATATGTGCATTTAACAAAGTGAAACAAAGTTTGATAACTATCACTTTTAGATTTTGATAAGTTGTAAATTTGCTTTACGATCTTTATAATTTACTGCTTTACTCTGCTGCAGTACTATTAAAAATGTATGACATTCCCTCAGTGTTCAGAAAAAATTATCCCCCCCCCCACCAATTTTTGTTCTTACAGTGTTAAAATGCATTCTCTGATCACATTGTTATATACCCCGTAATTATTTCACTGCTCTTTGAATTGTTTTTTTTTTTGTTTTTTTTGACAGTACACTGTAATATTTTCAGTAGTGTGTAATTTGAGAATGAATATATATATATATATATATATATATATATATATATATATATATATATATATATATATATATATATATATATATATATATATATATATATATATATATATATCGTACCTAGTAGCCAGAACGGACTTCTCAGCCTACTATGCAAGGCCCGATTTGCCTAATAGGCCAAGTTTTCATGAATTAATTGTTTTTCGACTACCTAACCTACCTAACCTAACCTAACCTAACTTTTTCGGCTACCTAACCTAACCTAATCTATATAGATAGGTTAGGCTAGGTTAGGTAGGGTTGGTTAGGTTCGGTCATGTATCTACATTAATTTTAACTCCAATAAAAAAAAATTGACCTCATACATAATGAAATGGGTAGCTTTATCATTTCATAAGAAAAAAATTAGAGAAAATATATTAATTCAGGAAAACTTGGCTTATTAGGCAAATCGGGCCTTGCATAGTAGGCCAAAAAGTGAGTTCTGGCTACTAGGTACGACATATATATATATATATATATATATATATATATATATAGATATATATATATATATATATATATATATATATATATATATATATCTATATGTATATATATATATACACATATATATATATAGATATATATATATATATATATATATATATATATATATATATATATATATATATGTATATGTCGTACCTAGTAGCCAGAACGCACTTCTCAGCCTACTATGCAAGGCCCGATTTGCCTAATAAGCCAAGTTTTCATGAATTAATTGTTTTTCGACTACCTAACCTACCTAACCTAACCTAACCTAACTTTTTCGGCTACGTAACCTAACCTAACCTATAAAGATAGGTTAGGTTAGGTTAGTTAGGGTTGGTTAGGTTCGGTCGTATAACTACATTAATTTTAACTCCAATAAAAAAAAAATGACCTCATACATAATGAAATGGATAACTTTATCATTTCATAAGAAATAAATTTGAGAAAATATAATAATTCATGAAAACTTGGCTTATTAGGCAAATCGGGCCTTGCATAGTAGGCCAAAAAGTGAGTTCTGGCTACTAGGTACGACATATATATATATATATATATATATATATATATATATATATATATATATATAATATATATATATATATATATATATATATATATATTATACAGTATATAAATAAATAAAGGGGGGTACCACCTCTGGTGCAATTATAGGGACCCACAGCCTCAAAGAAGGGAACACAGAGCATTCAGAGAAAACTTGCCATTTAACTCTGAATACATATGAGTGTTCGCTTCTACCCCCCCCCCCCCCCCCCTTTTTTTATGGTGTACACTTTATATATATAATATTTAGTTAGTTAAATGTGTGTAACATGTTAGGCTAAAAAATATGGTGCTCATATCTAGTGACACATACGGTATACAGTATTACATTCGTTCTTTAATCAATGCTCTTGCTGTTATTACTCTACAGTATATACACAAATTATATATATCTATCTATATTTCTGTGGAGAGCCTCTTTGGCTCCTGGAGCTATACCGGGCTGATGTGTATATGCCATCCTGCATTTACCATTTGATCTTACTTTACAGAGAGAGGATGTCCAGCAGCTGTCGTTCGTGTTTGGCCAGATTTGGATAAAGTACCAATTGAGTTGTGTGGTGAAGGATTGAGCGACGATGCCTCCATAATAATCTCGAAATCCTCTTTGATGAGAGTGGCCTTCTTAACTGCTGATAAAGCTGTAGGAGCCAAGGGATTTGAGGGCATTTGGACAGAAATTCAGGATAGTAAGTTGCAGCTCATGACACATTTGATTGGCTAAATTCAAGATTCGTAATAAGTTTGATATCCTTTTACAGTAATTAATTTAAAAGTAATCAAATACTGCATGCATTATAAACTACCTTAACACCCAGACCTTAACACATTATCATCTGCATAATCATAGGGGATGGACAAATTTGCAATGCAAATACAGTAACATGAAATTTAGTTAAAAAAAATACAATTATGCTGTTGGAGCATTTTCCTTTGGCATTTCACATCAGTATTTTGTTTTTAATTTTTTAATGGATATAAAACATACAGTATACAGTAGTACAAATGACTGATGTATGAATGTGATGGAGAGTGGCAAGAAAGAATGATGACGTGCTTGTAGAAACCTCAAATACTTGATTCAGATTAAAAACATCTATACATAAGGTATTTGTGTTGAGAGAATTTTGATTTCAGTAGCACATGACCTGAATAAAAGCAGCTCTTAAAGTGCTTCTTAAAGGATTGGATGTCAAGTTGCCAAAGACGTACGGTGGTAGACTGTTCCACATAAAAGCTGAGAATGGAAAATTTTTACAATTTCACTTTTTCTTTTAAAAACTAATATAAATTTGGTACTACAGTATATATAAAAGATATGCAACCAAATAATAATGTGGGTGTATCATCTGGCGATATATATAAAAAAAGAGGAGGTACGCAACTTGCTAGTTCCATAGAAGAGGCGGCATACTGTATAAACACTAATGTAGTGGTAACATATAAAGATAACTATTTAATTTAAAATTTAATTGATACTATACAACACTGCTGCTAAGGAGGCTATCCACACTTGTCCCATTTCCTGAAAAGGTGTTCCCTATTCAGATTTCTACCCAGGCATTCATCCCTAGATTAGTGCCCATTGGCAAGGTCGTTGGACTTCCGTTACTGGTAGCAAACTGCGTACTCTTAACGGTAGACTGTCCCTCTAGACTCCTATCACCATAACTGGCTGTGGGAAACAGCTTGGGCGAGGTTACATATTGCTCATATACATTTTAATTCGCAGGCACATAATGGAGTGCCACCATGCTCCTTATTGTCCAAACTGCATTGCCCCTCTTACAGTCGTGCGTATCCTTGTTGAATGTCCTGACCTGTGAGGACGTGTGTATCTTGCTTCCCACCTGTCCCTTGCAGTCACTTGTCCCTCGTTAAAATCCTTGGTGAATCTGATACCTTTGATACCACCTGCCTTATGCGCTTCTGTTCTCGTACTGGCATCCTTGGTAATAGGTAGCACTGTTTTGTTATCCTGCGACTTTGATGGTGCTTCCCAGCTTGGTGCCTTGTTTCGATGATTACTTTTTTTATACTATTCAAGAAAGTGAGGGCAAGTTTGTGTGCCCTAGAAAATAATGTAGGTTGAATTATGGCCAATTTCTGAAGGAAAATGCATGAATTTCATATAAATAATTGACCAAGTTTGAGAAAAGTGTCTGATGGTTTTGACTGCAAGGATTAAAGAGAAAATTATTAATGAATGAGGAAGCTGCCTGTGACAGAAAGGTTTACATAGCAAATATTTAATTGAGTGTTCAAATTAAAGTTTTGTAAAAGGGGGACTGAAAAGGAGTACTGTATACAGTAATACTAAAGGATTTGCACATACAAATGCAATATAGTCTCCGTGGTGTAGTGGTAAGACACTCGCCTGGTGTTCTGTGAGTGCTTTGTCATGGGTTCGTATCCTGGCCGGGGAGGATTTACTGAGCGCAAATCCTTAACTGTAGCCTCTGTTTAACTCAACAGTAAAATGGGTACTTGGTTGTAAAAACGATTCTTTGTAGGGGTCGTATTCCAGGGACTGGCCCGAAACGCTACTCGTACTAGTGGCTGTACAAGAATGTAACAACTCTTGTATATATCTCAAAAAAAAAAAAAAAAGGAATAGACACTGTTCCAAATACTCTAGATATGTACTAAATTAGAGAATAGATTTAGAATTATGCCAAGGAATTTTGCAATGAAAAGGCATGTACTCAATATGTTTTAAAACTAAGTATGTAAATTTAATATGCAGGTAGGAAGCATGTCACCATGATTAATGTTAAAACTTTGTAAGGAAAAAAGAGGTAATTTCTTGTTGATGGAAATTAAAGATGCATTAAAAATACAGAAAGCTGAGTGTTCAAATTAAAGTTTTGTAAAAGGGGACTGAAAAGGAGTACTGTATACAGTAATACTAAAGGATTTGCACATACAAATGCAATATAGTCTCCGTGGTGTAGTGGTAAGACACTCGCCTGGTGTTCTGTGAGTGCTTTGTCATGGGTTCGTATCCTGGCCGGGGAGGATTTACTGAGCGCAAATCCTTAACTGTAGCCTCTGTTTAACTCAACAGTAAAATGGGTACTTGGTTGTAAAAACGATTCTTTGTAGGGGTCGTATTCCAGGGACTGGCCCGAAACGCTACTCGTACTAGTGGCTGTACAAGAATGTAACAACTCTTGTATATGTCAAAAAAAAAAATAAGGAATAGACACTGTTCCAAATACTCTAGATATGTACTAAATTAGAGAATAGATTTAGAATTATGCCAAGGAATGTTTGCAATGAAAAGGCATGTACTCAATATGTTTTAAAACTAAGTATGTAAATTTAATATGCAGGTAGGAAGCATGTCACCATGATTAATGTTAAAACTTTGTAAGGAAAAAGAGGTAATTCTTGTTGAGGGAAAATTAAAGATGCATTAAAAATACAGAAAGCAGATAGATGCATGTGTTTTTTGAATGCTGATGGCAGAATGTATGATTTCGCATTACACTACGTGAATAGTGGAATTAGGTGTTGTGAAGGAGAGAAGATGGCATTTTAGTGTTGTATTCACCTAGTTGTGCTGTGGGGCTTGATCTCTGCTCTTTCTGCCCGCCTCTCAACTGTCAATCAACTGTTACTAACTACTTTTTTTTCCCCCACACCACACACACACACACACACACCCCCAGGAAGCAGCCATGACAGCTGACTAACTCCCAGGTACCTATTTATTGCTAGGTAACAGGGGCATCAGGGTGAAAGAAACTCTGCCCATTGTTTCTCGCTGGCGCTGGGAATCGAACCCGGGACCACAGGATCATGCGTCCAGCGTGCTGTCCAGTCAGCCACCAGCCCCCTGTGTTGTATAGTCCCTGCACTGTGCATATGTTAAATTTGGCACTCCTGGTGCATGCCCCCCAAAACATTGTCCTGAAAAATTATTCTTTTTCTCGGCTTATTCTCCAGAGGTGGAGAATAAGCTGACCCATATGACACTCGATCCTTTCTAGCCCTAGAACTCGGTGGAAACTTCATCTACAAGTAATATATTTATAAAATAGATTAATTTATTATATAGAATTAAGTTTCAGTAGCTGTAGAAAATTAAGGTGGTGGAGAGATGTTTCTTGACAGTACAGTACATGTACTGTATAAGCAAGTGGAATGCATGTTGGAGAAATCAGTGACCATATAGTGTACAATGAGGTGTAATATGACTGAATGGGTAAACTCTTAAAAATATGTTTGAGTATCTTATGAGTATTCTCTCGCTGTTTAATAAAGCACTGTAGCTTGATGACAAATAAGTTGCTTTGTTCAATCATCTATTTCCTGTATTCAAAACAGGTTGTTCAACACAGAATATTCTCCTAGTGCCCCTGTGACTGCATAAATCTACACCATCTGCTGGAGATACACAACAGCAGTGTCCAATGTGTAGTTCTGTTGAGCTTTGTATTACAGTTCAGCTGTTACAGAGCAACCCTTTTCAATTTTTATGGTATTATTTGGAATTCAAGTAGAAAATATTACTGTGACATACATTTTTCTCAAAGACTCTATGAACAATATAGTTATGGGATTAATTTATAATTTTTCAGTACTGATTAAGTATCATATCTAAATTTTATAGCAAATTATGGCACCGATATGCAGTACTGTATATTAAAATTAAAACTTTAAAATCATTTTGTTGCTCAAGTAATATTTTAAGTGTGAATTGCTTTCACAGATAAGTTTATACAACTGAACCCATCCCCTAAGTGAAATGAAAAGCATCTTAAATTATTTTTCTTCCCCTTCCTCAAATTAAGCTATCTATGATAAATTTATAATAAATGTTAATCACTTTTGAGTACATTCAATATAAAAAGGATGCGCATTTTCTATTAATCAAAATATTTTGATGCATGATGTACAGGTGCTTGTTCTAACTTATAAAGCAGTTATAATATGTAAATGTAAATTCGTAGAATTGTAATCTCTTAACTCAATTACTGCATGATTTCTTTTATAAATATTTTTAGTAAAAGAGTATTTAATTACTATCATGGTTAAACTTTTTTTTTAAAGTATGCCTCATTCATCATCTTTTGATAGAAGTTTCATCACGTTTTTACTCGCTGAACTATCGGAAGATTTTGAATGGATCATCAAAATGGAGATAATGTTTAGAATAGTACAGTGAAGTACATCTCCTCCACTGATTTCCTCCCTTCAGGCCCAAAATGTGAACAGTTCCTGTGCTCGAAAAACAACTTCTGCATATCGAAGAATCTTCTGTGCAATGGAGTACCAAATGTGGTGTGGGTGATCTCTCAGATGAAGACAATTGTAAGTAGAGGAACGTGTCAAGTTGGCGGAGCATTATAAATTAAAACTTTTACTTATTGGGTACTTTAATATATGCTCTTAACACCTCAAACTTTTTTCTGGATTGGCATAAAGTGATGTAAATTGCACTATGTACTAAGTATCTTGATTTATATACACTTCTTTAGGTATTTACACTTGTCATGGGTCATACATTGAGGTTCAGTTGGAATACTTTTATCTTTTAAAAACTGTGATTTTCTAATTGAAATTTGATGAAACTGTAAAGGGTATTTGATGGGAAAATATCATTATTTATTCCTAACTATACAAGACATTTCTATGGTATATATCATCATATTACATGCATCATTACTGACAGAACAGTTCATATATTTATAGGAATGTTTGACTGGGAAGTAATCCACTGAGTATATTTATCATGTATATAGGTGAACTGTAAGAGGGGGGGGGGTGAATCTACCTCTGAATATTCAGAATGTGTAACTAATTCTCACTGAATGTCACCCTTAATTTCTTTGTCTCTTCTTAGGTGTAAAAGATCCAGTAGTAAATGTATTAATGTTGGTTGGTGTGGGCCTGGGCATCTCATCAGTCCTCCTCATTGTGGTATGCATCTGGTGCCACCGGAAACACGTGAAACGGCGGGAGGACGGCGCTCTTCCTCATCATGTGCACGTGTGTGAACGTGGGGCACGATTTGCCTCAGTGGACAGTGTAGGCCACAGCGGTATTAACGTACATCATGTTTGCCCTCTTGAATTTAGCTGTCTTCCTTTTCTTAGTAAGAAAAATGTGTAGAAGACCGGGTGGTTGATATCATGCTAAATGTTTTAGTTCATTCCAGTAAAAAGTGATATTTCCCCATGAGTGTGACGTGCTGTCTAAAATGACCATGTGCGTGTCTTGCTCTTGGTTATAACTATCCTCCTCTTAAATCATCGTTTTCAAGTTTTACCTTGACTTTACACATTATTGGAACGATAATTAGCACAAGTTGAGAATACTGTATATTGTAATAATGCTGTATACTTCCTGCTTGAACTTGGCCAAGATTAAAATTACATGCATTCTATCAAATACTTTTCACTCTTGCATGTGCAAAGTATGAATGCTTTATTTTATGTAAAAATGTATATAATGTGTACACTAAGTAAATAAGTACAGTGTGCACTTGCCTAGTTGTGCTTGCAGGGGTTGAGCTTTGGCTCTTGGTTCCACCTCACAGCTGGTATACAGATTCTTGAGTCTATTGGGCTCTATCAAATCTACATTTGAAACTGTGTATGGAGTCTCATTCCACCACATCACTGCCTAATGCATTCCATTTGTTAACTACCCTGACACTGAAAAAATTATTTCTAACATCTCTGAGGCTCATTTGGGAACTAAGTTTCCACCCGTGTCCCCTTGTTCATGTTCCACCCATGCTAAATAGTTTGTACACCCTGTTAATTTCTGAGAATTTTGTAGGTAGTGATCATGTCTCCCTTTACTCTTGTCTTCCAGCAACATGAGGTTTAGTTCGTGTAGCCTTTCCTCATAGCACTTACATCTCAGTTCTGGGACTAGTCTGGTGGTATACTTTTGAATTTTCTCTAACGTTGTCCTGTGTCTAACCAGGTATAGACTCCAGACTGGAGCCGCACACTCCAGGATTAGTTTGACACAAGTGGTATATAAGATTCTGAATAATTCCTGACACATGTTTCTAAAGGCATTTTTTATGTTGGCCATTCTAGCATATGCTGCTGCTGATATCTTTTTAATGTGGAGCTTCTGGGGACAGGTTTGGTGTGATATCAACCCACAGATCTTTTTCTCAATTTGACTCACAGGATTTCACCTCCCAGATGGTACCTCGTGTTCAGCCTCCTGCTTCCTTTACCTAAGTTCATTACTTTACACTTTCCTGAGTTAAATTTTAGTAGCCATTTTTTAGACCATTCCTCTAATTTGTCCAGATCGTCCTGTAGTCTCTGTCTTGATTCTTCTCATAATATTTGCATCATCAGCAAACATTGAGAGGATGAGTCTCTGGAAGACATACCTACGTACGCGTGTAGTTACAGGATGAGAGCTATGTTCATGGTGTCCCGTCTTCCCAGCATGTAGGAAAATCTGGCTCCTGAATATTAATAATAATTAAGTTATAATATCAAAGGACCACTCCTTTTAAAGGAGAATAAATTAAATATATATATTGAAATAAATTAGAGAACTAGTGCCTGTGGATCTCAGGAATAATTGTTCATGAAAATATTAGAGCAATAATGGATTGTAGAATAATAATTAAATTATAGAGCCAAATCCCTCCACACTCTTGGAGGGGTTGAAATAGTACTTAGAAACTAATGCATTCCTAGCACAAATAATGAGATGCTAATACGCACTCACTATAACATAAATGAGATACTAATGCGTATCTATAATAAATTAATAAGATACTAATGCATATCTATGAAAACCATATGGTAAGGAATATATAGAATATTAGTAAATGTATGATCTTATATTGAAGATCATTAATTAAATAAGGATTAGTAATCTACTAATTTAGAATATAAACAGCAGCTTAGCTGTGTTGTAGAAATAGATGTAAGCGTCTGGGCAGTCACGTCAAGAAAACTTATCGAAACAGGCTGTCCCAGAACACGCGTCGAGGTAAAGGCTCATCTCCCTTCTTGTCACTTGGTCACAAGCTGAAATATGGGTAAATTGTAAGATTTGCCTATACCAATGCTAATTTGCACAAATTCTAAATGAAATTGTGGAGGCGATCTAGCATTGGACTCATTTGTTGTTATTTAGAGTCCATGCGGCCTGACAACGAACATCCTATAAGTTAAACAGTTGTGATCACAAACATTATAATTATAAGTAGGCATTTAGCATCTTTAAGTGTTCACTGAGCCGAGTGTCTGATTGATGATGAAGCTGCTCCAGCACTTTGGCATCCGTTGCTGATAGGACGACACAATTATGGGCTAGTAAAATACGCAAGCTCCAGACACTGCTTGTATGCAAGAATATGGCTGCCGTTCCTCTCCCTGTCCCTCTCCTGTCTCGCCCGCGCATGCGCAATAGCACGGAGTGTTGGAATGGAGAATTTTACCCCAAATATTTATTCAACTATGCGAGATAATAAAGATAGGGTTTATTATAAAAGCTAATATTAATTGAATTCCCATTGTATAATGATTAATATGAAACAAAGTTCATACACGAAAAAGTTATAGGAGAAAATCTTTTCTCCATGAATCTCTATGTTAACAGTAAGTACTGTTATATAGTGATCTTCAGCTAATAACATTATATTATTTGATCACTGGTAAATATAGTATCAGCTGACTGAATGCTGACATGAAGGGAGAACTGAACATAATTCTTTGAAATGTAGACGTTATCTTTTCCTCAGTCGGGCTGGCTGACGTAACATCGCCATGAAAGTAGAAAATATTTGGCGTAGTTATTACGCAGTAGGAAATGAATTAATATTATTAATCTACTAATTAGTAATATTAGTCAGATATAATTGTTAGTACAAAGATGATTTATCGAAGTACTAAAAATGAGAAATAAGTGTTGGATATTTCCAACACAGCACTCTTTGTTGTTTCTGTGGCTCTTAGAAACTAAGTAAATTTGTTACACAGGATCTTCCAGATCGAAATCCATACTGTCTGTTTGATATTACTGTATATCGTTTCTCTCCAGGTGCTCTACCCATTTAGTTTTTAATTATTTTTTCCAATATTTTGACAATTACACTTGTCAATGATACAGGTCTATAATTGAGGGGGTCTTCCCTGCTGATACTTTTGTAGATTGGAACTATATTAGCCTTTTTCCACACATCTACTACGACTCCTGTACACAGGGATGCCTGAAAAATCAGTTGAGCTCAGATGCACATTCTGTCAGAACCCATGGTGAAACTCTACTTGGACCAACTGCTCTATTCTTACTTAGCTTCTGGAGCATTTTTTCCACTTCGTCTCTAGACACCTCTATATGCACTATATTGTTCTCTGGAATACTTATTGTGTCTGGTTACCTAAAGATGTAATTTTGTACACACACATTTTGGAAACTTTTCATTTAATGTTTCACAAATTTCCTTTTAATTTTCCGTGAATCTACAGTATTTCCCATTTTCAATCTCTGAATATTATCCTTTACCTGCAATTTGTTGTTTATGAATTTATAGAAGAGGCCTGGTTCTGTTTTACATTTGTCCAATATCCCTTTTTCAAAATTTCTTTCTGCCTCTCTCTTCACTGCCGTGTAGTTGTTTCTCGCATCTTTTGTATCGCTGGTATGTTGGGGGTTTGGCCTCTTCCTATATTGATTCCATTTTTGTGTCTTTTGGTCTCTGGCCCTCTCGCATTTCTGTTGAACCAATCCTGTTTCCTAGTTCTGCATCTCTGTTTTGGTATAAATTTTATTGTGCCTTTATCATATATTCACAAAACTTGACATACATCAGGTATGTAATGTAACATATATACTGTTAGGACATTTACTTCATGTCCTAACAGAAAGTCTTTCCAGTCAAATTCCTTAAAGAAATGTCTGAGTTCCCCATAATGTCCTCTCCTGAAATCAGGTTTTTCAACTGCTTCAACCTCATTTCTTCCAGATTATAATGCATTGCATACTTTATTCCCCCCCCCCCCCCAAATGGCCACTTTTACCCAAGGGAGGAAGGTACTGAATGTCAAATATCTCTTCCTCTTTCCTGGTAAATGTCAAATTCACATAGAGGGAACATCCCCTTCCCTCATCCTCTTAGCTTGTTTAACATATTGAAACATTAATGTTTCCAGGATGAGGTTTACGAATTTACAAGTCCAAAAATCCTCTTATTCTAGCTTCGTATGCCTCCCAGTCTATGGATTTCAAGTTGAAGCCGCCGACTATCAACAGTCGTGATCTATATTTATCAGCTCTCGTTATAATCTCTCATTATTGTTATATGACCCTCTCGTTTATTATCCAGCTCCTCCCTTGACCATGTTTTGCATGGCAGTGGAATATACAATATGCATTTATGATCGTTAGTTTATCATCCTGATTGCAGATCTCTAGTGCTATTACGTCAACATCTTGTAGATTAGCAATCATTACTTCGTTTACCTTTAGGTGTTCTTTCACCAGCACAGTAATACCACCGCCTTTCTTAATTTTTCTGTCCCGTCTCCAAACTGAGTAGCCCCTCGGGAATATGACCTCATTTAAAATATCATCTTCAAGTTTCATCTTCGTAAGTGCAACAATGTCTGGTGTGTGTGTAATTACCTAGGTGTAGTTACAGAATGAGAGCTACGCTCGTTGTGTTCCGTCTTCCCAGCACTCTTTGTCATATAAATTTTAAATTACTGACGGTTTTGGATTCTACCACCTTCTCGCCTAACTTGTTCCAAACTCTACCACTCTGTTTACGAAAGGGAATTTTTATATTTCGTCGACAGCTTTGTTTAGTTAGTTTAAATCTGTAACCTCTTGTTCTTGAAGTTCTAGGTCTCAGGAATTCTTTCCTATCAATTTTATCGATTCCTGTTACAATTTTGTATGTAGCACGGGGCCTCGTAGCCTGGTGGATAGCGCGCAGGACTCGTAATTCTGTGGCGCGGGTTCGATTCCCGCACGAGGCAGAAACAAATGGGCAAAGTTTCTTTCACCCTGAATGCCCCTGTTACCTAGCAGTAAATAGGTACCTGGGTGTTAGTCAGCTGTCACGGGCTACTTCCTGGGGTGGAGGCCTGGTCGAGGACCGGGCCGCGGGGACACTAAAAAGCCCCGAAATCATCTCAAGATAAAAGATAAAGAATAGTAGTGATCATATCGCCTCTTTTTCTTCTATCTTCTAGTTTTGGCATATTTAACACCTCTAATCTCTCCTCGTAACTCTTGTCCTTCAGTTCTGGGAGCCACTTAGTTGCATTGCATGTCTTTGCACCTTTTCCAGTTACTTGACGTGCTTCTGTGGGCACCATACAACCACTGCATATTCTAGCTTTGGTCTATCAAAAGCCGTGAACAATTTCCTTAGTATTTTGCTATCCATATATTTTAAAAGCAATTCTGAAGTTAGAAGGTGTAGTGTAGGCTCCTCGCACAATGTTCTTTATGTGGTCCTCAGGTGATAGTTTTCTATCTAGACCCACCACTAGATCTTTCTTTATTAGGATTCTTTGAAGACTTTTCATATAATTTATAGGTTGTGTGGGGTCTATGTTCTCCTATTCCACATTCCATAACATGGCATTTATCCATATTAAATTCCATTTGCCAAGTGGTGCTCCATATACTTATTTTGTCAAAGTCTTCTTGAAGGGCATGACAATCATCTAAGTTTCTTATCTTCCCTATTATCTTAGCATCATCAGCAAACATGTTCTTATAATTCTTATTCCATCTGGTAGATCGTTTATGTAAACAATGAACATTACCAGTGCAAAAAAGAAGTAAGCCCAAGTCTCTTCCTGAACCCTTCCAAATGTGAAATAGTCTCCTCTAACCCAGACATCATAGCTGCGTGTGTGTGAGTATTCACCTAGTTGTGCTTGCAGGTTGATCTACAGCTCTTTGGTCCCATCTCTCAACTGTTAATCAACTGATGTACAGACTCCTAAGCCTACTGGGCTCTATCATATCTACATTTGAAACTGTGTATGGAGTCAGCCTCCACCACATCTCTGCCTAATGCATTCCATCTGTTAACTACTGACACTGAAAAAGGTTCTAACATCCCAGTGGCTCATTTGGGTACCCAGCTTCCACCTGTGTCTCCTTGTTCGCATACCACCCATGTTAAACAGTTTATCCTTATCT
>WNGS01165318.1:6255681-6284269 GCA_020271785.1 Procambarus virginalis | reverse complement strand
TATTATGTGTGTATGGTTCCATTTGGATAGATTAAATTGTAATTCCCATTGATGGCTGCATGTGGAAGGTTGATGATGACTGGTTGTAGTGATAACTGGATGGTTAATTGCTGCATATTTGAGCTTAATTATTAAAAAATAATCTGTTTAAATATCAATCAAAGAATGCCATAAAGGGTGTATGGTTGACAGGTGTGTAGCGACGGGTGTATGGTTGACAGGAGTGTAGCGACGGGTGATGGTTGACAGGTGTAGCGAGGTGATGGTTGACAGGAGTGTAGCGACGGGTGAATGGTTGACAGGAGTGGCGACGGGTGTATGGTTGACAGGGTGTAGCGAGGGTGTATGTTGACGGAGTGTGCGAGGGTGTATGGTTGACAGGAGTGTAGCGACGGGTGATGGTGAAGGATGTAGCGAGGGTGTATGGTACGTGCGGGTATGTTAGAGTAGTGTAGCGACGGGTGTATGGTTGACAGGTGTGTTAGCGACGGGTGTATGGTTGAGAGGAGTGTAGCGACGGGTGTATGGTTGAGAGGAGTGTACGCGGAAGGGACGGCGTGTATGGATGACAGGAGTGTAGCGACGGGTGTATGGTGACAGGAGTGTAGCGGACGGGTGTATGGTTGACAGGTGTGTAGCGACGGGTGTATGGTTGAGAGGAGTGTAGCGACGGGTGTATGGTTGAGAGGAGTGTAGCGACGGGTGTATGGATGACAGGAGTGTAGCGACGGGTGTATGGTTGAGAGGAGTGCCATAACCCGCGGAGAAGGATGAGGTCGTGTATGGTGCTGGTTACAACCGCAAGCAAGCAAGCAAGCAAGGCAAGCAAGAAGAGGAAGCGAATGTCGTAGTATAGTAATTTTATGTTTCCGGAGATAGCATGTGATCATTGCTCCGTACACAAGTTATGTTGTGTGCTTAAGGCACAGCTGTATAGTGTGTGTGTGTGTGTGTGTGGTGTGTGTGTGTGTGTGTGTGTGTGTGTGTGTAGCTGGCTGGCTCTACACTTCCAATTCATATGTTCCATCACCACCCACAAAAATCCTGGTAAGCGGATTTCTCTGTCTGATTGAAATGGCGGCAATTCTTTTTAATCCTAATATTTAAATGAGATCCCGTCGAGCGTCAATATATATATATAGAACGCTCTGCTTATTTTAGTCGAAATGGTAAAATTAATCTGTGTATTTTTTTTCAGTCATTTCAAAGCTCACTCGGTCGTTAAAGGGTTAATACAGTCAGAGGCATATGTATCACCTTCCCACAGAAGGAATTGTGAAAAGACAGAAGGAATTTTAGTTTTTCTTGGTTCGACTCCATTATAAAAATGGTTAATGTCTGGCCAATACGTTAGCTGTGAACGACAGGTAATTTCCCTGGGCGTATACTCGGGTCAATATGAGCGTGGAGGTTTAATATTGACCTCTTCTTATCTTGTTTATGTTCAGTGGTTCAGTCTTTTCAATATTTTCCGCACATTTTGTTAATGTTTATTTGTTCCATCATTCTACTAATTTCTGTGAATCTTTTCATATATTTTACCGCCCAATTATGTGTTATTTTTTTCAATCTTCTTTGTGATACGCGTCGAGCGGGTGACGGCACTTGTTCTCTTCCCGCCAGCCTTCGTACGTCGTGTGATGTTGACGGTTCTGCCCCCGGACTAGTGTTCCCGTATTCCCCCCAAAAAAGCTGTTCGGTCATTAGTTTTGTGATTAATATTTAATGACAGGCTTTTCGGACCCCCAGCGACCTCGTTCAAGCTCTTATATTGTTCCCTGCGTCCATTCTGACGGAACATGTGAATGTTGTTAGAACAGAATTACAGGTTATGGCCGTCAAACCCCCTACTTCAGGTCTGGACCTGGACAGTACAGTGTTGTCCTGTAGCCAAGCACCTGTCCGGGCCTGGACCTGGACAGTACAGAGTGTTGTTCTGTAGCCAAGCATCTGTCCGGGCCTGGACCTGGACAGTATACAGTGTTGTCCTGTAGTCAAGCACCTGTCCAGGCCTGGACCTGAAGTTTTAGTATATCACAGCCCAGGATCTACCTGTGCTGCTCGTATGTCTGCATCGCCTTGACGTAAATTACCATGATCGTTTTAATTTCTTATTGTCTGTCAAGTTTCTAGTGTTTGAGATACTATTGGCGGCAAGTGTTCCTTCGAGGAGCGGAGGAGGAGGAGGGAAAGTATTGACAGGCAGGGAGTTGTTATACGGAACGGACACCATCATTTTACCCGACGGAGACGGGGTGGGCGAACCCGTCACTCGTTTTCTATATTGCAAACCTTCACCCGTTTCCTACGTGGCGTGTCTTCCAGCTGTGTTTCATGTTTTCCCGCTGTGTTTCATGTCTTCCAGCTGTGTTTCATGTCTTCCAGCTGTGTTTCATGTTTTCCAGCTGTGTTTCAAATCTTCCAGCTGTGTGCTAGATATCTTCCGTCCTCTCGTATCAACGTTCAGCTGTCGTGCCGCCCCAGCCAGCCAGCCGTCACTGGAGCGTTGAGCGCCCACTCCCACTGCGCCAAACATCCTGGCTATCTGGTCGGCACGAGGTATTAAAGATAGCCATCAACGAGACGAGAATGGCCTCCTTGCACACCATGCGGCAGTGACCAGCGCCGCCACACTGACCCAGTGCTTCGCCAGTGCCTCTATAAACATTCAGTGGCCACTATTGGAAACCATTATTAGGTGAGCTAGTGTCCGCCACAGAGGGATGGGGGAAGAGGCGTGGGAGGGGGGGTGCGGGCCTCTAGTAACACCTCAAACAATGCTTCACAAAGGACATTGGCAAGGTAAAGTCCAATGGGACTTTTCCTGGCCAATGGTCCCACCTTTGATGGGGGTCATGAGTACAGTTGCGTGTGGAATGGGTTGATGTTCAGTAAGAACAACCTTAATGTTCATTAGAACTTTGATATTTGACCATATATGATGTAAGAAATATTTGTACATTGATGGGTCATTGTACAAATGACTCGTCATTGTACTAAAAATATTTAGAATGTGAATATTTTTTGGCTTTCTGTATCACGCTCCGAAAAATAATGTGAATTAAAAAGGTATATTATGTGTGTGCATTAGCCGGCGGGAAGAGTATATTACGGAGAACTAGCTTAATATTCTTATTTTTAGAAGCAAACATCGCTTCACATTTTACGGTATCCAATTAGTTTGCTTATAAATGTATTAGTTGAGGTACCCGGTGGTGCCCAAGTCTCCCCCATACTCCCTCCCCATCTCCCGTTACACACCCTCCCCATCTCTCCTAAGATACACCATCCTATCTCCACCCTCCCGTTATCGATGTACCCTGTACTAAAGAGCAGGAGGCAAACCAAGCAGCCTTGGAGAAATTTTGGCTCACCAGTGATGAGGTAAAAAGGAATCTGTTGGAGCTGAATGTGGCAGAGATGAAGATAGACAGAGACTACAGGATGACCTATACAAACTGGAGGAATGGTCTAGAAAATGGCTACTGAAGTTTAACTCTGGAAAGTGTAAAGTAATAAAATTAGGCGAAGAGAGCCGGAGGCTGAACAGCATCTGGGAGGTGAAATCCTGCAAGAGTCAAATATAGAAAAATATCTAGAGGTTGATATCACAACAAACATATCCCCAGAGGCCCACATCAAAAGAATATCATCAGCGGCATATGCTAGGTAGGCCAACGTAAGAACTGCCTTTAGAAACTTGTGTAAGGAATCGTTCATGACCTTGTATACCACTTATGTCAAACCAGTCCTGCAGTATGCAGCTCTAGCCTGGAGTCCATACCTAGTTAAACACAAAACAAAGTTAGAGAAGATTCAGAGGTATGCCACCAGACTAGCCCCATAACTAAGAGGTGTGAGTTACGAGGAAAGGCTATGGGAGCTAAACCTCACATCTCTGAAAGACAGAAGAGTAAGGGGAGACATGATAACCATTTACAAAATTATCAGGGGAATTGACAGGGTGGACAAAGAAACTATTTAGCACTGGTGGAACACGAACAAGGGGACACAGGTGGAAACTTAGTACCCAAATAAGCCACAGAGACATTAGAAAGATTTGTTTCAGTGTCAAAGTAGTTAACAAATGGAATGCTTTAGACAGTGATGTGGTGGAGGCAGACTCCATACACAGTTTCAAATGTAGATTTGATAGAGCCCAGTAGGCTCTAGAATCTGTACACCAGGTGATTGACAGTTGAGAGGTAGGACCAAGGAGCTAAAGCTCAACTCCGCAAACACAGGTAGGTGAGTACTCCCTCTTTGTTAACCTCCCCCAACCTTCCATCGCTGTTCTCCCCCAAACCATCTCTATTTCCTCCATCATTGGAACCATTATTCATACACATTATCTCCATCACTGTAACCAAAAGGTTTCACCCAGAATGAAATCTGGCATCTGAACATTTTTTTTCCAATCAATATCTAAATACACCTTTTATTTCTTTTGTATTTTTGTATTAACACATTTAGGTACATCTACATTTGTGCAGCTACCCTAGACTTTAAATTTTTTAAACTCTACGGACTTTGGGTAGTACATTTCACATCCACCGACTTTGTGAAGTGAGCATAGGGACTGAACCTCCTTCAATTCTTATACTTGGTCCTCCACAAACACTTGTAAATATGGTCTTTTTATCTATTCTAAAATTTGGACCGAGTCTATATTTTGGAGTAATACAAATTGCCGGGTATTAATTACAGTAATATTGTAGCATATACAAAATATATATATATATATATATATATATATATATATATATATATATATATATATATATATATATATATATTAAAAAGGAAGGGGGTGGCATATTGTAGCATATACAATATATATATATATATATATATATATATATATATATATATATATATATATATATATATATATATATATATATATATATATATATATATATAAAAGGAAGGGGGTGGTAGGAGAAAAGCACACAGAAACTGTATTGGAGGGGACCTACATTCCCTCCAATGCGTTATGTGTGATTTCCTCCGAGGCTATGGGTCCCCTTCTTCCAGCCAGAGGTGGTACTCCCTTCCATTTATATTATATATATATATATATATATATATATATATATAGATATATAGAGAGAGAGAGAGAGAGAGAGAGAGAGAGAGAGAGAGAGAGAGAGAGAGAGAGAGAGAGAGAGAGAGAGAGAGAGAGATCCATTAGAGGGCAACCCCGGATGAGTATTGTGTTTTATATCCTACTGTTTTAGTACACTATGAACATTTGTCTGAAAGAGAGTTGGATTAAACACAATGTATTAAACACAATTCACCAAAAGCAGGCGTGGTTTTCAAGCGGGTATCATGTGGAGATCAAGCGGGGTTGATCATTCATTGTGGCTGTATAACCCCAACATTCCACTTGTGTACACAAAGATTTTACTTATATAACTAATCTAACTTAGTATATCTAAAAAAAACACCCTTTGCTTTTTGAATGAGTTTCGTGAGACGGAGTACCAAAGGCTGTGCTGAAGTGAAGGTACATTGTATCAAAATTTTTCCTCTTATTAATTACTTTAAATATGTTTGGAAATAAGGAGAGTAAATTTAACACTAGCGGCCCTTAGTATCAATCATGTTAAAAAGTCTTCAGTATTTGTTTTTCAAAAAGTAAACAAATGGCTTTTACGGTAATTGGTTCAAGTAATTTTCCACTAAAATTGACGTTAAGCTAATTAAACGGTAGTTCTACGTAAGTGAGCTTGTAATTGTTTCTGAAGGTTGTATTACAAATTGTTTGATGGTTGCTTGTTAAGGTTCTCCTGCTGTAGCTACGTTGTTCTTCTGCTGTAGTTACGTTGTTCTCCTGCTGTAGTTACGTTGTTCTTCTGCTGTAGTTACGTTGTTCTTCTGCTGTAGTTACGTTGTTCTCCTGCTGTAGTTACGTTGTTCTGCTCTAGTTACGTTGTTCTCCTGCCCTAGTTTCGTTGTTCTGCTCTAGTTACGTTGTTCTGCTCTAGTTACGTTGTTCTCCTGCCCTAGTTGCGATGTTATGCTCTAGTTACGTTGTTCTGTCCTAGTTACATTGTTCTGCCCTAGTTACGTTGTCTCCTGCTCTAGTTACGTTGTTCTGCTCTAGTTACGTTGTTCCCCTGCCCTAGTTGCGATGTTATGCTCTAGTTACGTTGTTCTGCTCTAGTAACGTTGTTCTACTCTAGTTACTTTGTTCTGCTCTAGTTACGTTGTTCTCCTGCTCTAGTTACCTTGTTCTCCTGCTCTAATTACGTTGTTCTGCTCTAGTTACTTTCTTCTGTTCTAGTTACTTTGTTCTCCTGCCCTAGTTACGTTGTTCTCCTGCCCTAGTTACCTTGTTCTCCTGCCCTAGTTACCTTGTTCTCCTGCCCTAGTTACGTTGTTCTCCTGCCCTAGTTACGTTGTTCTCCTGCCCTAGTTACGTTGTTCTCCTGCCCTAGTTACGTTGTTCTCCTGCCCTAGTTACGTTGTTTTCCTGCCCTAGTTACGTTGTTTTCCTGCCCTAGTTACGTTGTTCTCCTGCCCTAGTTACGTTGTTCTCCTGCCCTAGTTACGTTGTTTTCCTGCCCTAGTTACGTTGTTTTCCTGCCCTAGTTACGTTGTTCTCCTGCCCTAGTTACCTTGTTCTCCTGCCCTAGTTACGTTGTTTTCCTGCCCTAGTTATCTTGTTCTCCTGCCCTAGTTACGTTGTTTTCCTGCCCTAGTTACCTTGTTCTCTTGCTCTAGTTACATTGTTCTCCTGCCCTAGTTACGTTGTTTTCCTGCCCTAGTTACGTTGTTTCCTGCCCTAGTTACGTTGTTCTCCTGCCCTAGTTACCTTGTTCTCCTGCCCTAGTTACGTTGTTTCCTGCCCTAGTTATCTTGTTCTCCTGCCCTAGTTACGTTGTTTTCCTGCCCTAGTTACCTTGTTCTCTTGCTCTAGTTACGTTGTTCTCCTGCCCTAGTTACGTTGTTTTCCTGCCCTAGTTACGTTGTTCTCCTGCCCTAGTTACGTTGTTCTCTTGCCCTAGTTACCTTGTTCTGCTCTAGTTACATTGTTCTCCTGCTTTAGTTACATTGTTTTATTTGTTTCTTATTTGAACTTTTATTTACCTGATCTTTTATTTATTTGATCTTTTTGGTCTATTCGATTTATTTGGGTATTGATATTTTGGCTTATTTGGCTGTTTTATCTTTTGTTTTCTTTTTAATTTTTTTTATTTGTCTATTGTTTAACCTTTTGTTTACAGTGCAGTTTATCCGATTTGTATTTCCCTTTGTTATTCCCAGGAGAGTTTTACCACACTGGTCTGTCACCGCTGCCATCGTTACTGATCCACTGGGGATAAAAAAGGTGTCTGACATAATGACTGCATTGTAAAAGTGGGTCTGAATGTGTTGTCCCTGAACAATGCATTAGAGACGCTGTCAATGGCTGCTGTGTGTAGCTTTTTTGGGTGTCAGTGTTAATTGGTGCTCTGTTGTGCTTGTGTATAATGCTGTGTTGTTGGTGGGGGGGATTGTTAATGGGGGAGGGGTGTTTTTATTGTTTGGAGGTGGTTAGGTCTTTGTTCAGGTGGGTCATTTGAAGGTCAGTAGGTCATAGGTAGGCTCCTCTAGCACCACCATCCCCTCCCCCCTCCCTCCCTCCTCCCCCTCCCTTCCACACACACAGTCGACAGGATGGGGGGGGGGGTTGAGTGGGGGAAAGAGGGAAGGGCTGGTTTGAGAATTTCGAGGTTTATGACAGTCAGTATTTAAATATCTAGGTAGGTGGTAGACTAATCTACGACGTGACTACAGTAGGAGGTAGACTAATCTACGACGTGACTACAGTAGGTGGTAGACTAATCTACGACGTGACTACAGTAGGTGGTAGACTAATCTACGACGTGACTACAGTAGGTGGTAGACTAATCTACGACGTGACTACAGTAGGAGGTAGACTAATCTACGACGTGACTACAGTAGGTGGTAGACTAATCTACGACGTGACCACAGCAGGAGGTAGACTAATCTACGACGTGACTACAGCAGGAGGTAGACTAATCTACCACGTGACCACAGCAGGAGGTAGACTAATCTACGACGTGACCACAGCAGGAGGTAGGTTAATCTACGACGTGACCACAGCAGGAGGTAGACTAATCTACGACGTGATAGCATCATGTGGGTCAAGTAAGTTGTTATGGTGTACTGACGGCAGCGTGGCCTCGTTTTCTGCTTTGGTGGAGACCTTTGAAACGCCACCCTGTTGTTGACCTGGAACAGGGAGAGAGCGGCCGGTGAACTGTGGAAGGGGCAAGGGAACGGAGGGAGAGAGAGAGAGAGAGAGAGAGAGAGAGAGAGAGAGAGAGAGAGAGAGAGAGAGAGAGAGAGAGGGAGCTGCTGGATGAACAGTGGAAGGGCCAAGGAACGGAAGAAGCAGGAAGAGATTGGAATTGAGTGGAAGAGGTTTATCGGGAGAGTGGAGAGAAAATATTTTATGAGGTAGGGGAGCGTTGCGGAGAACCAAGGTCCTGCACATTGTACAGGTCCAAAGTCCTGCACATTGTTCATGACCAAAGTGTGCCGGTTGTTAAGGCCACCACTATAGGTAAGTGATCAATGCTGAGTGGTCACTTATCTATAGTGGTGGCCTTAACAATACTCAAAATAGGGCTTAAGTCCAACAACAAAACATTGCAAATGCAAAGAAATCAAAATCAAATAAAGGAGTAATGTTGCATTGGTCTTCTGGACTGGTGACCTCAATGATATATATATATATATATATATATATATATATATATATATATATATATATATATATATATATATATATATATATATATCGTACCTAGTAGCCAGAACGCACTTCTCGGCCTACTATGCAAGGCCCGATTTGCCTAATAAGCCAAGTTTTCATGAATTAATGTTTTTTCGACTATCTAACCTACCTAACCTAACCTAACCTAACTTTTTCGGCTACCTAACCTAACCTAACCTATAAAGATAGGTTAGGTTAGGTTAGGTAGGGTTGGTTAGGTTCGGTCATATATCTACGTTAATTTTAACTCTAATAAATAAAATTGACCTCATATATAATGAAATGGATAGCTTTATCATTTCATAAAAAAATTAGAGAAAATATATTAGTTCGTGAAAACTTGGCTTATTAGGCAAATAGGGCCCTGCATAGTAGGCTGAGAAGTGCGTTCTGGCTACTAGGTACGACATATATATATATATATATATATATATATATATATATATATATATATATATATATATATATATATATATATATATATATATATATATATATATATATATATATATATATATATGTTGTTGAATATGACCGAAAGGGTAAGATTAATAGATTAATGATTCTAACACGAATCTTTTCAATATTACGTTTTTCTTCACTGTCGAGGGTAATTAAAAAATTAACTCTCCAAAGTTCATTTTCACATTTTTATTTATGGTCTGACGTCTAGAAGCGTTTCGTAAGAGACATCTCACATTAGGGCCTCGCTGATGTCGAGTCTTCTGCTGTCGCTGTATCTATCGATAATTTCTGTGTTGCTTGTTAAGATTTCTCTGGTGATGGTCTGGTTGTGTGGGGAAATTATATGCTCCTTAATGGAGCCCTGTTGTTTGTGCATTGTTAATCGCCTAGAAAAAGACGTTGTTGTCTTGCCTATATACTGAGATCATTGATGCTGACAGTCCCCAATTGGGCATGTGAAGGCATAGACGACGTTGGTTTCTTTCAAGGCGTTCTATTTGGTGTATGGAGAGTTCTTCATGAGTAGTTGGCCGTTTTCTTGTTTTTGTAGTAAATTGTGAATTGTATCTTCACATTTTTGTCTGTAGGGATAACGTTCCTATTAATAATATCTTTCAGGATATTTTCCTTCGTTTTATGAGCCGTCGAAAAGAAGTGCCTGTAAAACAGTCTAATAGGGGGTACAGGTGTTGTCTTAGTTGACTCTTCAGAGGTTGCATGGCGTTTCACCTTTCTTTTAATGACGTCTTCAACATAACCGTTGGAGAAGCCATTGTTGACTAGGACCTGTCTTACCATAGTTCTTCATCAACCTGCTTCCAACCAGAGCTGTGAGTGAGAGACCGGTCGACGTAAGCGTTGACAACACTCCTCTTGTACCTGTCTGGGCAGTCACTATTGGCATTAAGGCACATGTCTATGTTCGTTTCCTTAGTGTAGACTGCAGTGTAGAAGCCACTATTCCTTTCCGTGACTGTTACATCTAAAAAGGGCAGCTTCCCATCACTCTCCATCTCGTAAGTGAAACTTAATGCTGAATTTTGCTCGAATGCCTCCTTCAGCTGCTGCAGACGTCTGACATCAGGTACCTGCATAAAAATGTCGTCAACATACCTGCAGTATATGGCGGGTTTTAAGTCCATGTCAACTAAGACCCTCTGCTCTATGGTACCCATGTGGAAGTTCGCAAACAGGACACCTAGGGGAAAACCCATGGCGATCCCATCTACTTGCTTATACATGTGCCCATCGGGACTCAAGAAGGGTGCCTCTTTAGTGCAGGCTTCGAGTAACTTCTTCAGTATGCTCTTTGGTATGTCTAGAGGGGTGCATCACGGATCACGATACACTCTGTCCATCATCATCCTGATTGTTTCGTCCACAGGCACGTTAGTGAACAGTGACTCCACATCCAGAGAGGCTCCTATCCCTGTGGCTCGTGCTCCCCGCAGTAAGTCAACGAATTCCTTTGGAAACTTCAGACTAAAAGCACAAGGCACATAAGGAGTCAGCAGGCAGTTGAGTCACTTAGCCAGTCTGTATGTGGGTGTGGGTATCTGGCTGATGATTGGCCGAAGTGGGTTTCCAGGATTGTGGGTCCTGATATTCCCATTTGTGTAACCACGTTTGTATTCCCCGACAACCTTTGGCAGGTGGAGTCCGGATTTCTTGGCGTTCACAGTTTCAATCAATCTGTTTACCTTCGTTTCAATTCGGTTGTAGTGTCCATCGTTACCCTTTGGAATTTACTTTGGTCGGAGAGGATGAGGTTCATTTTTGCCAGATATTTGTCTTTTTAAGAATAACGTATATTGGCGACTTGTCTCCTCTCCTGACGACTATCTCCTTGTTCTCACAGAGGCTCTTAGCTGCCGCTTTGAGCTCGGGGGACAGTAAGATGCTTCTGTAATTACCTCGAAGCTTTTCTCCTCCTGCAATAAAGTTCCGTTTGCAAGGTGTCTTTAGTGGTAACCTTCTTTTGCGTCTCGAGGTCGAATATGTCAAAGACATTTGAAGACCACTAAAGACACCTTGCAAGCGGAACTTTATTGTAGAAGGAGGAATGATTCCAGGTAACTACAGAAGCATCGTACTGTCCCCCGAGCTCAAAGCGGCAGTTAAGAGCCTTGGATAGAAGAATCATAGACGGAATGAAAACTATCTGAATTGCGTTAAGAAGATTACAGAAAAGGTGGAGTGGCCACGTGAAGACAGTCCTTGGTATAATGTCTACACAGTCCCTTATACACTACATGGGTATAGTGCAGAACAACTGTGCAATATACTGTGCAATATGCTGAATTATAATAATATAATTATAATATATAATGTTGTCTGTGCAACATGTACAGACTTGACAGAAGCCGTCGACAAACGTGACCATAGTGTGAGTGCTCGCGACATACTCTCAAAGGTAGAAGTATTAAAGTACAGAGAAGAAGTTTCAACTTCCTGTACTGTGATACAGAGTGATACAGTCGGCAAGATCAAATCAGTAGCTTCACCCTCCCCCCCATCACCGTCCAGGCTACTGTGCTTCTTCCAAGACTTTTCCGTTCTTATATCCAGCTTAGACAGAGATAGAAAATGTAATACTGAGTGATACTTTGCTGACACTGTAATATTTGAGAGTAGCAACCGTAGAAATCAAACTGATGTAAAGCAAGACTTCCAGTGGTTCAGGGAAGTCTTCCAGTGGTTCATCGACGTCTTCCAGCAAGTCTTTCAGTGGTTCAGAGAAGTCTTCCAGTGGTTCATCGACTTTTTTCAGCAAGTCTTCCAGTGGTTCATCGACGTCTTCCAGCAAGTCTTTCAGTGGTTCAGAGAAGTCTTCCAGTGGTTCATCGACTTTTTTCAGCAAGTCTTCCAGTGGTTCATGGAAGTCTTCCAGTGGTTCATGGAAGTCTTCCAGTGGTTCATGGAAGTCTTCCAGTGGTTCATGGAAGTCTTCCAGTGGTTCATGGAAGTCTACCAGTGGTTCATGGAAGTCTTCCAGTGGTTCATCGACGTCTTCCAGTGGTTCAGGGAAGTCTTCCAGTGGTTCATCGACGTCTTCCAGTGGTTCAGGGAAAAACAATATGGTGGTTAATTAAGAAACGTTCCTGTTTATGCACTCTTTGAAACCCTTAAACATTGACATACGGGAACGGTTTGCCAAAGAGTCCAGCTATATACCACAGAGCTTAAGAACAGCGTCAACAACAACAAAATACTGAGCAAATCAAGTCACAAAACGTTATAAAGAGCGCAGAAAAGTGTCTCAACTGCTAACAAAATCAATGATCTGGAAAACAGCAACTCTGACGAGAGAGACGAAGTTACCGACAGTTCTTAATACATAAGTCCAGAACTCTCTGGGCTGGAATACGACACGTTAACTGTCCGTTGTTAGGCTGCCGAAATTGTTGGACTTGAGAATGTGTAGAGAACATTTTCCTAGCCGAATACATATAATAAAAAAAAACTATTTGGAATCGTCAGAATTCCTCAAATGGTGCTCCCAGCAACGGAGGCGAGAGGGGCAGCATAATCTGTGCCTGGAAATGATGATGATGGGGATTGAGTCCAAAATTCGCGCACTGAAATACCAAACCAGGAGGCCCTTGAAGGATGAGCAGAATTGCCCTATTAAAGGCAATGTAATCTAAAAACCTTAGATTACATTGAGAAATGTAATCTAAGGAGAAAATTGGCATTTGTAGTGACGTTACAAACTTTGTACACTCTGTGTAAAACACAAAACTTTATCTTATTTTAGTCGGGTCCGGTCCGGTCCGGTCCGGGTTAGGTCGGGTCGGGTCCGGGTTAGGTCGGGTCCGGTCCGGGTTAGGTCGGGTCGGGTCCGGGTTAGGTTTGCTTTGCTTAAAGATTAGCAATGACGTAATGATGAAAATGTGCTCAGATCTTAGACCCTAATCATTCGAGGAGCAATTTGAGACAACGCTAAGAGACATTACCATAGAAGACGACAGGCTTGGGCACTCCCTATCACTACACACCCCTAAGTGTCTCCAACCAACCACTTGATGGAAACCTAATTAGAATACCTGATCAACAGCACTCGGACCGCCGTAGGACTGCTTGCTACAAGCACTAAAAGTCAGTTTGATCACACCGCCAACCAAATTTCGTCGAAACATTGTGACACAACGTTTCGTCGAAACATTTTGTCTCCCTCCCCCTCCATTCCCAGTGAAAGGTGGGGAATGGAGGGGTAGGGAGAGAGAGTGGGGGAGTGACACCTTCCCCACCCCACGCCCCCCTGAACCCACCACGTGGGCTGAAATGAGAAATGCGGAAATTATGGGAGGAATATGGAACATGTGATGAGGATTACGGACGAGTGGAGCGGGCAGTGAATGTGGAATGTCCGAAGCGAATGTGGAATGTGTGAGGCTGAGTTCCACTGAGCGATGTGAAGTATGTAGTGTGAGGGAGCAGAGGCCAGTAGTATGTGTAGCTTGGATAAGAGATGTGCAGGAATGTGTACAGCATCCCTCGAGTGCGAAACATCACACCCTGGATGAGGGGCCCACACCCCTGGATGAGTGGGCCCACACCCTGGACGAGTGGGCCCACACCCTGGATGAGAATACCGCGCCACGGAATGAGGAATATCACATACAAAAGTGACCCTCCCCCCCCTACCAATGACCGAATGTTGAAATACGCGTTAACAGCGTTTGATAAATGCGGCCACTACGCCACAGTGTTGTTGTGGGCGGACTGTGGGGGAGGGGAGAGGGGTAACGTGGGGTCACGATGGGTGACGTGGGGTGACGAGGGTGACGAAGTGAAATGGTAGTGGGCCAAAGAGACGGAAATAGATGCAAATTTTGCGGTGACGGGCTCCACGACGGGGCAGGTGTGGGGCTCCACGACGGGGCAGGTGTGGAGCTCCACGACAGAACAGGTATGGAGCTCCACGACAGAGCAGCTGTGGAGCTCCATAACATGGCAGGTGTGGGGCTCCACGACAGGGCAGGTGTGGGGCTCCACGACAGAACAGGTATGGAGCTCCACGACAGAGCAGCTGTGGGGCTCCATAACAGGGCAGGTGTGGGGCTCCACGACAGGGCAGGTGTGTGGCTCCACAACAGGGCAGGTGTGGGTCGTGGGATGGAGCATATAGAGACCAATTAAGCGACAGGGGTGGAGGGTCGTCGGTATTAGTGTCCACATTAATTCCCAGGCCAACACGACCAAAGGGAGGGGAGAGGAGAGGAAGGAAAGGGGGGTAAGGGGAGTTAATGGGGAGGGGGAGGTACGGAGGGGGGGTAGTTAGGATGGAGGGAGGGGTCAGGCTGCGAGTAACTGCATCCAACAGCCTGGATGATCAGACCACCAACCAGGAGGCCTGGTCAGAGACCGGCCGCGGGGACGTTGATCTTCGGAACTAACAACAGGTAGGGGTAAGGAATGCGGGACAGAGGGAGGGGAGGAGTGAGAGGTAGGGAGAGAGAGGGAGGAAATGGGAGAGAAAATCAGGAAAGGAGGTGGCAAGGAGAAGGGGAGACATGAAGGAAGGAAGGAAGGAAGGAAGGAAGGAAGGAAGGAAGAAGGAAATGAGGAGAGAATGTAAGGTGATGGGTGAGGGAGAGAAATGACATGGATGCAGGGAGCAAGTGAGGGAGAGGTAGAGGATGACGTCTGAGAGGTGTGTGTGTGTGTGTGTGTGTGTGTGTGTGTGTGTGTGTGTGTGTGTGTGTGTGTGTGTGTGTGTGTGTGTGTGTGTGTGTGTGTGTGTGTGTGTGTGTGTGTACTCACCTATTTGTACTCACCTATTTGTGCTTGCGGGGGTTGAGCTTTGGCTCTTTGGTCCCGCCTCTCAACTGTCAATCAACTGGTGTACAGATTCCTGAGCCTACTGGGCTCTATCATATCTACACTTGAAACTGTGTATGGAGTCAGCCTCCACCACATCACTGCCTAATGCATTCCATCCGTTAACTACTCTGACACTGAAAAAGTTCCTTCTAACGTCTCTGTGGCTCATGTGGGTACTCAGTTTCCACCTGTGTCCCCTTGTTCGCGTCCCCCCAGTGTTGAATAGTTTGTCCTTGTCTACCCGGTCGATTCCTCTGAGGATTTTGTAGGTTGTGATCATATCTCCCCTTACTCTTCTGTCTTCCAGTGTCGTAAGGTGCATTTCCCGCAGCCTTTCCTCGTAACTCATGCCTCTTAGTTCTGGGACTAGTCTAGTGGCATACCTTTGGACTTTTTCCAGCTTCGTCTTGTGCTTGACAAGGTACGGGCTCCATGCTGGGGCTGCGTACTCCAGGATTGGTCTTACATATGTGGTGTACAAGATTCTGAATGATTCCTTACACAGGTTCCTGAACGCTGTTCTGATGTTAGCCAGCCTCGCATATGCCGCAGATGTTATCCTTTTTATGTGGGCTTCAGGAGACAGGTTTGGTGTGATATCAACTCCTAGATCTTTCTCTCTGTCCGTTTCATTAAGTACTTCATCTCCTATTCTGTATCCTGTGTCTGGCCTCCTGTTTCCACTGCCTAGTTTCATTACTTTGCATTTACTCGGGTTGAACTTCAACAGCCATTTGTTGGACCATTCACTCAGTCTGTCTAGGTCGTCTTGTAGCCTCCTACTATCGTCCTCAGTTTCAATCCTCCTCATAATTTTTGCATCATCGGCAAACATTGAGAGAAACGATTCTATACCCTCTGGAGATCATTTACATATATCAGAAACAGTATAGGTCCAAGGACTGACCCCTGCGGGACTCCACTCGTAACGTCTCGCCAATCTGAGACCTCACCCCTCACACTGACTCTTTGTCTCCTGTTGGTTAGGTACTCCTGTATCCAACGGAGTACCTTCCCTTTCACTCCAGCCTGCATCTCCAGCTTTTTCACTAGCCTCTTGTGTGGCACTGTATCAAAGGCTTTCTGACAATCCAAAAATATGCAGTCTGCCCACCCTTCTCTTTCTTGCCTTATTTTTGTAGCATGGTCGTAGAATTCAAGTAACCCTGTGAGGCAGGACCTGCCATCCTGAACCCATGTTGATGCTGTGTTACAAAGTTCCTTCGCTCCAGGTGGTTCCACTAGCTTTCTTCGCACAATCTTCTCCATCAGCTTGCATGGTATGCAGGTTAGGGACACTGGCCTGTAATTCAGTGCCTCCTGTCTATCCCCTTTCTGTATACGGGACTACATTAGCTGCTTTCAAATTTCTGGCANTCCCACTAACGAAACATGGAAGACAGAATTGCAAAACGAGGCAAAAGATGAATTTGCATTATAAAATTTTTGATTCGTTGTGTAGTAGAGGTAAATAGGTGTGAGATATTCGATGTTATTAAGATGTTCTTGTCCTTACATGTTATTTGTTGCTGTCTATTGTCCTCCTCTTGTTCTTTCTCCTGCTTCTTAACCCCCCATTCTTATTCTGCGTCTCCTCCTCCTCTATCTCTCTCCTCCTCCTCTATCTCTCTCCTCCACCTTGACTTTGCACTTTAAACAATACTGTTGGCTTTTTTATCAAGCGGAAAATACATTCAGTATTGTACAGAATGATTGAAGACTTTCAGGTGTTTCCTTCAAGGAAATTAACGCGGCGGCCTTGGTAATGAGAAGAGAATGCTTGCGTGGCGGGATGCTTCCTCCTGGTGCCGGAGGGTGTTCACAGGACCTGTTGTGCACACACACGCACACACGCACACGCACGCGCACACACACACACACACACACACACACACACACACACACACACACACACACACACACACACACACACGCACACACGCACACGCACACACACGCACTTCTGTCTTCGTTGGAAGACAGAAGAGTTAGGGGGGACATGATCACCACATTCAAGATTCTCAGGGGAATCGACAGGGTTGATAAAGACAGGCTGTTTAACACAAGGGGCACACGCACTAGGGGACACAGGTGGAAGCTGAGTGCCCAAATGAGCCACAGAGATATTAGAAAGAACTTTTTTAGTGTCAGAGTGGTTGACAAATGGAATGCATTAGGAAGCGATGTGGTGGAGGCTGACTCCATACACAGTTTCAAATGTAGATATGATAGAGCCCATTAGGCTCAGGAAACTGTACACCTGTTGATTGACGGTTGAGAGGCGGGACCAAAGAGCCAGAGCTCAACCCCCGCAAGCACAACTAGGTGAGTACAACTAGGTGAGTACACGCACACGCACACGCACGCACTCGCACACGCATACACACACATACGCACGCACACACACGTATAGTATAGTCATGAATAGCTACCAGGACCCCGTATAGTTGACTATACGGGGACCTGGTAGCCTGGTGGATAGCGCGCAGGACTCGTAATTCTGTGGCGCGGGTTCGATTCCCGCACCCGGCGGAAACAAATGGGCAAAGTTTCTTTCACCCTGAATGCCCCTGTTACCTAGCAGTAAATAGGTACCTGGGAGTTAGTCAGCTGTCACGGGCTGCTTCCTGGGGTGTGTGTGTGTGGTGTGGGGGAAAAAAAGTAGTTAGTAAACAGTTGATTGAGAGTTGAGAGGCGGGCCGAAAGAACAAGCTCAACCCCTGCAAACACAACTAGGTAAATTCACGCACACACACACACGCATATACACACAAACAAAAGTGAAGGAACAGGTAATAAAACTCAGGACAGGGTCAGACAGATTCACTAAAACGACAAGGAAGTGTGAGAGGATCTCAATAAGAAATTCCAGGAGGTCGTCACATTTGAGCAAGGAGAAGTTCCAGAGATAAGAGAAGGAATAGTTAACCAGGCACCACTAGAATAGTTTGGGATTACCAATGGGGATGTAAGGAAGCTTTAACTAGACTTGGATGTGACAAAGGCTATAGGCCCGGATAGAATATCGCCATGGATACTAAAGGAAGAAGCAGAAGCACTGTGCCTGCCACTCTCCATGGTTTATAACTAATCACTGGTAACAGATGAACTGCAAAAAATTTTGAAGACGGCAAATGTAGTCCCGATATACAAGAAGGGGGATAGACAGGAGGCACTGAACTCCAGGCCAGTGTCCCTAACTTGCATACCATGCAAGTTGATGGAGAAGATTGTGCAAAAAAAGCTAGTGGAACATCTGGAGCAAAGGAACTTTGTGACACAACATCAACATGGGTTCAGGGATAGCAAGTCATGCCTCACAAAATTAATTGAATTCTACGATCAGGCAATAAGAATCTGGCAAGAAAGGGATGGTTTAGCAGACTACATTTTTTGGATTGTCAGAAAGCCTTTTACATAGTAACACATAAGAGACTGGTGCACAAACTGGAGATGCAGGCAGGAGTGAAAGGGAAGGTACTCCACTGGATACGGGAGTACCTAAGCAACAGAAGACAGCGAGTCACTGTGTGGGGTGAGGTCTCTGAGTGGCGAGGCGTCACTAATGGAGTCCCTCAGGGATCAGGTCTTAGAACTATACTGTTCCTGATATATGTAAATGATCTCCCAGAGGGAATAGACTCGTTCCTTTCAATGTTTGCGGACGATGTTAAAATTATGAAGATTAAAACGGAGGAAGATAGTAAGAGGCTACAAGATGACTTAAACAATCTGAGTGAATGATCCAACAAATGGCTACTAAAATTCAACCCAAGTAAATGTAAGGTAATGAAACTAGGGGGAGGAAATAGGAGGCCAGACACTGGATACAGAATGGGAGATGAAGTCCTTTACGAAACGGACAGAGAGAAAGATCTAGGAGTTGATATCACACCCAACCTGTCTCCTAAAGCCCACATCAAAAGAATAACATCTGCGGCGTTTGCAGGGCTGGCTAACATCAGAACTGCCTTCAGAAACCTGTGTAAGGAATCTTTCAGAACCTTGTATATCACGTATGTAAGGCCAATCCTAGAGTATGCGGCCCCAACATGGAGCCTGTACCTTGTAAAGCACAAAACGACACTGGAAAAAGTTCAGAGGAACGCCACTAGGCTAGTCCCAGAAGTAAGAGGCATGAGTTACAAGGAAAGGCTGAGGGAACTGCACCTCACATCGCTGGAAGGCAGAAGAACTCGGGGAGACATGATCACCACATACAAGATTATCAGGAAAATTGACAGGGTAGAGAAGGATGGCTTATTTAACACGGGTGGTACACGCACAAGGGAACACAGGTGGAAACTGAGTACCCAAATGAGCCACAGAGACATTAGAAAGAACTTTTTCAGTGTCAGAGTAGTTAGTAAATGGAAGCACTAGGCAGTGATATGGTGGAGGCTGACTCCATACACAGTTTCAAATGTAGATATGATGGAGCTTGAGAAGTTCATGAATCTGTATACCGTAGATTGACGGTTGAGAGGCGGGACCAAAGAGCCAGAGCACAACCCCCGCATGCACAAACTAGTTGAGCATAACTAGGCGAGTTCACACACACACACAAACAGTGAAAACACTTCAGTTGTGGGCACCGTATCCACGCACTCTGTGTGTTCCGTGGAACGGAGACGAGAGAGAGATACACATGATACCGTATCACTGATTTCTTGAAACCAGCCACCACCACCACCACCACCACTACTGCTACTACCAAAAACCACCACCAGCCTACCAACCCCACCACCATCACAGCTACCACCCCCCACTACATTCTCCCATGGGCCACACAACCCCGTGCATGTACTTGGTGACGAAGAATTACTTGCAGAGACTTATGGAGCCTCACGCCGGGGGGGAGGAAGAGTGGAGGCGCTGGCCACCGACCAAGCTGGTGGTGCTGTGCTTTAAAGGGAGATGAGCCACCACCAGCAAGCCCACAGCTGCCTCGCCCTGCATAGCTATAACCCTCCTCCTCCTCCTCCTTCCTCATTGTCTTCCTGTCTCTAATCCTCTTCTTTATCTTTTATTATCTTCATCCTCTCATTTTGCTCCTGATCTCTCTCTCCCCTCTCCTGTTATTCTTACTCTTATCTCTTCTTCCTCCTGCTGTTATTTCTCCTCTACCTGTTCTCCTTCTTCCTGATGCGTCAACAACCAGGAGGAGCACTGAACCAGGTGGAGAGACTTCTCTTATTACACGAGGCTGAGGCGGTAATTGACGGTCACGTGACCCGTCTAGAAGGCGGGGTTAGGGCTAAGATAATGCTTACCCACCAGTCTCAAACCCCCCCCCCCCACACTCTTATGTGTCGTGGGAGGTCTCTTGTTACGTATCTTACGATGTGTGTCTTATTGTGTATCTTACGATGTGTCTCTTATTGTGCATCTTAGATAAGTCTAGTTATTGCCCAAACATTCTTGCGGGCGTCGAGCTTTAGCTCTTTGGTCTCGCCTTACATCCACTGACTGAGGCAGCGGCGTCTATACCGTTCTCTTCTTCGCTAACAGCCTGATTGGTCACCATCTTAAGAGTTTCATCTTCAAGCTGATGGACTGTCAGTCAGATTAAAGAACTATAACAGCTAAACTACACTAGTTATATGGGAGGGGGCTGTCTGTGTGTGTGTGTTTGCTCACCTAGTTGTGCTTGCGGGGGGTTGAGCTCTGGCTCTTCGGTCCCGCCTCTTGTGTGTGTGTACTCCTGCAGGGGTGTTGCTGCAACCGTCGGCTCCCGTCGCCTTGTGGTGCTGGACAGCCGCTGTTGTTGTTGTTGTTGTTGTTGTTATAGATTCAGCTACTCGGAACCAGTTCCAAGTAGCACGGGCTGTGGTGAGCCCGTAGTGGACTTACCTGGCACAGGAGCGGTGCTGTGGTTTGACAGCCGTTCTTGGTGGTGGTTAAGGCTTGCCTCGATAACCCCCTCCCCCACAACCCCTCACCCCCACCCTCCTCATACCCCCTCCCCCCCCATCACCCCTAACCTAACCTAACCTACCTACCTACCTCCTCTCCCCTCCCTGCTGCCCCCCCCCCCCACAACAAGACATTTATGATCTGATATATCCGTGAATTGTAAAAGTTTTCAAGCTTGATTGTTTTAAAAGTTTTTTCTCGTTTTTTTCCAGACCGTTTATTACCCATTGGCAATTATTTTAGTTATAAAAACGGAACAAGATTTGTATATATTCTTGGGGAGTGGGAATTCTCCCATCATATTGTTGTAAATATGATTTGTGTTCCCGGCTAGATTGTTTGAAATATTGGTCCCCTCCCTTGTTGAACTGTCTGTGCCTCGCCTTGCTGTGTTGCGGGAGTTTCTGTGGCCCTCTTGGGGTGCTGTGGTATTCGGGGCTCCTCCTAGAGACTCCTCCTCAAGGCTCCTCCTCGGGGCTCCTCCTCGGGGCTTTTCCTTGATCTGTCTGTTAATGTGTCCAGAGTGCATCGTTATGTTACTGACTTGAAGGTTCAAATACTTGAGTCACCAACCATGGAAGGTGTTCACACTGAGCAGTGTTGCCCAATAGGTGCGACGACGGGAATTATGAGAAAGTGTTCAGCCACTATGACTCTTATGGCACTTGGAAGCGATACGAGTACAAGGCGCTGAGATTTGACAGGGGATATGAGATTTGATTTTCCGTTCACATAACAAATCACTATATATATATATATATATATATATATATATATATATATATATATATATATATATATATATATATATATATATATATATATACATATATATATATATATACACGATAACAAATATTAACCTTGTATATAACCTCGTAATATTAACCTTGTATATAACCTCGTAATATTAACCTTGTATATAACCTCGTAATATTAACCTTGTATATAACCTCGTAATATTAACCTTGTATATAACCTCGTAAGGAAAGACACACAGTCAGGCAATGAGAAGACCACAGCTGCTTCCAGGTATAGATTTTACATATTAAATACAAAAAAGTTGAAAGTGGTGTGTGTGTGGGTGGGGGCTGCTCAATGCCCGGGAGGGGGGGGGGAAGAGGTGAAAGCTAATCCTTGTAAATATAAAGAGGTGATGGAGGAGATAATGGAGCCAGAACTAACAGCCTGCTGGAACATCCACCATCCGTAGAGTGGCCTTGTATCTTCATAGTCATCTTAACTCACCAGCGACCACTTTAATACAGAAAATTGTATAGACATTGTATAGAATCTTTTTATAATATCACATAATTTACAATATATATAATTATTTGACTAGAATTTATGATACAACAGAACGTATATAATATAGCCAAATTTACGGATGGTTGAAAGCAGCTGGGCCACATGACAGCCGGGCCATATTTCTTGAGTATCCTGTAAGAAGTTGGTATAATGTGTAAGATGGAGGCGCGAGCGGGCACCTGCGACCGCTGAGTTATGAACAATATCCCGCCTTCCCTCTATTAACTCAGGAGCCCTTACGCGGCATCCTGTGAGCAGATAATGGAATATTCCCCCGCTGGAGACATGTGTCATCTCGACCCGGGTGGGAAATGAATGTTTTGATTCGTAGCGGAGGAAGACCAGCATCTATCTCTACCACCTGGGGACGCAGCATCACCCGGGACGCAGCATCACCTGGGGACGCAGCATCACCTGGGGACGCAGCATCACCTGGGGGACACAGCATCACCTGGAGAGGCGCAGCAGTGGAAACTGAAAGAATTGACGCAACAACAACCCCCTCCCCCCGAAATTATTCAACCCTTACATGACCTACGGGATCGTAATAGCCAACAACGGTCCTAAAATTACGAAATTTTACGTACCAATACAGAACCCGTTATATCAAGAACCAGATGGTTTCACTTTGACACATTACGACGAAGATTCACTAGACCAAGGGTACACAGACGAACTGCTTACCCGCTCGCAGATTCGTTCTCCACAACCCAAAGAACTCGGCAACGCTACAGGCCGTCTTGGATGCGGTAGACAAGACGATAACACAAAAACACGAAACCGGCGACGAGTCTGTAACCCGCGTAGACGCAACTGACCTGAACAACCTAATGAACAACCTCTTATGGCGCCCTGCACCAAAAGACGTGAACGAAGTGATAACAGTAAAAGGAGCGCCACCAGCACCAGGCACACCACGCGTACCAAGCCAGACTCCATGCACAAGACCAGGAGCAAATGCCACCTAATCAGACAATCAGAGAGTACTGAGCTTTACTGAAGGTTGCCGCCTTCTTCCTCTCTCTTTAGGGGGTTGGGGACCTAATTTTGCCCGTTTAGAATTGATGGACGCCATATCCGCCACCATGAAGACCGATCCAGAAGACAAAAGACTTCAGCATTCATGAACAAAGAAGACTCCAGCTTCAAAGAAGAAAGAAGACTCCAGCTTCAAAGAAGAAAGAAGACTCCAGCTTTCAAGAAGAAAGAAGACTCCAGCTTCCAAGAAGAAAGAAGACTCCAGCTTCCAAGAAGAAAGAAGACTCCAGCTTCCAAGAAGAAAGAAGACTCCAGCTTCCAAGAAGAAAGAAGACTCCAGCTTCCAAGAAGAAAGAAGACTCCAGCTTCAAAGAAGAAAGAAGACTCCAGCTTCCAAGAAGAAAGAAGACTCCAGCTTCCAAGAAGAAAGAAGACTCCAGCTTCCAAGAAGAAAGAAGACTCCAGCTTCCAAGAAGAAAGAAGACTCCGGCTTCCAAGAAGAAAGAAGACTCCAGCTTCAAAGAAGAAAGAAGACTCCAGCTTCAAAGAAGAAAGAAGACTCCAGCTTCAAAGAAGAAAGAAGACTCCAGCTTCAAAGAAGAAAGAAGACTCCAGCTTCAAAGAAGAAAGAAGACTCCAGCTTCCAAGAAGAAAGAAGACTCCAGCTTCAAAAAGAAAGAAGACTCAAGCTTCCAAGAAGAAAGAAGACTCCAGCTTCAATAAAGAAAGAAGACTCAAGCTTCCAAGAAGAAAGAAGACTCCAGCTTCCAAGAAGAAAGAAGACTCCGGCTTCCAAGAAGAAAGAAGACTCCAGCTTCAAAGAAGAAAGAAGACTCCAGCTTCAAAGAAGAAAGAAGACTCCAGCTTCAAAGAAAAAAGAAGACTCCAGCTTCAAAGAAGAAAGAAGACTCCAGCTTCCAAGAAGAAAGAAGACTCCAGCTTCAAAGAAGAAAGAAGACTCCAGCTTCCAAGAAGAAAGAAGACTCCAGCTTCAAGAAGAAAGAAACCTCCAGCTTCAAATAAGAAAGAAGACTCCAGCTTCAAAGAAGAAAGAAGACTCCAGCTTCAAAGAAGAAAGAAGACTCCAGCTTCCAAGAAGAAAGAAAACTCCAGCTTCCAAGAAGGAAAGAAGACTCCAGCTTCAAAGAAGAAAGAAGACTCCAGCTTCAAAGAAGAAAGAAGACTCCAGCTTCCAAGAAGAAAGAAGACTCCAGCTTCCAAGAAAGAAAGAAGACTCCAGCTTCAAAGAAGAAAGAAGACTCCAGCTTCAAAGAAGAAAGAAGACTCCAGCTTCCAAGAAGAAAGAAGACTCCAGCTTCCAAGAAGGAAAGAAGACTCCAGCTTCAAAGAAGAAAGAAGACTCCAGCTTCCAAGAAGAAAGAAGACTCCAGCTTCAAAGAAGAAAGAAGACTCCAGCTTCCAAGAAGGAAAGAAGACTCCAGCTTCAAAGAAGAAGGAAGACTCCGCCACTGAAGAGGACAGCTCTCCTCGCCTCGTCACCGAGACACAAGACTCCGTCTCCATGCCTACCCGGCCCGGCGTTGAGAGCCTCAGATCACGCCAGGCAGGTGGATTTAGCCCTGGCTCTGTCCCTCCGACTTCGACGTTTCCTCTCACCGGCTACTCTTCAGCTATACCCATTTCTCCGCTCACCCGGATGGATATCTTGTCCAATATTTAATTCATTCATTCACCACCGCTACCATCAGAAGCAAGAGAGGCATCACCACCAGGGTCAGCAGCAGCAGCAGCAGCAGCAGAAGCAGCTCCGGGGCTGCCCCTGAAGCTGCCCCTGAAGCTGCCCCTGAAGCTGACCCCTGAAGCTGCCCTGAGGCTGTCCCCGGGGGCGCTGAGAAGTGAAAGACACGTGGAAATTAAGTTCGATAAATAATTAGAGGAAAATAGGATTAGGAGAAGAAAGGAACCGGAGAGAGTGAAAGAGAAATATATCTAACGGAAGCAGGCGAAGAGGACGGAAGGAAAGAGAGGAATGGGAAGGGAAGGTTAAAGCGAAGGCCACGAGGGCAGCAGGCGAATAAACTTGTACGTGAGGGGAAAGTTGAACAGGAAAAGATTAAAGATTGGTGAAGAGGAAGAGAGAGATCAGGGTGAAGAGAGGGAGCGATGAGAATAGGAATGGGAAGGAAAATAAGTGAATAAACTGGTACAGAAACATTTTGTGGTCGAGGTGACTAGTGAGATGAGAAAAGGGAGAGTGGAGGAGGAGATAGAAGAGAATAAGCAACAATCATACAGAAACGAATAAAAAAAGGGAGATTAAGAGATAAAAGGGGAAAGCGAAGGAGGGGACAGAGAGAGAGAGAGAGAGAGAGAGAGAGAGAGAGAGAGAGAGAGAGAGAGAGAGAGAGAGAGAGAGAGAGAGAGAGAATAAACAAAGGAATAGTCACACAGGTAAATATTATTCAACTAAACCTGTGACTTTGCAGTAACAAAATTCACGTAAACAATAATAATGACAATATTAATAAATAAGAAATAATAGTGATAACTTTATTTCGTACTCGGGTCCGTGTATTTCAGGTCTACAAATCGTGGACCAGAGAGAGGGGATAAAGCGACTGTGGACACGAAGCTCACACGTAGGCCAGTGGTGTCTTGGACTTATTGTGAGCAACACGGATAGGCACGCCTATTCCCAGCCCCGTGTGCCTATTCCCAGCCCCTTGGCAACATAGCAATACACGTCACGATATAAATAGTGAATTGGTGACTATCAAAATATCTGAAAGGAAGTAATGGCTTCTCTATTAATTAATATTACAGAAAATGACTGCCTCGCGCCCCACGTGTGACTAGACAGATAAGGCAATGGTCTACTGCCTATTTCTTTATAAGTATTTATTATCTCTAACCACCATATACATTACCAAATATTGTCTAGGAATGGACAATAGTGGTGGTGGTTCTCTGTGGTGGTGGTTCTCTGTGGTGGTGGTTCTGTGGTGGTGGTTCTGTGTGGTGGTGGTTCTCTGTGGTGGTGGTTCTCTGTGGTGTTGGAGTGTGGTGGTGGTTCTCTGTGGTGCTTGAGTGTGGTGGTGGTTCTCTGTGGTGCTGGAGTGTGGTGGTGGTTCTCTGTGGTGCTGGAGTGTGGTGGTGGTTCTCTGTGGTACTGGAGTGTGGTGGTGGTTCTCTGTGGTGCTGGAGTGTGGTGGTGGTTCTTTGTGGTGCTGGAGTGTGGTGCTGGTTCTCTGTGGTGCTAGAGTGTGGTGCTGGTTCTCTGTGGTGCTGGAGTGTGGTGGTGGTTCTCTGTGGTGCTGGAGTGTGGTGCTGGTTCTCTGTGGTGCTGGAGTGTGGTGGTGGTTCTCTGTGGTGCTGGAGTGTGGTGCTGGTTCTCTGTGGTGCTGGAGTGTGGTGGTGGTTTTCTGTGGTGCTAGAGTGTGGTGGTGGTGCTGGTTCTCTGTGGTATTGGAGTGTGGTGGTGGTCCTCTGTGATACTGGAGTGTGGTGCTGGTTCTCTGTGATACTGGAGTGTGGTGGTGGTTCTCTGTGATACTGGAGTGTGGTGGTGGTGCTGGTTCTCTGTGGTGGTGATACTGGTTCAGTGTAACTAACGGTGAATGACGGTGAAAAATACCTAGGCAACTGGATACGTCAAATCAATATCTAACCAGAATGTTGCTGAAAGAGTCCCGTCGTTGCATTTGATGATACAGTTGCAAGCTATTCCTGTGAACCGCGGGGGGGGGGGGGGGGGAGTAGTTGACCCCAATACGAATTTACGTCAAAGGTCAGTCCTTGGTTGTTAGGTCAAAGGTCAGGACGGGAAGGAAGGCTTGCTATTGATAGGTCGTTGGCCCCTCTAACTTGGTCAGCCTGTTGTCGGGTCGTAAACAATTCACGCAATTGATGAAAAGTTGGCTACTGAAGTGTTCATGTGGTCAGCTTATACTGTGGATTCAGATACTTGAGTCCAGGTTAACATCTCAAGATTCAGATACTTGAGTCTCCAGGTTAACATCTCAGGATTCAGATACTTGAGTCTCCAGGTTAATATCTCAGGATTCAGATACTTGAGTCTCCAGGTTAACATCTCAGGATTCAGATACTTGAGTCTCCAGGTTAATATCTCAGGATTCAGATACTTGAGTCTCCAGGTTAACATCTCAGGATTCAGATACTTGAGTCTCCAGGTTAATATCTCAGGATTCAGATACTTGAGTCTCCAGGTTAATATCTCATGATTCAGATACTTGAGTCTCCAGGTTAACATCTCAGGATTCAGATACAATCTTGTTACTTGAACAGTTAATTGATAAATATATCCTAATTATGTTTTGTATTTATTGCACTTAATGTGCTTATCTAGTCAAGAGAGAAGGAGGCGATTCGTTTGCCAGTAGTTAAGGAACATAAGTTTCTTAACTACTGAGGAACAACTACTTAGACTTACTTAGTAGACTACTTAGAATTTACCTAATTACTTAGAACTACTTAGACACCCTTGGGACCTGTCTAAGAAACCATGTACTTTTCCGTATTTGTCAAATACAACAAAAATATTACAGCTAACTGTAATAACAAATATTACAGCTATAATACCTGATCAACCAAGCTGTGACTCATACGTCAGGCTGCGAGCAGCCGCATCCAACAGCCAGGTTGACCAGTCCAGCAACGAGGCGGCTTGATCGACGACCGGGCCGCGGGGACGCTAAGCCCCGAAATCCTCTCAAGGTAACCTCAAGGTAAACGGAGAACGACGTTTTTCAGGAAAAACAATACATAAATTAGCTTGTTTGATTGAAATAATATCAATGAGCCTTAACCACTCGGCCCCGATAGAACAAAAGCTATTCAACCAGGAACTCTAATGTAAGGACATTAGAGATATATATAATATGTTTGTGCAACAAATATATTATATATTTGTTGCACAAATATATAATATTTGTTGCACAAATATTATAATATACATTTCCACAAAGCTCCCTTGAGAGGCCCATGATTTATAGACATGCAGAAGGCAAGTCATAATAACGAGGCTGACAATTTTAGACACCAAACCAACCAATCTGGAATCAAGTGACGACGTTTTACTCCATCTTGGACCATTATGAAGTCGACACAAGAATCCAGAGATGGACTGAAACAACGTGAATTGATTTAAACATCCACTACGGGCTCACCATAGCCTGTGCTACTTGGAACTTTGTTCCAGGTAGCGAATCTTAACAACAACAACAACGTGAATTGATTTATTTTCAGGTTTGTGGTCGTCATGTGTCTATATATATATATATATATATATATATATATATATATATATATATATATATATAA
>WNGS01165318.1:6233508-6245534 GCA_020271785.1 Procambarus virginalis | reverse complement strand
ATATCCCAGGAGCTGGAGCCTGTCTCCATTGAACATCATGATATTCCTTTTGTTTGAGGTCCATTGAGAGATTGAGGTAAAGGCACTGTACTCATCTAGTTGTTGTGTACTGTGTACTATTGTGGGTTAGGTGTTGTCGTGTCGATCCTTCTTTATGGACAACCCAACCCACCTCGGTAGAGTGCTTATACTTTACTAGGAGATCACCCTGGGCGCTTCTGGCTCTAGGAGAGGGGCTCAACGTCACACGTTTAGGGGATGCGGCTCCAATACTTAGCCTCGTTGTCACGTGCACACACCCACTCAGCCGCCGTGACTCCCCACTCTCTCCTTATGTGATATGATCTCCTCAATCCCCTTTGACTTATTAGTATTCCATTCTACCCTGTCCACAGCTGTGATTCTTGGTTCTTTCTCTCTCTCTCCTTCTTTCCTACTTCCTGGGAAGTCTCACTAGGACAAGGGCAAACACCAGCATATTTGAATACATTTACTGGACAAAGCACATACACAATACATACACATATATATAATAATAATGAATCCTACACTCTATACTATTTCAGTCAGTTGCACTCCAACACCATCAGAACTCTATCATCTGCTTATCAAGTGGTATCCTATCTCCTGATTCACCACCTAATACTACCAACCTCCTCAAGTAGGTCAAGTCTTATAACACAATGTTGCACTATCAGCAAGAGAATATATATATCCATAAACATGTACAAGGAAAATCAGCGTATGAATGCAATAACATAAATGTCAGTATAAATGTTCCTTGATATACAACAATGATCAATCGATGACCCTATCAATCCTAGAACACATATATGTCTCTGCAGGCAATCCAGCCTACGACTGTAACTCTATACTTCAGTATAAATACTCCTTGGCACAAAAATGGCAAACAATCACTCACCTTTCACTGCGTCTTGCACGCTAATGACAACCAAACACTCTACCAACTCCCTACAAGTAATCAACCAGAACTTCCCTTCCACATCTGGAAGTTCACTACCCTGATATCTTCAGGTTCTTCCGGGTTTATCTACCAGGATCCTCCGCAGCTCTTCCAGGCTGCTACACCATGAAGTTTCCTCGAGCAACTATGGTGCTTCACCACTTCTACTAGGTCCTCCACAGCTCTCCCGGCTGCTACACCATGAAGTCTTCCTCGATCAACAATGATGCTTCACCATTGGCATCACAGAAGCATGTGAAACTTCATTCCACTACTCCTCTTCTCACAGCTTGAGATCCTCTTCCTCACTGTATAGCTGCTCTCCCACAGAGCTCAGTACTTTCCACTACCTTGGAGTCTCATCAACTACTCCCTGTGCTGGCTTCGAAGTTCTCAGCAACTTCTTCCCCAAAGACAAACCTGCAACCCACTGACATGCCAATAAAATGTTTCCTTATAAACACATAGACGAATAATCCACACAATATGTTTGCATCCAACATCTATCTGCTCTCTACATGCTGTGAGAGTGGACTCCCCCGTTTGGGCTGGTCCATGCTCTGCCTGCCAGGCGGTCCTCACTCTGGGAGGGTCCTCTGCCACGTCAGTTGGCTTCAGGCGTCGACAGGAGAGGACGTGCTGCTCGTCCCTCCAGCTGTCTCTCTCATCTCTGTCCTCTTATTTAGGCTTCCTGCCTTACCAAAAAACATGTCTAACTTATCAATAAACATTCGCTACTGTCGCTGGGCACACGACCAACTACAAGTAATCACTATAAACTGGCTTAAAATCGTGCTTACCACAGATTGTCTAGTCGAGGGCACTCTCCTCACTGACGGAGTCTGATCAGGGCGCTCCCACGGCCCACGATAATGTCTCGGGCGGCTTAATAAACTCTCCTCGCTTCCAGGACTTGAGACCAAACGTTCCCAGCTCGATTCCACAGCTGGAACGTCTGCACACTTCCTTCCACTTAAAGGTATATCACTAGAGGTTCCTCTCTGACAGGAGCTCACACGGAGCACAGCTTCCCCTCACGATGTCTGGTACTCAAGTGGGGTCAAAGCCCTCTCCGAAGCGAGCCTCACGCCTCCAGCAAATTATCCACATCTCATAACCTGTCACTTATCTAATTTCTTATTCCCTGCCCATTATCTTAAATTGTCTATCAGATCCAACCAACTTATTTACATCTGTATCTTCACCTCTATATTTCCTAGATCGTCTAGTCAGGTCAGCCAGATAGAATAATTCTCAAAGGGGAGACTCGTTTTTCGGCTATCTGGATCATAACAGTACTCACCGAGAAGTAGAGTACTTGGCGAGTACACCGAATACACTGTGAGTTTACATCACTGTATTTCTATACACAAAAATGGTCTTGTTGCAAATATTCCTAACTCGAATTTCTTTGAGTGTTTAGTCATATTAATATATAAACAAAACATATGTTTTTATTAGTTGCAATTGAAATTGGATGCGACGTAAACATTTAGTTTAGATTAGCTCGGTAATATTTTAATGTCAAGCGGGTGTGATTCAGTGGCGTGGAATAAAAGAAAATGTATCACCAGGTATTTGCTGCATAACAGATAATTGTTCTCTGTGGTGCTCTGGACCGGCTTCATGGTCCTCTTGTTGACAATAGTATAACTGTAAGAATTGTCGGTATGTTTTTACGCTTCGGTATGTGTTACAGTAATAAAAAGGTAAATATAATATATATATATATATATATATATATATATATATATATATCTATATATATATATATATATAAAACATTTATGATCGATGTTCCCTTCGGGAATCTTTATTTTAAGATGAATAGGAAAACCAGGGATATACTGAACATCTTGTTTCAGATTCTTTACTTTAAAATGCATAACGTTTCGAATACTTCTCGTATTCATCATCAGATCTAAAAGAAAAAATAGAAATCACAATCAAATAACTGGTAAACAAAGAACTCATACTGAATATAATTGCCTATCAAAGAAAAGAAAATTATTAAAAAAAAACACTTAAGCTTACTTAAGTGTTAGGCTACTACCTTAAGTGTTAAGCTACCTGGGGGCCAGGTAGCCTGGTGGATAGCGTGCAGGACTTGTAATTCTGTGGCGCGGGTTCGATTCCCGCACTCGGCAGAAACAAATGGGCAAAGTTTCTTTCACCCTGAATGCCCCTGTTACCTAGCAGTAAATAGGTACCTGGGAGTTAGTCAGCTGTCACGGCTGCTTCCTGGGGTGTGGTGTGTGTGTGTGGTGTGGGAAAAAAAAAAAAGTAGTTAGTGTAGTTAGTAAACAGTTGAGAGGCGGGCCGAAGGAGCAAAGCTCACCCCCGTAAAATATAACTAAGTGAATACTTAAAGTGATCAATACAAATAAAACTTATTAACTGTCACATATATAAAATCTATTCAAAAAACATTAAATTACAACACACATTTTTAACTACTACAACAAACCATACTATTAAACTTATGCGAAGTGATCAACTGGAGTGAAACTTGATAGCTACCACATAGCTACTGAACACTATAACAATATTCATATCATGACTACAAATCTACAAAAAATGTATATAAAATACAAACAGAATAATCGACAATTATAAAATACTAATCAAAATCGTATAAAAACTCAAATATTAAATAAAACTAAATACAAAAAAATGTATTATGTATCCTAAATAAAAAGATTATAATAATATACAATGTCAAGACCTGAAATAAGTAAGAAAAGGCAAAAACATGGTAAACTAAACAAATTATAATAAAATTAAACTTCCAGAATGAACTATAAAGCAAATTTCAGGGCCTACTGTGCACTACACAGTGTACAATTGAACAGCCGAAAGGTTGCTATTTAACAGAGGCCGCAGCTCCTTTATATATAAGGATTCCATTACTCTCAAATCTGACTGGCCATTTATACAAGTGTCCAAAATTTTAAAATCAGATTCCAGCAGAGAATGATTAAACTCATAACAATGGTTTCTAATCTCCGAAAATGCTGGTTTAGACAATGGTAATCCAGTCCTAAAAGAAACTCCCCGCTGCTCAAGTATCCTAATCTTATAGTTCCGAACGGAACTCCCGATATATCCAGCATTACAGCTGGAACAATTATACATATATACGATATTAGAGCACAGGGGGGTAGGCACTTTATCTTTAAATTTAAAATAAGACCCTATGGTATTAGTGTTGACAAAATAAATCTAAAGTCTACTTGAGGATAACAATGCTGCAACATTTTCCTCAACGACTCCTTACAGAAAAACTAATAGTGCCATAAAATGGTAATTTAAAATATCAGGAACAAAAGAATTAAAATTTAAACCTAACCCAGTAAAAGCTGGTTTTCTAAAAACATTAGTGTTGAACCCATTAAGGTTATTCACTTTGACATCAAGAAACGATAATGAATTATCCACTTCACACTCTGCAGTAAAACTTAATGAGTATCTTAATGCACAACATAGTAATATACGTTTTACTGCAGAGTGTGAAGTGGATAATTCATTATCGTTTCGGCTGTTCAATTGTACACTGTATAGTGCACAGTAGGCCCTGTAATTTGCTTTATAGTTCATTCTGGTAGTTTAATTTTATTATAATTTTGTTTAGTTTACCATGTTTTTGCCTTTTCTTACTTATTTCAGGTCTTGACATTGTACATTATTATAATCTTTTTATTTAGGATACATAATTCATTTTTTGGTATTTAGTTTTATTTAATATTTGAGTTTTTATAAGATTTTGATTAGTATTTTATAATTGTCGATTATTCTGTTTGTATTTTATATACATTTTTTGTAGATTTGTAGTCATGATATGAATATTTGTTATAGTGTTCAGTAGCTATGTGGTAGCTATCAAGTTTCACTCCAGTTGATCACTTCGCGTAAGTTTAATAGTATGGTTTGTTGTAGTAGTTTTAAAATTCCTGTTGTAATTTAATGTTTTTAGAGTTAGCTTTATCTATGTGACAGTTAATAAGTTTTATTTGTATTGATCACTTTAAGTCAGCTTAAGTGTTTGTTTTTTAATAATTTTCCTTTCTTTGATAGGCAATTATATTCCGTATGAGTTCTTTGTTTACCAGTTATTTGATTGTGATTTCTATTTTTTCTTTTAGATCTGATGATGAATACGAGAAGTATTCGAAACGTTATGCATTTAAAGTAAAGAATCTGAAACAAGATGTTCAGTATATCCCTGGTTTTCCTATTCATCTTAATATATATATATATATATATATATATATATATATATATATATATATATATATATATATATGACAATGTCAGACCACGGAGGAAAAATGAAATAGGAATTTCCTTAAGTACTTTCGTATATTAATACATCTTCAGAAAGAGTGATCCTTCAATCACGTGTTTATTTTCGTGATACCACACACACACACACACACACACACACACACACACACACACACACACACACATCCCCAGGAAGCAGCCCGTGAAAGAGTGAAAGAAACTCAGCCCATTTGTGTCCGCCTCCGCCGGGAATCGAACCCGGGTCATAAGGGCTACTACCCCCCCCCCCCAATTGCTGTCCATTTAGCCGCAAGGTCCCCCATATGTGTGTACTCACCTAATTGTGCTTGCGGGGGTTGAGCTCTGGCTCTTTGGTCCCGCCTCTCAACCGTCAATCAACAGGTAGGTGTGTGTGTGTGTGTGTGAACAGTATAATTACCAGATACTCATGAATTGTGTGGTTTCTCTCTCAGGTGAGTGCTGAGAGACGACGAGCCTCGGAGTATCAAAGGCAGTAAACTGTGCTCTAAGTACACGGTAAGTATTTTCCACTGTATCTATCGTCTCCCAGAGTATCTTGGCATCTGAGGCATGGAGGCCTTCTGAACTGACAGATTTTGTTGCGTAATATTTGTGTCTCTTGCTCGGGTGAGCTCGTAGTTAAACTGCGGCTTCAGACGATGAGTCCCAATAACGTGGCTGAAGACATGAAGACCAACCCCACACACCAGAAGCTGAAGAAATGACGTTTCGGTCAGTCTTGGGTCATTATGAAGTCTTGTGAAGCCATCACGCGACTTGATAATGGGTCCAGGACTGACCGAAACGTCCTCGTTTATTCAGCTACTGATGTGTAGCTTGGTCTTGACGTTGCAGTGTTTGGGAGGAAAAGTGCTAAATTGTGAATGCTTTTGAGCGTTTTTATACTGAAGTGTTATCATCATCTGGGTAGGAAGTGTCGTCCGTGTTAGAGAGGCAATACACCGGCACGTCACTTGACCACACCTGGATCCGCAACAAGATAACCACTACACCTACACTTCATTGGCCACAACAAAGAAATCAACGCAACTTCGTTGCCCCTAGTGCAGATATCACGCAATTTTTTTTTTTAAATATTTGAGTACATGTGTATGTCCTGTTGGTATGAAAAGGAGTTCCTCAGACTCTATAATATAACTATTGGGAGAGCAATACTGTTGTTGCGAGAAAGAGAGACCCAGAACCTGTCAACACTCTGGAGAGAATTCTCATTAATCAGCACTACAATATTCTCTGGATTTACCTGAAAGTTCTGAAATATATTATCTAAGCTCTTCAGCAGTCAAGAGCCCAAGGCTGCAGAGAGATAGAGAGAGAGAGAGAGAGTGAGAGAGAGAGAGAGAGAGAGAGAGAGAGAGAGGAGAGAGAGAGAGAGAGAGAGGGGGGATGGAAGGGGCAGGCTGGGGCTAGAGGAGAGGCAAGGGGGGGGGTGACAAGCAAGTCTTGAAGCGTCTACGTAATTGGAGCAGCAGAAGTCTTCTTGACGTGTTCCCATTGCCAACTTCCTCGTCATGTTTGCTCGCTGGGAGAAAACTCCCCAAATGGGAGTTGGAGTGTGTTTGCGTGTGTGTGGTGCGTTTTTTGATGGTGTAACGTAATATGTTTGGTGTTGTTGACGGTCGTTTGTGTTTGGTGTTGGTGGAGTCGTTGAGGTAGAGCATGTTTGTTGCTGGTGTTGGTGAAAGTGTTGTGTGTTCGGCGTTTTGTGTTTTCAAGTGTTGCTGGAGAGGGGTGGGGGTTAGGGGGTTATGGTTGCTGTTTTGTGTTGCTCGGTGTTATGAGGAAATAAACCAAACTAATTCCTAGTAGACTGTGAAGGGCGAGATTATTTCTTAAGGGGGGATACGCTTGTTTGATCAAGTCATTCGTAGTGCACATGTGTACATAACCATGTGTACATGATACGAAACGTACATAGATATATTATTATTTAGTAAGAGGGTCAAATATATAAGTTTTATTGACCACTTTTAATAAAAGTTCAATTGGAAAACAGCGTAAGAATATTATGCAAACAATTAAATCAGAGGCGAATGTAAACTCATTTATGTAAACTGTGCTGCTGCTGTTGTTATAGTTTTACATTCAGCTACTCAGAACAAAAGTTCCAAGCAGCACGGGCTATGGTGATCCCGTAGTATATAAGATAATATACCATTATAAAGTTTACAAAAAAAAATATATATATACAGGTTGAACTTTTTCCACGTTTGTAATGACCTGATCATAAAACCTACCTTACGGGTTAACGGTGTACAAGCTGTATACACACACACACACACAGAGGCGGAACCAAAGAGCCAGAGCTCAACCCCCGCAAGCACAATTAGGTGAGTACACCAGACTCTGAGAGAAATTTGTCGTGTAAGCAGTAATTGATATACGATCGTATCCCTTTACAGTAGTTAATTTCTACAAGTATTGACCCATAACGGCACTCGAGTATTGACCTCAATGGGTCAGTACAGTTTAGACCTATCGATGCAACCACGTGTTGACCCTTTGAGGTACCTCTATCTCTTGATGGTTCCGCGGGGATCAGCGTCCCCCCGCGGCCCGGTATCTAACCAGGCTTCCTGGTTGGTGGTCTGGTCAACCTGTAGGCTGTTTAGACGCTGCTCCTCACAACCTCATATATGACTCACGACCTCATATATGACTCACAACCTCACGTATGGTCAATGTTGTTGCTGGTGTTGATCAATGTTGGTGGTGTTGATCAATGTTGCTGGTGTTGATCAATGTTGCTGGTGTTGATCAATGTTGCTGGTGTTGATCAATGTTGGTGGTGTTGATCAATGTTGGTGGTGTTGATCAATGTTGCTGGTGTTGAGCAATGTTGGTGGTGTTGATCAATGTTGTTGCTGGTGTTGATCAATGTTGCTGGTGTTGATCAATGTTGCTGGTGTTGATCAATGTTGCTGGTGTTGATCAATGTTGGTGGTGTTGATCAATGTTGTTGCTGGTGTTGATCAATGTTGGTGGTGTTGATCAATGTTGGTGGTGTTGATCAATGTTGCTGGTGTTGATCAATGTTGTTGCTGGTGTTGATCAATGTTGTTGCTGGTGTTGATCAATGTTGGTGGTGTTGATCAATGTTGCTGGTGTTGATCAATGTTGGTGGTGTTGATCAATGTTGGTGGTGTTGATCAATGTTGCTGGTGTTGATCAATGTTGTTGCTGGTGTTGATCAATGTTGTTGCTGGTGTTGATCAATGTTGTTGCTGGTGTTGATCAATGTTGTTGCTGGTGTTGATCAATGTTGCTGGTGTTGATCAATGTTGCTGGTGTTGATCAATGTTGGTGGTGTTGATCAATGTTGCTGGTATTGATCAATGTTGCTGGTGTTGATTAATGTTGGTGGTGTTGATCAATGTTGCTGGTGTTGATCAATGTTGGTGTTGATCAATGTTGGTGGTGTTGATCAATGTTGGTGGTGTTGATCAATGTTGGTGGTGTTGATCAATGTTGGTGGTGTTGATCAATGTTGGTGGTGTTGATCAATGTTGCTGGTGTTGATCAATGTTGTTGCTGGTGTTGATCAATGTTGTTGCTGGTGTTGATCAATGTTGCTGGTGTTGATCAATGTTGCTGGTGTTGATCAATGTTGCTGGTGTTGATCAATGTTGGTGGTGTTGATCAATGTTGTTGCTGGTGTTGATCAATGTTGGTGGTGTTGATCAATGTTGGTGGTGTTGATCAATGTTGGTGGTGTTGATCAATGTTGCTGGTGTTGATCAATGTTGCTGGTGTTGATCAATGTTGGTGGTGTTGATCAATGTTGGTGGTGTTGATCAATGTTGGTGGTGTTGATCAATGTTGGTGGTGTTGATCAATGTTGCTGGTGTTGATCAATGTTGTTGCTGGTGTTGATCAATGTTGTTGCTGGTGTTGATCAATGTTGTTGCTGGTGTTGATCAATGTTGTTGCTGGTGTTGATCAATGTTGTTGCTGGTGTTGATCAATGTTGCTGGTGTTGATCAATGTTGCTGGTGTTGATCAATGTTGCTGGTGTTGATCAATGTTGTTGCTGGTGTTGATCAATGTTGCTGGTGTTGATCAATGTTGTTGCTGGTGTTGATCAATGTTGTTGCTGGTGTTGATCAATGTTGCTGGTGTTGATCAATGTTGCTGGTGTTGATCAATGTTGCTGGTGTTGATCAATGTTGCTGGTGTTGATCAATGTTGCTGGTGTTGATCAATGTTGGTGGTGTTGATCGATATTGTCAGTGGTGCTGATCGATGTTGTTGTTGGTGGTGGTGTGTGGTACTGCTCGACGATGGTGGTGTATGGTGTCGCAGGATGCTGTTGGTGGTGTTGGTGTTCGATTTGGTGATGTTATGTGATGTATGTGCTCCTTGTAATGGGAGCATAGTGTGTTGGAGAAAGATACGAATATACAGTAAGAGGTGAAGTTAAGACAGAGGGAGAAAGTGCCTTAAAAAGATGGGAGGGGGAAAGAGGGAGCGGTGGCTCTATCCCACTAAGTATACACAACTTAAACTTAATATTCTGAAGTATTACATCAGTATACCACTAGCGTATTCCAAAGAGTAAACTTTTAAGTGATAGACCCTAAGAAGAGCTGCGATTATCCTAAGCTCCTGTTACGTTCAATTAACATCCCCGAATTAGCACAAACTTCGACAGTCTAGCTTAAAACGTTCATTATAAACCACAACCCAGATAGGTCCTCATGCACATTGTTTCCATCTACATGGAGTAGGGACGATGGAAGAAAATGTATTGGCAATATCCATTCTGTCTTCTGTGTACACTGGCATCCTCCTCCTTCTTGTTTCTTACGTATTTGAGAAATTCTGTGTTACATTTTGAAGGCTGAACAAGCCATCCCAAATACCTGAGGAAGCCGTGTAGTAGAGGTCAAGTGAGAGTGGGAGAAGGACCTGCCTGGAGCTCACTCTAGTGTGGTGTTAAGGCCTCGGCCTCCACTCCTTCCTCAGCCTCTGGTAAAACTTTCCAATATAATTATGGCGGCCGCCGCGCTCAACTATCACATCTCCATATTCATAAAGAATGGCCTGGGGAAGGGGGAAGTCAAGGGGGGGGGAGGTCAAGGGGAAGAGCTGCTGGGAAGTGGGGACATTTGCCGTGGGGGAAGAGAGCTGGTGGAGGGGGGGGGGGGTATTACTCAGGGGATGGGAGTGAGAGAGAGAGAGAGAGACAGACAGACAGACAGACAGACAGACAGACAGACAGACAGACAGACAGACAGACAGACAGACAGAGTGAGAGAGAGAGGGAGAGAGATGCCGGAGAGAACTAAACAAAAAAAACACTAGAGCTAAGCAAGAACCTCTCCCCTCTTCATGGTGCTGGAGTCCCCAGTGCTCACATGGGTTGTAGGAGCTGGGGTCTAAAACATGCGCAACTTTACAATGACTACTGGCCGGTGGCTGAAAGTGTGGGTCTGAATTGTGGTCCTGAAAGTCTTTCCAGTATGGACATGAGTAAAAAAAAATGAGTGAAGAGGAGTACTTACGTTAAGAAGTCTTTTTCTTGTCACGTTCCTTATGCTGGGGAGAAAAACGATGAATTAAGCGCTAGGGGGAAACCATATACCACATTTTTGTTCCTGTGTTTCTTACCCTTCCTGCCATATCTCTTACTCCAGTGTGTTTTTGACTTCGTGGCGCCAAAATTCTTGTGCAGGCTAGACACCGAGCCTTCCAGCACCTACCATGTGTGTGTGTGTGACACTTATCCGCCGTTCTAAAAGGGAACCGTTTGAGGGCTTTCAGGCGCGGTCTCAGTAGTGTAAGTACTTTACTGATCCCTTTTTTTCTACCACAGACGTGGCCACACATTTACAATGCTAAATAGCATATATACATTTTCTTCTGTCCTCCATGGACAGGGTTAGAGATCTGTTAAACGTATAATTCAGTGATTTATTGAACAATCAACCACAGAAGGTGATTGTAGTGCTTTTAAAATGCTAGGCTAGCCCACAAACATAAATACACAGATTTACGTCTGTCCTACATAAACTGTGTTCGAGGTGTCTTTTTACATAGTGTCATTAATGTGCGTTTACAAAGATGAAATGTAATTTTGACCAGCTTCCACATACTCTGTATACAAATACGCACACACATATACATATATACACATATACCTACACATATCCACATATATATATTGTTACGGCCACTTAGGGCCAGTAGTCGGGTTTGGATGTTATGACCTATTTTACTATATCCAACCCCAAGTCGGTGGTAAGCTTTCAAGATCTGGCTGTATCAAGTAGTAGTGCAATGAAGAAATGTGGGGGGGGGGGGAAGCAATACACAATTCCCTTCACCAATATATATATATATATATATATATATATATATATATATATATATATATATATATATATATATATATATATATATATATTATTACAATATTAAAGTATATATATACACCTATTTACAATGGTGTCTCTTTCACGCAGGACACATAACATAATTATAGTGTTCATCAAACCCGCCGACTCCACATTCTAGTATACGTTGTCACTGGCAAACACTGGCGAGTTCACACTTCTTCGTGGGCCAGTCACACCAAACAGTATCACGAGTGCCTACATCCCACCTTCGCTCTCAAGATATACACGGGTAGAGGGCTTCAGCAACACGCTGACAGGGGTCCCAAACTAAATACATAAGGTGTAGCGAAACCCCTGGCAGAGCCTCTAAGCAGCTTGCTAGCAGCACTTTACAATAG
>WNGS01165318.1:6206111-6224801 GCA_020271785.1 Procambarus virginalis | reverse complement strand
CCCCCCCCCCCCAACAACTTTGGTGTCCAATAGTCTGGAATAAAATCATGGGTTGCGTTTTCCATACAGTTTTGATGCTTTCTCCCACATGGTATCAACCAGGTAACCAGGTACCAGGTATCAACCAGGTAACAGGTATCAACCAGGTAACCAGGTATCAACCAGGTAAAGGTATCAACCAGTAAGCAAAAATACTTTGGCATAGGTATCAACGGTGACACAGTACACCACCTACATCAGCGGTGGTCAACAGCGAGACAATTGTATTTCTGTATTGCATGAAGTATTTTCTTAAACTATCACATTTCATGGCATCAAATAGTTTGACTTTAATAACTATCTTTTTTATGTGGTGGACCTCGGGTTCACATTAGTGGTCCGCGGGATTTAAAATTATGAATCAGGTGATCCGTAAACTCCGAAAGATTGGTGACTGCTGACCTACATCACAAATTAAAAAAAAACATACTGAATCACTTACAGGTAAGAATATTGATCAGTTAAGTAATGGTAGTGAAGGAGTTGTCTGAGAGCTCCTCCTTCCGTTCTACCACCCTCAGGGGTCGTCGGTGTGAGTTAGGGTCCTCAGGGGAGCTGCTGGAGCCCCTGAGTCCCTGTGAGTGACACATGAGGGGGGGGAGGGGGGGACGTGCCACAATAGTGAGTGATGTCAGAGAGAGTTTCCAGTCTACGAGTCGTACACGAGTAGAACGGACTAGGTGAAGTTGTCGAAGTCAATTCGATACTTAGTGTTAAATATAATTGTGAGAAGAGAAACGATTGGGAGTCGTTCATAGAAACACCGATGGTCGAAAGGCGGGGCTTAAGAGCTGATGTTCGACCCCACAAATACACCTATGTGAGTGCACACGCGCCTACCATCTCATTCACTCCAAACACACACAGACACACTCACAATCACACACAGACACACTCACAATCACACACAGACACACTCACAATCACACACACACACACACACACACACACACACACACACACACACACACACACACACACACACACACACACACACACAGGTTAGACCGGTGGAGGAGGTCAGGCAGGAGAGGGGACCCTCAATGCAACACAACCAGACAGCTTACCTCTCCCCAGATCTGGATATGTCCTATTTCCGTTTCAGTTTACCAGAATGAATTGAATCATTTGCCGGAGCTAATAGGGACGGGGTGCGGACCGGAAAAGAGAGAGAGAGAGAGAGAGAGAGAGAGAGAGAGAGCACAAGGGAAGGTAGCGACGTGGTGACAATAAGCCATATCGTAGCCCATTAGTTTGTATTTTATTAAACGGTTCGGGAGCTCCGACACTTGGCACCCCGACGCTATTGGCTACAGACAACCTTCCTGTGCTCTGAACCACGTTGAATCTGTATATAACGGGATTTATCTTGATTCCAATACAGACTACGTCACCACAATTGAGGAAAGATGTACGGGTTTCGTATGGTTACTGGGATTAAGAGGGTTGGACACGAGGCTGTGAGTACTCTCGCCTGCCACTGTAGGTCCGCCGGCGAGTGACAATATCAGATACCAACATCTTCACCATATCCAGGAATATGATTCCTCTCGGGCTGGGTAGTTTACCACAGTAGGCCTAGGTAACCCAACCTACACACACACACACGCACACACACACACACACACAAGAAGCACCCCGTAACCGCTGTCTAATTCCCAGGTACCTATTTACTGCTAGGTAACAGGGGCATCAGGGGGGGAAAGAAACTCTCCCCATTTATTTTCTCACCGGCGCCGGAATCGAACCCGGGCCACAGGATTACGTGCCCAGCGTGCTATCCACACAGCCACCGGCGCCCATCATCCTGTGTGTGCGACCTGCGTGAGTAAGTAGTCACTGCTGGATAAATACAATGATGTGATTATGTAATCGATTTGATAATGATGTCTGGAGTATAGCCAGCCACCTGGACGAAGAATGGTCCAAGAAATGGTTTCTAAAATTTAATTGGAGCAAAGTGCAAAGTAATGAAACACGACTGCCAGCACAATGAACCAAATAAGAGCTGAAATCCTTGAAAAATTTCCACTTAAAGACCATATGAGGTTCACATCGCACCGAACTCGTCTCCCAAAAGCCGCAACAAACAGACATCAGCAGCAGCTGCATGCAATGTTGCCCAGCCCAAGAACCACCTTTAGATAGGTGCATATATACCTTTCCATGTCCTTATATGCGCGCCCTATCCTGCAAGAAGAACCTTGATAAGCCCAAGGTTGAAAGATACCCCATCTTGTGTAACTGTTTGGGCTTGCAGGCAGGCGAGCGAGGAGTGGGGACGAGCGAGGCTAGGCGAGGCTAGGCTAGACTAGGCTAGGCTAGGATAGGCACACCAGATCTCCTCGGGGTAATTGTTCTGTCAGGCCCCGGCGCTGACCGCTCCGCCGGTGAAAGCCGTAACAGATATATAACGCTAATCACCACGCTCCCAATTATCTTGCTCCCAATTACAAGCGGGGAGATTAGATTACGCACAGATTCATGGGTGGTAAAGGTAGAGAGTTATCACGCTCCTGGTGACTCGCACACGAAGAACAAGCTGAGCCTAGGCCACACAAAATTTTGATACATCAGCCCGAAAATGGAGCTGGGAGTTGGCGGGTGAGTGTGCTGGTGCGTGTGTGCGTGAGTGTGCTGGTGCGCGTGTGCGTGCGTGTGCTGGTGCGTGTGCTGGTGCGTGTGTGCGTGAGTGTGCTGGTGCGTGTGTGCGTTAGTGTGTGCGTGAGTGTGCTGGTGCAAGGGCAGAGCACAAGAGTGAGTGAGGGGGGGGGGGGGGGGAGCTGGGGCCCAGGACTGTAACGCATGTATGCTATCTGACGGAATAGCATTTTTTGTGTCGGTGTTTGTATGCACTGGAGGATGGATCAGCACTGGAGGATGGATCAGCACTGGAGGATGGATCAGCACTGGAGGATGGATCAGCACTGGAGGATGGATCAGCACTGGGGGATGGATCAGCACTGGAGGGATGGATCAGCACTGGAGGGATGCATCAGCACCGGAGGGATGGATCAGCACTGGAGGGATGGATCAGCACTGGAGGGATGGATCAGCACTGGAGGGATGGATCAGCACTGGAGGGATGGATCAGCACTGGAGGATGGATCAGCACTGGAGGGATGGATCAGCACTGGAGGGATGGATCAGCACTGGAGGATGGATCAGCACTGGAGGGATGGATCAGCACTGGAGGATGGATCAGCACTGGAGGGATGGATCAGCACTGGAGGGATGGATCAGCACTGGAGGATGGATCAGCACTGGAGGGATGGATCAGCACTGGAGGATGGATCAGCACTGGAGGGATGGATCAGCACTGGAGGATGGATCAGCACTGGAGGGATGGATCAGCACTGGAGGATGGATCAGCACTGGAGGGATGGATCAGCACTGGAGGATGGATCAGCACTGGAGGGATGGATCAGCACTGGAGGATGGATCAGCACTGGAGGGATGGATCAGCACTGGAGGATGGATCAGCACTGGAGGGATGGATCAACACTGGAGGATGGATCAGCACTGGAGGGATGGATCAGCACTGGAGGATGGATCAGCACTGGAGGGATGGATCAGCACTGGAGGGATGGATCAGCACTGGAGGATGGATCAGCACTGGAGGGATGGATCAGCACTGGAGGATGGATCAGCACTGGAGGATGGATCAGCACTGGAGGATGGATCAGCACTGGAGGATGGATCAGCACTGGAGGATGCATCAGCACTGGAGGATGGATCAGCACTGGAGGGATGGATCAGCACTGGAGGATGGATCAGCACTGGAGGGATGGATCAGCACTGGAGGATGGATCAGCACTGGAGGATGGATCAGCACTGGAGGGATGGATCAGCACTGGAGGATGGATCAGCACTGGAGGGATGGATCAGCACTGGAGGATGGATCAGCACTGGAGGGATGGATCAGCACTGGAGGATGGATCAGCACTGGAGGGATGGATCAGCACTGGAGGGATGGATCAGCACTGGAGGGATGGATCAGCACTGGAGGGATGGATCAGCACTGGAGGGATGGATCAGCACTGGAGGGATGGATCAGCACTGGAGGGATGGATCAGCACCGGAGGGATGGATCAGCACTGGAGGATGGATCAGCACTGGAGGGATGGATCAGCACCGGAGGGATGGATCAGCACTGGAGGGATGTATGCAAATAGCTACAAAACAATCTAGACCAACAAACGGACTGAAAAATTTCTACAAAATATGAAGCAGAACATCACTATGACTGGGCTAACTCTACTAGAGTCATCTTCTTGAGGTAATCTTGAGATGATTTCGGGGCTTTTTTTTAGTGTCCCCGCGGCCCAGTTCTCGACCAGGCCTCCACCCCCAGGAAGCAGCCCGTGACAGCTGACTAACACCCAGGTACCTATTTTACTGCTAGGTAACAGGGGCATAGGGTGAAAGAAACTCTGCCCATTGTTTCTCTCCGGCGCCCGGGATCGAACCCGGGACCACAGGATCACAAGTCCAGTGTGCTGTCCGCTCGGCCGACCGGCTCCCCTCTGAAGGAAAATCAGAGAGGTTCACACAGCTTCAAATGTGTCGTCAGACACACTTAAAGAGCATGATACGTGATATATTAAGTGACACATGGAAGCGTTATGCTTCAGCTGTGTCTTGCGATATTCTTCCCGACTTGGTGTCTTCTTCTGATAATGATTTACCTACCCTTGTTAGGCCCCTTTTAGGTAATGCAGGCCAGTTTTTGGCACGTAAAATTGATATAAATTCCTCTGAAGTTTCACAGAGAAAGGTGATAAAGTTAGTATATACAGTAGAGATTAGAAACCTTCTTTTATGAAGATAAGAAAATCAGAATCGTCTAGTATCAATTTGGAGTCTTCTGGATTTATTTCTCACTATTTTTGTATCACCTGCCAACTTGCAAGTGTTGCTGGTGAATGCAGTGTATAAATATATCACTCAGTCTCTCTCTCTCTCTCTCTCTCTCTCTCTCTCTCTCTCTCTCTCTCTCTCTCTCTCTCTCTCTCTCTCTCTAAAAGGCTATAAAGCCTCAATAAAGAGGCTTTATAGCCTTTCCAGCCAGTTTTTCGCACTATCTTCGTCGGTTGTTCCTTAATACATACAAATACTCTTTCTCAGTCTTCCTCCTTCCCCCCACTACCCTACCCTCTCCCCACCCTTCCGTCTCCCCCGCCCTTCCCTCTCCCTTCCCCTCCTCCAGATAAGAGGAGACAGGAGCCGGTCACTACGAAACACAAGCGCCCTCACATTCCCTGAGAAGAGAGCCCCTCGTCTCGGTGGGACGGGAGACACACTCGCCAGCAGTGAGCGCACTCTAGTGCTCTTGCATCACCCAGGGAGTGCTACACCAGGTATTATGAGTACACATAGGAAGGGGAAGCACAGAGTGCATCAGTATTCAAGTCGACCCAGTGCTCCATAAATCTAACGAAAGCCGGGAAGAGACAAAGGAGAACGAGGAAGAGATCTCAAGTTAAAGAGTTTAAATGATGATGAGACGAGAAGGACATGGTGATGATACAGGGAAACATTACCTTAGGGAGGAAGGGTGAGGAGGGCGGCGAGCGGCCAACACGCCCCGCAAGAAAAGTGAAAGTGACTTATGAAAGCCCTCTTCTGTTCAGAGGATAGAAGACAGACTAAGAGTATTCCATCCTCAAGATGTAAGTCCTGTGATCCTAGAGGGCCACAGTGCCTAACATTCGAGAATAAACAGTACAGGATCACCACCGACGGCTCATTAAATAATTTATTAAAACAAAACATGAAACTAACAAGAAAGAGATAACAAATTATTCTAAAGACGAATTAATAAGGAATAAAAAAAGGTAACCGATGCCAATCAACAAGATTACAAAACGTTAACATCAACAAAACAACGGATAAAAGACTATAACAGGGATGAAAAAAACAAATGGCAACTGGGGCCCAGGAAAGCAACATCAACAAGACCCAATTACGGGGCAAAGTCCAGCCAAAAGTCCTTCATTACGACCCCATTCCCAGGCCGGCCGGGCCATGGAGGATCCTGTGGAATCACCTCGACCTAAGCCGAAACGCTGATATCATCCTTGAGGAAGGTGGAAGAAGGGAGGAATGGAAGGGGAGGTGGGAAAGAGAAGAGAAGAGACTTCTCCTTTAGCGAGATTTCTGTAGTCTCCTTTTGGCCAAATTTCTGTTGGTAGGGCTTTGGGCAGACCACTGGATAGTCTCAAACCATGGGGGTGAGGTTATGTATTATTTTATATGTAATCTATATATTATTTTATATGTAATAATGGGATTATCTTTTGGCCCCCACGAAAACCCCGAATTTTATAATACAGAAAATTCTAGAAAGAATTTCAGCAGATACTACAGCCAACCTCAGTGTGGGTATCNATGTCCCTCCATCATATTTTATTAGACAAAAACACTTGTGATATGATGTAATTGACGAGTATACTTCTACCTTCTCCTGACATAGCGCAACTGACCTGAGTAAACCCGTTGATAGCTCTGGTCCAGTGAGACAGCCTGGAACGCCTCCTTCATCTGGGTATCTATGGAATCAACCAATACGTTACAAATCTGACGTTTTACAAAATATTAAAGCGCTTTCATATTTATCTTTGTCTGCGTCGGCCTGCCTCGGCTAGATGGATTGCTGGGGGGCAGTACGTATTAGATTAGGCCAAACAGTTGTATTTCTTACGTTTCTGGTTTGGCAAAACAGGTATATTTTCCACTGAGTGGTAAATCGGGCTGACCTGTGAAGTCAGGCCAGGCTTCTGAAGCAAGTAGGAGAGGACACGGAGGACATCCTCCGGCCAGTAGTTTTACTAAACTTGAAATAATACTCGTCAGAGAGCAGTGAACTCTGGGTGCAAATATTCCTCGTCCACCACGATGACAGTCTAGAGAACGCGCCTTCAGGACTGTGCTTCCATGTACAACATCATATGTACTCGGGTTCAGTCATGTACTCAGGTTCAGTCATGTACTCAGGTTCAGTCATGTACTCAGGTTCAGTCATGTACTCAGGTTCAGTCATGTACTCAGGTTCAGTCATGTACTCAGGTTCAGTCATGTACTCAGTTTAAAGGTTCACAAAGATTCACACATTCACAAAGAAATGTGACCAAAAATTCATATTAGTGATATATGGAGGAGCTGAGTCTAAAAAAAAACGACAACATGCTTAATGTTACTGGCTACTCATGCCCGTGCCACCTCTTGGGTGGCTTAATCTTCATCAGTCAATCAATCATATCTCACCTGAAGATGTTCCAGGCAGGAACGACACATACACATAATATATTCACAGTCACTTTTTGTGGTGGTAGGAGACGAAAATATTAAAGTGTTCAATGAGAATCCACAAGGTCTTCTCTAAATACTCCTTATTTTCTTCTCCGAGGCTATGGGTCCCCACATTTTATATATATATATATATATATATATATATATATACATATATACATATATATATATATATATATATATATATATATATATATATATATATATATATATATATATTGATGTGTACACATCAAGAAGTCAACACCAGCAATCAACAGCCAATTAACGCACAACTATATTCTACCCACTTCAAGACTCCGCTCCAATATAGAAACATCAAGAAATATGGGCCAATAGGCCTTCTGCAGTTCTATTTGCACCAACTTCTACAAATCTATACCCCGTATTCCATTTGTACCCAACCTCTACAAATCTATACCCGTATTCCATGTTCTGTGTTTCACCCCACTATTGTATTACATCACCTCACCCAAATGCAGGTATAAGAGCCAATGTTGTTTCAGGCATAAGTTGTGTAGATAAACTAAAGTCTTTGAAAATGTAATAAGTTTTACGAAACGCGCTCAAGTGTCGCGTCAGACTAGAAATAAAAATGAATTTTGGAGAATTGATTTTTCATTTACCGTCACCAGTAAAAAGAAACATAAGGAAAATAGAGAAAATTCGTGTTAGAATTATTAATCTTACTTTTTCGGTCATATTTAATAATATATATATATATATATATATATATATATATATATATATATATATATATATATATATATATATATATATATATATACATATATATATAAATATATATATATACATATATATATATATATATATATATATATATATATATATATATATATATATATATATATATACATATGTCGTACCTAGTAGCCAGAACTCACTTTTTGGCCTACTATGCAAGGCCAGATTTGCCTAATAAGCCAAGTTTTCCTGAATTAATATATTTTCTCTAATTTTTTCTTATGAAATGATAAAGCTACCATTTCATTATGTATGAGGTAATTTTTTTTATTGGAGTTAAAATTAACGTAGATATATGACCGAACCTAACCAACCCTACCTAACCTAACCTAACCTATTTTTATAGGTTAGGGTAGGTTAGGTAGCCGAAAAAGTTAGGTTAGGTTAGGTTAGGTAGGTTAGGTAGTCGAAAAACAATAATTCATGAAAACTGGCCTATTAGGCAAATCGGGCCTTGCTTAGTAGGCTGAGAAGTGCGTTCTGGCTACTAGGTACGACATATGTCTATATATATATATATAATATATTATATATAATATATATATATATATATATGATATATATATATATATATATATATATATATATATATATATATATATATATATATATATATTTATAATATATATAAACACAAAAAAAAATAAAACTACAAAATCCTTTAGTGAGGGAAGCAAGCAATGAAGAAGGCTAGATGTTTTGGAAAACTACTTTGAACAAGCCAAGGTCACTGGTTCAAAAAGCCAGAACGTTGACATCCGTCACCAGGCAGCCAGCTGATGTACTTCACTCATCACTTACATAACCGTAGCACAACTACAACAATCCCATAGAGGAAAGGCCACTAAATATTACATCCCACTCTATCTCCATCCTCACCATGTATTTCTTTTATTTGTAATCCCCACCCCCAATAATTTATTTGTAATCTCTCACCCCCTCTTTACCAAATCTTTTGGTTGCCAAAGCTGAAGCACTCTGTGCCTTTTCATTCTCTCCTGTGCATACAACACTCCTCGTCCCTAGGGTTATTTGATTATGAAATACCTCGTTCGTTAAGCGCTGAAAAACAGCACGCGTTTATAGCTGGGTCAATTTAAAACAAATAATCGCGCGTATGGACTTCAATATACCCTTCCTGGTCTGGCCTGGCCTGGCCTGGCCTGGCGTAGGCATTATGTCTACTGGTCAAGGATATATGGTTGTACTGGATATAACCACACTTTGTGCACGACAGATCAAGTCGCATCTACACACTACCCCGACTCTTACCCACTCCATAAATACAAATATCACGTTAACTTTTTGTGTAACCAGTTTCGCTAGTAATGAATTAACCTCAACATATCTGGGAAAGTTATTTAAATAACTTTCCGTACAGTATAACTCAACAACAATAAACAAACAACTCCAGCCAAGTGCAGGCTTAAGCTAAATACGCCATTAAACATTACAAATCTACTCTATCCTTTGTCAACAAAGCTCTATCGAAGGCCAACCGCTGTGCTACACCAATACCATCCCCTATCCCATCCCGCGGTACAACTCAACCAAACCGCTAAAGTCGACTCCCAAAATCCGCCAAGCATCCGCCTTTTCCCACAATCCATTTTAGATCCAATCACTTGCAGTCTCTTGTCCAATCCAGTGGCGGTACGGACAATAAACACAGTGCCCGCCCCATGCGCCGCTCCCAGCATGCCTCTATATTTCTCCCAGGTAAAACTCACGTCACAGTAAAAATTGCATTGTTTTTCGTTTGGCTCTTGCTTTGCTATAAATTCCTCGAATACTGTTGCAACTGCTATCGGTGGTGGTGGTGGTGGTGGGTGGTGGGGGTGGTGGTGTTGGTGGTGGTGGTGATGGTGTGGTGGTGGTGGTGGGTGGGGTGGGTGGTGGGTGGTGGTGGTGGTGGTGTGTGGTGGTGGTGTGGTGGTGGTGGGTGGTGATGGAGGCAGTAGGTGGTGGTGGTGGGTGGTGGTGGAGGCAGTAGGTGGTGGTGGGTGGGAGTGGTGAGCGGTGGTGGTGGGTGGTGGTGGTGAGTGGTGGTGGCGGGTAGAAGTGGGTGGTGGTGGGTGATGGTGTTGGGTGGTGGTGATGGTGGTGGGTGGTGGCAGTAGGTGGGGTGGGTGGTGGTGGTTGAGGAACTTAACAGTCCTTACTGAAGTGTTGTCCAGTTTTTTATCCAACGTCTCCCTCCTGATTGTGCTGTACATGCGTTATAACTAAATTTTCCCTGACGTCTTTGTCGAATCCAGTTTAAAGTTGCGGAAGGAGGTGGCTCTTGCGGCTTCTTTCAGTGCATTCCCCATGTTGACTACCCATTCAGACTAGGAGTATTTTCCCTACATTTCTTCTCCTCATTCCCGTTTTCAGCTTCCACTTGTGTCCTCTTGTCTGACTTTCTCTCAGTATAAGGAGGGTGAACATGTCCACCTTGTCTCTTACCCAAATCCTGTTTTATGATGTGATCAAGTCCATCTCCGTCTTCTCACCTCTAGGTTGTGAGAATTAGTTTCCTTAACTAATGCTCGAAGCTTTCAACCTTCTTTGATCTGGAATTAATCTTCTTCCAAACCTTTGAATTTTTTCCTTTTAATTTTGTGCTTCACAAGGTGGGGTTGGAGGCAGGTGCTACATATTCCTTAGTGATCTAAGATAGGATGTGTAACTTGCCGTGTAATCAACCTTATTTATGTTATAAAATGTCGTCCTAATGTTTGTCAGCTTCCAAGTGCTACCACGATTACCCTGTGTGTGGTGTGTGTGTGTGTGTGTGTGTGTGTGTGTGTGTGTGTGTGTGTGTGACTGGAGATTGTTGAAATCTCCACTCCCAAATCCTTTTCTCTCTTAACTCCTGTAGTTGTTTTCATCTTTAGATTGTAGATACCTTTCTCTTCTTCCCATCTTCATTACCTTACAATAGTTGGGACTGAATTCTATCAATCATCTATTTGCCCACATCAGGAAATTATGAAGGTCATCTGGGAATTTTCTATAGTATTCCAAAGTTTATACTCCTCATCATTAGCTTTGGATCCTCAGCAAACAGTGACATGTGCGAACGCCCTTCCTCGGACAGGTCATTAACATAAATTAGAAACAGTCAAGGTCTGTGCCCTTATAGAACCACCTTCGTTGTTGCTGTCGCAGCTGGTGGCGCTACAGCTGCGGCTACAGCTGGTGATGCTACAGCTGGAGCTGCTTGTCATCAAGGATCACCGGCTGCTGACGCTGATATAGCTGGACTATACTTGCTCAGAGTAGAGCAACTAGAGCGACCCTCAGCTCACAGCTAATTTTTTTTTGTTAAGGGAGTCTTGTTACTCTCCCATCTACACCACTCGTCCTTTATAATAACGTAAATTAGTGTTGTTTAATAGCTTTACGACAGCGTTATTGTCTCCAAGTTTCTTGGTTCAAATATCTTAAGTCAATTTCATTTACTATATAATATGAATACAAGACCAACAAGATTTTAGGAAAAACCAAGAATCAAATACCAAACGACTTTAGCTATATAAATATGGGTATGTTTGTCCGTAGAGTTAATCACCAGTTAAGCGAATCTCCCTGTCAGTGTCAGGTTAAACAACTGGCTGACCTCCACACAAGCAGAACTAGCAGCATTACACTTAGCTACCAGTACATTAAAAAACATTGGAGGGGGAATAATATTCTGTGATTCAAAGTCTGCTCTTCAAGCAATCGAAAACGTCTCTTGGAAGATCGATAGCAAGAACCTCATACTCCCAATTATAAATGACCTAATTGATGCACAGAGTAAAGGGTCTCGAATCTCCTTTGTATGGATACCTTCACACATAAATATAACCCATCATAATGAGACAGACATTGCAGCCAAATTAGCGTGTAACAAGTTTGAAGTTGAATTAGATCTAGGTATCCCCATCTCTGCTGTCAAAACTGTATTGGTCCAAACATTCAGGTCTGATAGGAAAGAACTTACTGACTCCCAACGACCTGAAAGTACTAGTATAAAAAGTTATAATTTGTTCAGATCTGAAACCTACATCTATGGGCAGCACAAAACGTCCACAAGACTGTGCGACACAGTGGTTGGAAGGATCAGGTTGGGTTACCGTTACCTGTGCAGGTGGCTGCAGGTGACAGATCTCCCAATTCTGAGCACTCCAGTTGCAAACTCTGTGAGCAGGAACTACGGCACGATCTCCCGCACTACATCACTGAATGCCCAGTTATTAGACCTTTCAGACCAGTTGGCATGAGGTACCTGGAGCTTTGCAATTATTTTATTCACTCTCGTGTTCTTGAAGATATCCTCATAGTGCACCCAAAATTTGCCAGTGCAGGCTACTGAACATATGGCCCTGTATGACTAACCATCCTGCGAGATGGGGACTTTTAGTATCACTGCTACCTTATTCACTCTTGTGTTGATGATATCCTCATAATGCACCCTGAGTCTGCCAGTGCAGACTACTTATCACATGCCTCTGTATGACTAATCATCCTGTGTGATGGGGATTTTTTAACATCACTTAGCTAGCTTTTTGACACACTGTACTCCCCTTCATATAGCCTAGGGTAGCTGCCCAAATGCAGATGTACCTCATATATTAATAAAACAAAATGCTACAGGTGACGGATCTCCCAACCCTGAATACTCCAGGTGCAACCTCTGTGAGCAGGAGCAAGGTCATGATCTCTCACACTACATCATTGAATGTCTGGTCATAAGACCCCTCAGACCTGCGATCAGAGCTGGAGCTTCTCAATTATTCTATCCATTCCCCGTATTCTTGAGGATATCCTTGCCAAAATATATAAAAAAATAGGTTTGTACCTCAACATGTTAATAAAAGTAAATCCAGTTTTGGCGTATACATCCATGAATGCACGCGTGTCGAAGCGAATAGCGCCCTTTCCACTTGCGTGTGTCCTTTGTACGTAACGCCACATGTGTTACATAAGATAACAACAGTTACAAGGAGTAAACAAACAATTACCATCATCGAATAGGTTGATGAGGGAGGGGAAGGGAAGGGAAGGAACTATGAGGAGAAAGCGCCAAGCCATTCCGGCTATATAGCACTTGGAAGGGGTCTGGATAAGGATTGGGGGATGGGACGGCGGGAAGGAATGGTGCCCAACCACTTGGACGGCCGGGGATTGAACACCGACCTGCATGAAGCGAGATCGTCGCTCTACCGTCCACCCCCAATGGTTGGGTGATGAGGAGAGGGGAGTGAGCACCACCTCACTACACCATTGTAATGCTATCAACGCTCCCACTACACAAAAGAAACAACAGACAAATAACTACATTTGAGGACAAGGCATCAGAGAGGTATGTGATCAGTGTAGGCACAGTACTGGTGAGGTTCATCACGCTCAACCACCCTAGATCCCAATATTACATTGCTCACAACAATGCATTACCAGCACATTCCACCACACATCATTATTATATTACCCAACCACAGTGCACTAGAACACACAACACGCATCATATCATCACCCACACCACACTGCCCTCCTCCACAGGTGTGGTGGAGGGCAGTGCACCACCAGGTCAGTCCACACTACACACCCCATACAGCAGCACGGTGTTACTAATACACTAACCTGACTAACGTCACACTACAACACACTGGACAATAATCCAGGGGAGCCGGTGCGAACGTGACATAACTGATGTAATGGCGTCCTAATATTGAGGGTTCCCGCGGCGTGGGGCAATACCTCACTGAATATTGCCTTCCCCACCTACACTACCTTCATCTTCATGCAGAATTAATATTCACAATGGCTCTTCCATTTACCGTAGTTGAGATATAATGTGGCGATACATTTGCCTTAAGCCTGAAGTCCACCCAAGGCGTTACGTACCTTGGGAGATGCATAGTTTGGTCCCTACCTTACACACGTCCCCATTGAGGTGCATAGCTTGGCCCCTACCTTACACACGTCCCCAGGGAGGTGCATAGCTTGGCCCCTACCATACACACGTCCCCAGGGAGGGGCATAGCTTGGTCCCTACCATACACACGTCCCCAGGGAGGTGCATAGCTTGGTCCCTACCATACACACGTCCCCAGGGAGGTGCATAGCTTGGTCCTTACCTTACACACGTCCCCAGGGAGGGGCATAGCTTGGCCCCTACCTTACACACGTCCCTGGGGAGGTGCATAGCTTGGCCCCTACCTTACACACGTCCCCAGGGAGGGGCATAGCTTGGTCCCTACCTTACACACGTCCCCAGGGAGGGGCATAGCTTGGCCCCTACCTTACACACGTCCCCAGGGAGGTGCATAGCTTGGCCCTTACCTTACACACGTCCCCAGGGAGGGGGTATAGCTTGGCCCTTACCTAACACACGTCCCCAGGGAGGTGCATAGCTTGGCCCCCTACCTTACACACGTCCCCAGGGAGGTGCATAGCTTGGCCCCTACCTTACACACGTCCCCAGGGAGGTGCATAGCTTGGCCCCTACCTTACACACGTCCCCAGGGAGGGACATACCACATTGCATACCTTACACCGGTTTAGCAAATTGCGTTCGAAGTTGGCGAACCAAATATATATCATCATCCTGTAGACGGTATTTCTCTATGGCTCGGTTATGTGTCATGTAACTGTCATCACATTGCTGCCACTGAAACTCAACATTCATGACAGGTTCAACGGGCCCCGACAAGGGGTCCTAGGAAACTCAACTTATATATGTGGGCCATTTGGGCCATATGGGACATTATATAATCATGTCCTACCCAACACAAAATACCAACAACAAAACAAAGGACAACCTTCGGAGGAAGACCATACGTAAGAAATACAAGTGGCGGGGTACGGGGTACGGGGTACATGGTGCGGGGTACATGGTACGGGGTACATGGTGCGGGGTACAGGGCACATGGTANCATACATCATCACTTCCAAACGAGATCATTTCCACGAGAAAGCTATAAAGAGGGACACGCTCATTTTATAATTAATCCTCCTAAAATATCACGATACGCAAACAGCTGCCGCTCCCAAGTTTACTGATGAGCAAATTTGAGTTGAGTGAAAATATTAGCCGTAATCTACGAACAGTGTACAAAGTCTACAGGCAGTGTACAAAGTCTACAGGCAGTGTACAAGGTCTACAGGCAGTGTACAAAGTCTACAGGCAGTGTACAAAGTCTACAGGCAGTGTACAAGGTCTACAGGCAGTGTACAAAGTCTACAGGCAGTGTACAAGGTCTACAGGCAGTGTACAAGGTCTACAGGCAGTGTATAAGGTCTACAGGCAGTGTACAAGGTCTACAGGCAGTGTATAAGGTCTACAGGCAGTGTATAAGGTCTATCACAGGCAGTGTACAAGGTCTACAGGCAGTGTATAAGGTCTACAGGCAGTGTACAAAGTCTACAGGCAATGTACAAGGTCTACAGGCAATGTACAAGGTCTAAAGGCAGTGTACAAAGTCTACAGGCAGTGTACAAAGTCTACAGGCAGTGTACAAAGTCTACAGGCAGTTTATAAGGTCTACAGGCAGTGTACAAGGTCTACAGGCAGTGTACAAGGTCTACAGGCAGTGTATAAGGTCTACAGGCAGTGTACAAGGTCTACAGGCAGTGTACAAAGTCTACAGGCAGTGTACAAGGTCTACAGGCAGTGTACAAAGTCGACAGGCAATGTACAAGGTCTACAGGCAGTGTACAAGGTCTACAGGCAGTGTACAAGGTCTACAGGCAGTGTACAAGGTCTACAGGCAGTGTATAAGGTCTACAGGCAGTGTACAAGGTCTACAGGCAGTGTACAAAGTCTACAGGCAGTGTACAAGGTCTACAGGCAGTGTACAAAGTCTACAGGCAATGTACAAGGTCTACAGGCAGTGTACAAGGTCTACAGGCAGTGTACAAAGTCTACAGGCAGTGTACAAGGTCTACAGGCAGTGTACAAAGTCTACAGGCAGTGTACAAGGTCTACAGGCAGTGTACAAGGTCTACAGGCAGTGTACAAAGTCTACAGGCAGTGTACAAGGTCTACAGGCAGTGTACAAAGTCTACAGGCAGTGTACAAGGTCTACAGGCAGTGTACAAGGTCTACAGGCAGTGTACAAGGTCTACAGGCAGTGTACAAGGTCTACAGGCAATGTACAAGGTCTACAGGCAGTATACAAGGTCTACAGGCAGTGTACAAGGTCTACAGGCAGTGTACAAGGTCTACAGGCAGTGTACAAGGTCTACAGGCAGTGTACAAGGTCTACAGGCAGTGTACAAGGTCTACAGGCAGTGTACAAGGTCTACAGGCAGTGTACAAGGTCTACAGGCAGTGTACAAAGTCTACAGGCAGTGTACAAGGTCTACAGGCAGTGTACAAAGTCTACAGGCAACGTACAAGGTCTACAGGCAGTGTACAAGGTCTACAGGCAGTGTACAAAGTCTACAGGCAGTGTACAAGGTCTACAGGCAGTGTACAAAGTCTACAGGCAGTGTACAAAGTCTACAGGCAGTGTACAAGGTCTACAGGCAGTGTACAAGGTCTACAGGCAGTGTACAAAGTCTACAGGCAGTGTACAAAGTCTACAGGCAGTGTACAAGGTCTACAGGTAGTGTACAAAGTCTACAGGCAGTGTACAAGGTCTACAGGTAGTGTACAAAGTCTACAGGCAGTGTACAAGGTCTACAGGCAGTGTACAAGGTCTACAGGCAGTGTACAAAGTCTACAGGCAGTGTACAAAGTCTACAGGCAGTGTACAAGGTCTACAGGTAGTGTACAAAGTCTACAGGCAGTGTACAAGGTCTACAGGCAGTGTACAAGGTCTACAGGCAGTGTACAAGGTCTACAGGCAGTGTACAAGGTCTACAGGCAATGTACAAGGTCTACAGGCAGTGTACAAGGTCTACAGGCAATATACAAGGTCTACAGGCAGTGTACAAGGTCTACAGGCAGTGTACAAGGTCTACAGGCAGTGTACAAGGTCTACAGGCAATATACAAGGTCTACAGGCAGTGTACAAGGTCTACAGGCAGTGTACAAGGTCTACAGGCAGTGTACAAGGTCTACAGGCAGTGTACAAGGTCTACAGGCAGTGTACAAGGTCTACAGGCACTGTACAAGGTCTCTAAACAGCGCAAAAGATCTAAAAGTGTGGGGGTGGAGGCGACGACACAGATCAGTCTCTCATAACGAGCTGGCAAACATTGACGACACCAGGGTAGAGAGGTTCAGAGGGGGAAGAAGGGGAGAGAAACCAGACAGGGGGGGGTGTCAGGGAGGGACTTGCTGTGAAGTGAGGTAGTGGTAGTGAGGGGGGGGAGGGAAGGGCCTGGAATAGAGAGGGGGGCGAGGGGTTGAGAAGTGGTGAGTAGGGGGGAGCAGGATACACTGTGTGATGCAGTATGAATGACCTAGTGTGTTGCTCCTTTAAAAACTTGTGAAGCGTGCCAGTGTCGGGTGACAGTGGCTTACCAGTGCCACCTGAGCTCCTCGTGGTTACCGTAATGTTTATCTCCTCACCCTCTGGCACTATTCTATCATGCTGATCCACATTCTTAAATGCCAAACAAGACTCTCGCTAATCATAGCTAAGTTTAGACGTCACTCGCTGAGTTACCTATGTGACCAGGTCTCTTGATGCGGGATATAACCAGTCCTCCATTATACTGTATTGAACTGTATCTCCCCCGAGGCCTTCGATGGCCTTACAGCCGGCCGGAACACACTCGAGGCCACAAACTAAATAAACTCATGTTTGTGCTGCGGGAATGCGCGGGAAGCTGCATTTTTTGACTATGGACTTATGGTGGTAGGCGAGTACCTGAGATGACGGAGGAAATCAGTTGCCTTGCCCACTTGCAACGGAAGCTTGTTGACCAATTGCATCCCCATTAACACAGTCTCCAGCAACGGTTTCTGGAGTGTATTGACTTGACAGATCTTCTTCTGTTCTCCCGGGTATAATTAGTGTATTAGCATTATTCTTAGATATACCAGGTTAAGCTCTCTTGTTTTTCATTGAAAATTATGCTTCTATGCACTTGTATTGATCGGATGACGAACAGAATTGCTTTTTGAAGGGACCACGCTCAATCCCCGTAGGTCTCATTGGTTGGACACCGTTTTCTCTCCTGTCCTTATATTACTTCCAAATGCTATAGTCCACACTTACAGCACTTTCTCATTGTAACTACAAATCTCAATTGTATATATACAATATAATACATTGTATATATATATATATATGTATATATATATTATATAATATATATATATATATAGATATATTAATATATATATATATATATATATATATATGTCGTACCTAGTAGCCAGAACGCACTTCTCAGCCTACTATGCAAGGCCCGATTTGCTAATAAGCCAGTTTTCATGAATTAATTGTTTTTCGACTACCTAACCTACCTAACCTAACCTAACCTAATTTTTCGGATACCTAACCTAACCTAACCTATAAAGATAGGTTAGGTTAGGTTAGGTAGGGTTGGTTAGGTTCGGTCATATAACTACGTTAATTTTAACTCCAATAAATAAAAATTGACCTCATACATAATGAAATGGTAGCTTTATCATTTCATAAGAAAAAA
>WNGS01165318.1:6177934-6195312 GCA_020271785.1 Procambarus virginalis | reverse complement strand
CATCCAGTGATGTACCCCCAGGAAAAAGTACACGTTAGTACACAAGTCTCCAACCATGGCATAATATCAAGTGTTTGGCAATGTATGTTACATTGCCAAACAAGGGCCTTGTCCCTCCAAGGAGGGGACAAGGCCCTTGTCCCTCCAAGGAGGGGACAAGGCCCTTGCATCTTCCGTCATGAGTCCTATAAATGAATTAGCAAGAGAAGATAACCCAGTTCGCTTTCCTTCTCGAGGCGAAAAACAAACACCACAGAACTCGTCACAAAAACATATCAGAAACTTCCAAAATCGGTGCACAAGTTACCATGAAAATTGAAGAAGGAATCCTCTCCCACTCCCTCCCTCCCTCCCTCCTGTCTTCGTTTCCGACCTATTCATCCATTCATATCCTCCTGCTTCCTGCCTCAGTACCTTCCTGCCTCTCTCACTGCACCTCTCCCTCCCTCCCTGCATGCCTCCCTCTCTTCCTGCCTCTCCGAGTCTCTCTTTTCCTCCCTCTCTCCCTCCCCCCTCCCTGATGTCACGGTCCATCAGGAAGACGTCGGGTGACAGAGACGGGATGACGGGGTGACATCGTCCACACACAGCACAACAGACCAGGTCACTGGTCACCTCAGCGTCCCGGGAGGTCACATGACTCATCAGTATATACACTAAGAGGGTAAGAATACAGCACGAGGGTAAGACCACAGCACGAGGGTAAGAATACAGCACGAGGGTAAGAATACAGCACGAGTGTAAGAATACAGCGCGAGGGTAAGAATACAGTAAAATACGGTAAAAATGAGGAGACCTTAAACATAATACAGAGTACAAAACACAATCAAATGTACCCATAGTAGGAACACAGCATGTAAAGGATTTGGGAATAATAATGTCTGACGACCTAACGTTTAAGGAGCATAACCAAGCAAATATTGCGACAGCCAGAAAAATGATAGGATGGATTACGAGAACTTTCAAACCAGGGATCCCATCACAATGGTTGTACTCTTCAAGTCACTTGTGTTGTCCCGTCTTGAGTACTGCTCAGTACTCACTTCCCCCTTCAGAGCAGGAGAGATTGCTGAAATAGATGGAATACAGAGAACATATACGGCACGCATAGACGAGGTAAAGCACCTAAATTATTGGGATCGTCTCAAAGCTCTCCAAATGTACTCACTAGAAAGAAGACGAGAGATATATCAAATAATGTACACCTGGAAGGTACTGGAGGGCCAAGTACCAAATCTGCACAGTAAAATAACGACGTACTGGAGTGAACGATATGGAAGAAAATGCAGAATAGAACCAGTGAAGAGCAGAGGTGCCATAGGCACAATCAGAGAACACTGTATAAACATCAGAGGTCCGCGGCTGTTCAACGTCCTTCCAGCAAGCATAAGAAATATTGCCGGAACAACCGTGGACATCTTCAAGAGGAAACTAGATTTATTCCTCCAAGGAGTGTTAGGAGCTGGACTCCAACCCGGGCTGGAGTCCTCCAGCCCGGGTTGGTCCAGCCCGGACCAACCGGGCTGTGGTGGGTATGTGGGCCTGCGGGCCGCTCCAAGCAACAGCCTTGTGGACCAAACTCTCACAAGTCAAGCCTGGCCTCGGGCCGGGCTTGGGGAGTAGAAGAACTCCCAGAACCCCATCAACCAGGTATCAACCAGGTACAGCGCGAGGGTAAGAATACAGCGCGAGGGTGAGAATACAGCACGAGGGTAAGACTACAGCACGAGGGTAAGAATACAGCGCGAGGGTGAGAATACAGCACGAGGGTAAGAATACAGCGCGAGGGTAAGAATACAGCGCGAGGGTAAGAATACAGTACGAGGGTAAGAATACAGCGCGAGGGTAAGAATACAGCATGAAGGTAAGAATACAGCACAAGGGTAAGAATACAGCATGAAAGTAAGAATACAGTAAGAATACAACATTCAAGATTCTCAGGGGAATCGACAGGGTTGATAAAGACAGGCTGTTTAACACAAGGGGCACACGCACTAGGGGACACAGGTGGAAACTGAGTGCCCAAATGAGCCACAGAGATATTAGAAAGAACTTTTTTAGTGTCAGAGTGGTTGACAAATGGAATGCATTAGGAAGCGATGTAGTGGAGGCTGACTCCATACACAGTTTCAAGTGTAGATATGATAGAGCCCAATAGGCTCAGGAAACTGTACACCTGTTGATTGACGGTTGAGAGGCGGGACCAAAGAGCCAGAGCTCAACCCCCGCAAGCACAACTAAGTGAGTACAACTAGGTGAGTACAGTACGAAGGTAAGAATACAGTACGAGGGGTAAGAATACAGTACGAGGGGTAAGAATACAGCACGAGGATAAGAATACAGCACAAGCGTAAGAATACAGCGCGAGGATAAGAATACAGCACGAAGGTAAGAATACATGCAGCCCACCAAGCTTAAATCCTTAAGTGTGACAATTCATTTTTTTTACTGACGATATGAAGAATTTTTTTTTAATATAATCGTTCATACCAAACGATAAAATAAAACAAAAACGAAATTGTAAATCGTGAGACAACTCACGATTTACAACTATGAAGAAGTAAATCGCTTCTTTACATCGTCATCTTTCAAGACGTCCCTCATGAACAAGAAGTTGACAAATCGCCCTGTACAGTAGTTTGATTCATACCGTCGTCGGCCTGTTAACTACCAGCGATCATAGTAACGATTCGTGGGAGATGTTACGAATGTAGTGTCTAAGTGTCTAATGTGTTACGAATGTAGTGTCTAAGTGTCTAATGTGTTACGAATGTAGTGTCTAAGTGTCTAATGTGTTACGAATGTAGTATCTAAGTGTCTAATGTGTTACGAATGTAGTGTCTAAGTGTCTGTAGTGTCTAAGGTGTTACGAATGTAGTGTCTAAGTATCTGTAGTGTCTAAGGTGTTACGAATGTAGTGTCTAAGTGTCTAAGGTGTTACAAATGTAGTGTTTAAGTGCCTGATGTGTTACGAATGTAGTGTCTAAGTGTCTAAGGTGTTACGAATGTAGTGTCTAAGTGTCTGATGTGTTACGAATGTAGTGTTTAAGTGTCTAATGTGTTACGAATGTAGTGTTTAAGTGTCTGATGTGTTACGAATGTAGTGTCTGTAGTGTCTGATGTGTTACGAATGTAGTGTCTAAGTGTCTAATGTGTTACGAATGTAGTGTTGAAGTCTAAATCACGGAGTTCGCAGATAAACAGCACGAACCTAGCAACGCATCACAAACAACGCACCACAAGTAACGCACTTCACGGTGAGGACAGTGAACAATGCTCACAAGACAGTATATTACAGTCGACGAAATCCTCCTTCCCTCCCTCCCTCCCTTCGTCCACTCCAACCTGTGCTACAGCTGCTCGTTACCTCAACACCGCTACTCTCCTGCCCTTCCCACACCCACAACAACAACAACACAACACTTCCCCTCGGTAATAAACTCCAATTTTACGAGCTAAGCCCCGCTACCAACACGCCAGAAACACCCCCACTCTCCTCTCTTCACAGCAAGTGATGCTCCATAAATTCAAGTTTCTATTATCAAAGAGGCAAGACAGTTTAGCGCAGAGCCTTCAGCCTCCGCGGGCAGCGGTGCGCAGCCTCCGAGGGCAGTGGTGCGCAGCCTCCGAGGGCAGCGGTGCGCAGCCTCCGAGGGCAGCGGTGCGCAGCCTCCGCGGGCAGCGGTGCGCAGCCTCCGAGGGCAGCGGTGCGCAGCCTCCGAGGGCAGCGGTGCGCAGCCTCCGAGAGCAGCGGTGCGCAGCCTCCGAGGGCAGTGGTGCGCAGCCTCCGAGGGAAGCGGTGCGCAGCCTCCGAGGGCAGCGGTGTGCAGCCTCCGCGGGCAGCGGTGAGCAGCCTCCGAGGGCAGCGGTGCGCAGCCTCAGAGGGAGAGGCCAGTGCACTGCGCTCCAGGTTCCAACACTCAGCCATGGGTTTACTTCCCGACATCGCCGTCGTTGCGAAGACGACAATATATAGTCACTTAGTTTCGTCTATGATGAATATTACAATGAATAGAATGCGGTACGATCATCACTCTTGTCTTGTATCAGTTTCAAACACTTACTCAAGCAAACAACAACACTGAAGATTAGTATTGTCTTTGTCACATGATGATTGAATAATGTTAAATCAAATATCAATGCTGTGATTTGTTACTCCAAATGTAATATTTTGGCAAAAAGATGACAACCGGCTATGTTGTGACGTCACATCCGGCACGACATCATGCAACGTCCCTTCGGCCTATAAGAGAAGAGGTGGTATTTGGCGGAGTGTAATTGCCTGAGCGCCAAGGGGCTCAACCAGTATGGCATCGTTTGGCAACGTGACATAGCGTGACCCTCCAATGTGACCAGCAGGAGGCTGGGGGTTCACATCTCCGAGCTCTCGCAAAAGAAAGCCGCGCTCAGTTGACCTCTTGACCTAGTTCACAGGCTTATTCTCCCAATTTGTTGATTGTTTGAAATACAAGTAAGACACGCTTAAGACAAAGTTTGTTTGAAATATTTAAGACAAGGATTTCTTAAGTCACTACGCAAGAGGATGCCAGGTCGATCTCGTAGTCCCTTTCCCGGGATTTTTGTTTCCAACGTAATAACGTTGCTAGAAAGTTGTGGAAAGGTTGTGTATTTGATGGCATAAGAGGTATGCTGCAGGCTGTCGGACTGGTGGCCGGCGCTTGTGTCTGTGATGCAGGTGACATTCACGGGTGACAGTGCCGACAATTTCAACATTGGTATGCACCAGCCTCCCCCCCTCCCCCTCAACACCTGCAGAAACCTTCCCTCACAACACCTGAAACAGTTACTCAGGTCCTTTCTGTCCCCACTACGACCCAAACGCCTAGTTACGCTCGTGCCAGCGATCCAGACGAGGGGATAAAATCTGTGTATCTGCTGTTTTGGTAAGACCGTGGCACCGAACAAGGCACCCGAGGGGGAGGGGAGGGGGTCTTTGGCACTCTAAATTCACCTCCAGTTTCACACTGGCAACTGGCGAGTATTCCAGCTCTGTATATAATACTAGCACATTATTGTATTAGTATACAGCAAATTGTTACTTTTTATATTTGTGTATTATTGCTTTACATCATTAATAAAATTAAATTCGAATAACAATAATATCATTATTATTATTATTATTATTTGTATTAAATAACAGCTAGAAAGACTGCAAAACAACTAATGAACACTATTTCAATATTCAAATTTCTGTAACATTTAAACAGGGAATTAATGTCAGAGAAAAGAATAATGAGGAGAAATGTTAGAGACATAAAATACTTAGAAGGATTTCCAAAGTGCAGAAAGTGATATCCAAGTTGAATACTAATAGACCAAGAAGGCATGAATAGGAGCTCGAGAATCAGATAAGTCACAGAGTAGAAAGTTTTCTTGAAGCGTAAGAGTGGTTGAATAATGGAACGAACGAACTAAGCAGGTCGTAGCAGTCGACTGCGTTCATAATTTGAACGTTCATTGTTGATTTGATAGCACGGGATAGCACGGGATAGCACGGATTAGATAAGACACGGGTTATTGCCATCGACAACCAGGACCTAGCAAGGCGGGGTCGAAGAGCTAAAGTTCGAAGCTGCAAACACAAACGGCTGAATACAGATACAAACAAAAAATCGAGACTAGTGAACAATAAAAGTCTCCCAACAAAAACACAACAAGAACAATCTCTGGAACAAGGGAAGTAAAACCACCAAAATGATTTTGTTTCCCCGCACATTATATTTTGTTTAATACGACGGAATACAGAATAGTAACGAAGGATATGAACAGAGAAAATAGAAGGATAAGAACAGAGAAAATAGGATAGGAACAGAAAAAACAGAAGGATAAGAACAGAGAAAATAGAAGGATACGAACAGAAAAACAGAAGGATAAGAACAGAGAAAATAGAAGGATAAGAACAGAAAAACAGAAGGATAAGAACAGAGAAAATAGAAGGATAAGAACAGAAAAAACAGAAGGATAAGAACAGAGAAAATAGAAGGATAAGAACAGAGAAAATAGAAGGATAAGAACAGAAAAAATAGAAGGATAGGAACAGAGAAAACAGAAGGATAAGAACAGAGAAAGTAGAAGAATACAGGAACAGAGAGGGGAGAAAAATAGAGGGATACCTAAATAGAGGAGGATAGAAGCAGTGGGACTGATAAAAAGGGTAAAGGGAAGCAAGAATAAAGAAAGGAGAGGAAGTGAGGAACAGGAGTGGAGAAAACAGAGCAGCAGTTAAGGAGAGGATGAAGAAGCGGACAAGAGAAGAGGAGAGGGAAGGAGCGAGAATGAGGAAGAGGGAGGATGAGAAGGAGGAAGAGGGAGGATGAGGAAGGAGGAAGGGGTGAAGAGGGAGGAGAAGAAGAAGGAAGAAGAGGGGAGAAGAGGACGATGAGGAAGAGGGAGGAGCAGGAGGAGGAAGGAGAGGGTGAGCATGGAAGGAGAGTGAGCAATATTGTTTACTTATAAACAGGTTCCAACATGCCAATCCCGTGAAGCAAAACACAGGAGCGGGGGGGGGGGGGGGAGGTAAAATTAGCTGACGCGTCGTCCAGGAACGGGTGCAATTTGCTAATTAAATATCTTATACGCGGTCACATGTTAGTGATTGGCTCGCTTGTCCGCCGGTCCATGCAGGTGGTTGGCTCGTTTGTCAAAGTATAAAAAACGGTTTCAGTCTCCCAATCTCAAGACTGCAAGCGTAAATGATGCAATAATTACAGATCCCAAACTGCTTATAATCAAGAATGATGATCAACAGGGTAACGGAACCTCTAGACGTAAGAATACAATGAACCAACAGTATCCTCTAGGTGGAAGTCAATTATGAACCCCGCGAACTTTGTAGAGACTAATTTAAGCGTTCATTTGAATATACACACATAAGCAGTCTCTCGGCGATTTAAATAGATTGCAATGGGGCACTTCACAAGCCAGTAGGTAATTAGTTAATTTGGCGCTCGTATGATGGTTAAGGGGCATACTTCACACCCTGGTGCTCCTCCTAATGAGGCCAGCTGCCGGCTGCCTGTTGATGGAGGGAAGGCCCGCTGCCATCTCCCAGTTGAGGGAGGGAAGGCCCGCTGCCATCTCCCAGTTGAGGGAGGGAAGGCCAGCTGCCGTCTCCCAGTTGAGGGAGGGAAGGCCAGCTGCAATCTCCCAGTTGAGGGAGGGAAAGCCCGCTGCCGTCTCCCAGTTGAGGGAGGGAAGGCCCGCTGCCGTCTCCCAGTTGAGGGAGGGAAGACCCGCTGCCGTCTCCCAGTTGAGGGAGGGAAGACCCGCTGCCGTCTCCCCGATGAAGGAGGGAAGGCCCGCTGCCGTCTCCCTGATGAAGGAGGCAAGGCTAGCTGCCATTTGCATGATAAGAACAAACACGTAACAGGTACTCATCACTTACCCACGGGGAAGGGGGGTGGGGGGCCGGAAAAAAAACAAACTGGTTGATGATGATTACATTCAATTTATAATCAAATACACTGCTTATGCAATACTTGCAATGGCTGATAATGTCAACCATGCTCATCCATAAACAAGAAATTAATTGGAAACGCTTGATCCATGATTCACACCGGCAGGACATACATTTAACGAGTGTGAACAGGTGATTACTTTCAACGGGAATGACAGTGACAGAGTTCAATGCGCCCCCCCCCCCCCCCCCGAATGAATGGGCCAACTGTATGATCCAAATGACTTCAACAACGCTCAGTATATTATTTGCAATGAGATACCGAACATACTGATGAGCCAAATGTAACTGGTATATTTGATGGACCTTGACAATATACTGGGGAAATTGTCCTCCTGCAAGCTAGAGCAGACGGGGAAATTGTCCTTCTGCAGGCTAGAGCAGACGGGAAAATTGTCCTCCTGCAGACATTGACATCAGTCTTAATGCAATAAGAATGTAACGTTAACGTTCGGTNCCTGAGGGGAGGCAGGTGTGTGAAGGTAGACTCACCTGAGGGGAGGCAGGTGTGTGAAGGTAGACTCACCTGAGGGGAGGCAGGTGTGTGAAGGTAGACTCACCTGAGGGGAGGCAGGTGTGTGAAGGTAGACTCACCTGAGGGGAGGTAGGTGTGTGAAGGGCAGGTCTCTCCGAGGGCCGCCGCCCCCGCCCGTCATCTTGGCGCCATAGTCACCAACCTTCACCAAAACACATAGAAGTCTCACAGAAAATCCCTCACACGATCCTCAACGCCCCTTAAACAAACTACTAACCTCACCTCGATCTTCCTTTTAGAGGATTAGTGTGAGTGAGATGCGTATATCATGTGTATTTAAGAGCGTGTTTATTAACAAAATATAACAGAGATACACAAAGCCAGGTTCATTTTACACCAGCTTCTCTGCCCCATATCTGTAGCTGTTTTGTTGTTAAAGATTCGCTAACCGGGAACAAAGCTCCAAGTAGCACGGGCTATGGATCTGTAGCTTCCTGTGTTGCCACTGTAGCTGCCAGGCTGTCCTCAACGCTCCCTCCTCTGCTCATAAAACTCACCTTTCCCCTTCGCGAGAAACCATATTTTGGAGCGGCCTCCGCGTTGCTTGTACTTCCCCTCCCAAGATGTCCATGCACCGTCCCCTCCTTCCCTCCCTCCCTGTACAGCAGTCATTGCTTCTCTGTTCCGGTCGATCTCGCTGCTGCTGCTGCGGCTGCTGCTGCTGCTGCTGCTGCTGCTGCTGCTGCTGGCTGCTGCTGCTGCTGCTGCTTCTGACCTGAGTCAGCTCACGGTGCTTCCTCCCTGTGATTCTGCAGCCCATACTACTAAATGAAAGTACTTATAGCCACTGTTTGATGGGTAGTACCACTATGTAGTGATGGATCACCAGACAGTTAACTTTTGTAATATTAAATTTAGGCAAACAGGAAAGCTTTTTAATCACCTAACGTAACCTAACTTCTCCTAACAATCCTAAGCCTAATATACATCTCTTAGGACTAATATGTTATATATATATGTACTATACTAGGCTAGCAATATTTAAGATTGGATTTTAGCTTTATTTTTTCGGTCTCGAACAAATTAAAAATACAAAAGTGTTTTACTGACAGTGTATCACTACACACTAATATGTCCTCCAAATAGTTACTATACAGTGAGGACTATCATTACAGGAGGATTAGTTGAAGTCTAGTTCGTAGCAATTTTACTGTAATTAAACTTATTGCATCTAATTTTGTCAACTTAAACTATGTGAAACTTAAACTTGCTTTTATAAAGCAAGACTACAGTTCATTATAATGTTCTCGTTAGCGTCTGGGATGCTCTTGGAAGTAGGTTCGAATCCCCGTCACGGCCCTTGTGATTTGTTCATTTGATGCATCCGCTATTGTGATTTCTGTATGTAATGTTCTCGTTGTTTCTAATGACTGCAAGCTGAGGGGCCGTTATCCTCCACCAGTTCATCTGAAGCCTGACCCTAGACACTCATTCATTTCTTGACCCTATTACTTGTGTCCATTATGAGTACACTAAATGTAATGCAGAGTAACTGTCATGAAAGGAACAGGATGAGCCGGGAGCCAGCTGAGTGCCAGAGCCTTCATGTGATTGCTTGAGCTTTATTTCTACGTGTTGAGCAAGTTTGAGAAGGAACTCAGCCGAGGAACGAATGGTCGCTGATGGAGTGATGGTCTTGAGAAAGCCATAGCTAACACGATGCTCTTGATGGCTGAGCGCCTTGTGTTGTAGGTACCACCTTCTGACTCACCACGCGACTGGATCAGGCGAGGAACCTTGAGAATGTTGGCCTTATACATAAGTAAGTTCAGCAATATTTCTATGGAGTTGAAGGATATAATGTTCTGACTACTCCAACCAGAACGGGTCAAGACTAGAGATGAGCCTCCTCGCACGGCTCTCCACTCTGTCTAATATTATCATAAACGAAGGGTGTCCGGCAGTCCAGGAGAGCGGTGTACACTCTACACGGAAGCGAACTTGATGGAGATTAAAGACGGAAGTTCGTTTATTTAAAACGTTTTGGGAAAAAGGACAAAAATGGGACATGCCAACAAAACCCAAACTACAAATACAATTACCGGAGGAGGCGGCGGCGAGTGGGCACACTGCCACCGCTACACACACGGTCTAGACGCACTCAAAAAGAGTAATTTCCTATTTATATCAAATAGTGACCTCTTTCAACATGATCTCGTTTGTAGTAGTCCTACCTTACTCTTTGTTGAAATGGAACTGTGTGCAGATTCACCGAGAGTAATGACTAAATTAAAATTGTATTGACAATTCATTTTCTTAAGAGAGCCTGGGCGTGTCGGGTGCCTTACCACCTCGACAGGGAAGGATAAAAAGGGAACTGTGACCTATGATAACTACCACCCTTCCTAACACCTTCTGCCTCCCAGTTTACGTTAGGAAAAAAAAAAGCGAGAGGGGAGATATGACAGCAGTATACAAAATACTTAGGGGGATAGACTGAGTGGAACATAAACGAAATGTTCACACGGAATACCAACAGAACAAGTGGACATGGGTGGAAGCTGGAAACTCGGACGAGTCACAGAGATGTTAGAAACTTTTCTTTTAGCGTGAGAGTAGTTGGGAAAGGTATGAACTAAAGAACTCATTATGGAAGCAAATACTATTCATAGCTATAAAAACTAGGTATGAAGAGAAGGACAGGAGGGAAAAAAAAATCCACAAGGGCCGTGATGAGGGCTCGAATCTAAGACGTGTCTTAGTCGACTGGGCCACGACGCGTCTGGGATCATCCCCGGCGTAGGTTCGAACCTCATCACGGTCCGTGTGGATTTGTTCATTTGATGTATCACACTATTGTCATTTCTGTGTGTAGTGTAAGGACAGGAGTCATTGATTTAAACATCCGATGGCTAGAAAGGCGGGATCCAAGAGCCAACGCTCGATCCTGCAGGCACAAATAGGTGAGTACATATAGGTGAGTTCACACACACACACACACACACACACACACACACACACACACACACACACACACACACACACACACACACACACACACACACACACACACACACTCCGGGGCCTCGCGGCTGAGTGGACAGCGACTGAGTGGCAGAAACAATGGGCAGAGTTTCTTTCACTCTAATGCACCTGTTCACCTAGCAGTAAATAGGTACCTGGGAGCTAGCTGCTACGGGCTGCTTCCTATAATTAAATATTCTTCGAATAAATAAGAGAAATATATGTAGTAGACATAATAGATGACAAATAAATTGGTTACAAAGGCGGGGTCCAAGAGCTAACAGCTCGATTCTGCAGATATAAATAGCAAATACACACATATAACACACACACACACACACACATATATGCTAGACTGGCCAACATAAGAAATGTCTTTAGAAACGTATGTAAGGAATCTTTCAGGACCCTGTATACAAGTTATGTCAGACCAATCCTGGAATATGCAGCTCCAGCTTCGAGTCCATACCTAGTTAATTATACATAGGCCAAAGTTAGAGAAGATTCAGAGGTATACCACCAGACTCGTCCCGGAACTGAGAGGTAAGCTACGAGAAAAGGCTAAAGGAGCTGAAACTCACGTCCCTGGAAGACAGAAGAGTAAGGGGAACCATGATAACCACCTACAAAATTCTCAGGGTTACCTTACCTTGAGGTTACCTTGAGGTGCTTCCGGGTTGGGCGAAGACAAACTCTTTAGCACGGGTGGAACACGAACAAGGGGACACAGGTAGAATCCTAGCACCCAAATGAGCCACAAAGACATTAGAAAGAATTGTTTTAGTGTCAGAGTAGTTAACAAATGGAATGCACTATGCAGTGATGTGGTGGAGGCTGACTCCATACACAGTTTCAAATGTAGATATGATAGGGCCCAGTAGGCTCAGGAATCTGTACACCAGTTGATTGAGGGTAGAGAGGCGGGGGACCAAAGAGCCAAAGCTCAACCCTCGCAAGCACAACTAGGTGAATACACACACACACACACACACACACACACACACACACACACACACACACACACACACACACACAAACGAGCACAGCAGCAAACCATCCCCTAATGGTGATCGGGAATATGCCAACACGTGTGACATACCACGATCGTGTCCCAGGCTGGCGGCTTGGCAACTACTGCTGGGTCACCGCCTCCTGTGGTTCCTGCCCTCGCTGCTCCCAACCACTGTTCCAGGATCAATGCCTGCTTGCGTCACAAACGGCCTGGAATCAATGGTGTACTGTGATCTGGATTTGTCTTCGTCTTTACCACAACGCCCAGTATAAGTCTTAAAGACTGCCTGGACGACGAGAGCCAGGGCAGGGAGGCCCCTTGGAGCCAGGACTAAACACAAGCCCTTGCTTGACGACGTCAGACACCTGTCGCTGCTAAAGTCCTTCCACAATACTCCCAGGACAAAAAGAAAATATTTCAAGACGATTCTGAGGCGAGGAGAAGCAAGTCTAAACGTGAGGGGATGATCCGAAAGCCGATGGAGAAGATGAACCGAGATGCCCGGGAATATCCGCACGCCAAGGTGGGTATACCTGAAAGGCACGAGTGATATCCGAAACCCATAGGGAGTATCCGAACGTCGGATGGTGTGAGAGAGAGCAGCACATACAGTACATCAATGAATCTAAACAAACAGATCAAAGATGAAGTAATTCTAAAAAGAAATACAAAATCAAACGAATCATAAAGAATACTAAAGCAATGAGCAACTACCAGAGCAATCGAACAAGAGAACAAGACGCCTAATAAGCCTTAAACAATAGGAATTAAAACCAAATAAACATAAAATCAAAGGCGAAAAAAGTAACGAAACACACAGGGAAAACAAACAAGCAGAAGATGAAAAAAAACAAAAAAATCAAACAAATAAAGAGGATAAAATGCAGAACAAAATATCAGGAATGAATCTTACAGACCAAATAAATATACCTTTCAAAGAATCAAGATCTAAATAGTTCAGCAGAGATCTAAAACTCTACAATAAAGAATAAGGTTCCAGTTGGACATCAAATAGTCAGCAACAATACAAGAAGGGTCTTCCCCCTCAGACTACAGGAATAAGATACAAAATGGATACAGCAAGACTAGAAACATTCTCTCGATTAAAACACGTATCGCCAACACTGGTACTCTGACAGTAGAGTCACAATGAACCCTTACACGAGACCTCGTACCATGAGCGAGACCGAGGCCTCGCTGTAGTCTCAAGAATCTGAAGAACGATCCAGCTGGGGCCAGACTGGCCATAGGGAAGTGGTCCGGACTTCCAGCCTCCGTCCCACTAACATTGTTAAATTTACTCCAGTGGTGGAGGAAACTGGCGAGTGCAGAGGGGAAGTGCATGAGAAGAAAGGAGGTGGAAAGGTCAAGGAGACAGGGGGAAGGGCAAGGAGAGAGATGGGGAAAGGCAAAGAGAGTGAAATGGGAGATAGCAAAGGAATGAGGGCAGTAAGGAAAATTGAAGAATCGTAATAATATACAAATCAGCAAAGGCTGTAAATATTGTGATACATTTAAGTGCGTGTGTCCTTCAGCATGCTTACAAGCATGTGTGCGTGTGTGCGTGTGTGTGTGTGTGTGTGTGTGTGTGTGTGTGTGTGTGTGTGTGTGTGTGTGTGTGTGTGTGTGTGTGTGTGTGTGTTTATAGCAAGGATACCCCAAGCACACCACCTTACAACACTAATCCACCACCACCATCAACTAACCTCACTCCATCAGCTAACCTCACCCCATCAACTAACCTCACCCCATCAACTAACCTCACCCCATCAACTAACACCCTCTACTTCTGTCTGGACCCAATTCGGTACACAGGGGTGGGGAGGGGGCGGAACAGCAGTACATCCTACTCTACCCATCTCTCGCGGCGTCTCCAAGCACTGAGCTGCAATCTCTTGAAATGCAATTTACCTCAAAGAGACCCTCGGATGCCTTACCACTAGTTAAACATTCCCTATTTTAAACATTCTTAACTCTTCAGTTGAAGACTGCATCAGCTGCACGTCAACACAAGAACAACTTTTAATAATGAGGTACTGTCAGATGTTCACTGGAAGACTTCAAACACAAAATAACTTAATAAAGATATGTTCACTTTCCCTGACTAATGTAATTAGAAATTGGCACTGTTGTTCTGTATAAAAGAAATGTTAATTGCTAGGCTAGTGGAGACATCAACTAAGTAGTTTACAACACTAACCCCAGGGCCACAGGCCAGGTCATTGAATGCACACTAACTGCCATTTATAGCAATATTGAAAATTCACAGAAGAACTACTTGCTTCCCTTAGTTCTCTACATTAGTAATCGCAAATAATGCTCACTTCATTTATCTATTCAGCCTTGCATGATTATGAGATGGATAATTATACTGCCAACGTCAGATATATAAATTTAAAGTCAGAAGTTATAACAGTGAGTAAAATAAATAATATTACTATCCAACAAAGTAATATAAGAATATATTAAATTGGTTATATTAAATAATTACATATATATATATATATATATATATATATATATATATATATATATATATATATATATATATATAAATATATATATATATATATATATATATATATATATATATATATATATATAAGAATAGTAATACAATCAAAGTAATATAAGAATATATTAAATTGCACATGTCACAATAATATCAACATCAAGCTTGCCCTACAAGTCATGAATACATTTGTAATATGGCATACATGTTTGTGTGTAAGATACTCACTATCAAACATAAGAATTGAAGCAACAATAGTTAATGGTCATTCAAGTTTTGAATGACCATGGACATAAGGCTAGCGTCTTGTAGTCTTGTAGCCTCTCTCTCTCTCTCTCTCTCTCTCTCTATATATATATATATATATATATATATATATATATATATATATATATATATATATATATATATATATATATATATATATATACCCTGCATGTAATCAATACTGTAACTTTTTTGTGTAATGACATTTTCAAATAAAGTTAGATAAATATACACACATACCAAAAGAATAGGGGTGGTAGGAGAAGAAAATATCAAAGTGTTCAGTGAGGATCCACAAGGTCTTCTCTGAGTACTCTTTATTTTCTTCTCCGAGGCTATGGGTCCCTACACTTGCACCAGAGGTGGTACCCCTTCTAGATATATATATATATATATATATATATATATATATATATATATATATATATATATATATATATATATATAGAATTAGTACATGTATAATCAGCCAAATCACGCTTAGTTAATCTTCCATCTAATTAAGAACACAAAAGTTATTAAAACAAACAATTGACAGAAAGCAATTTCGATGCACTTCTGAGATTATACTTTGAGCATAAATTCGCTTGACTAATATATAAGCCCGTAGCCTCACCTCGAGGCTATGTTTATATTTCACCCTTGGTAGACACTGCATGAAAACTAGTACAACCCACACTGAGGATGACTAATATGGCTTGTACAAGATAACTTCGATAACTGACTCATGAACCATGTCTGTCATGACTTTCCCTTCCCACTATAACACCGACGTCACTAGTGGGACAGGACAGCTGACAGAGGGACGCCGAATGGGTCGGCTTCACCTCCCACTGAAGAAAAATAAATATCTCCCGTTCCATCCCAAATCCTTATCCTGGCCCCTTCCCAGTGCTATATAGTCGTAATGGCATAACGCTTTCCCTTTATAATCTTTCCCCTCCTTCCCACTCCTGTACATTCCAGGTAGTCTTGAAGACTGTTGATCACTACGAGTTGCCCCTGTTCACCCAGCAGTAAATGGGTACTTAGTTATTAATTAGCAATCGACAAGTCGTGTTGCAAGGAAAGCTAGTGGGTAAGGCTTACCATAAGCCTGGAGGCCTGGTCGACGACCGGGCCGCGGGGACGCTAAGCCCCGGAAGCACCTCAAGGTAAGGTAAGCTATGGGGAAATGGAAGCTCTCAGCCTGCTAACAAGAGACAAACGTCGTCTGTTCTTGTAGCCATCTGAATAAACAAAAATGTCTAAGGTCAACTCCTCGCTAATAGTGAACGTCCATTTTTTCTGCAGGTAGGTCTCCTTGTTAGGTGGGAGCTCATTGTAGCGATGCAACTCCACAACAATCAGTGGCTAGCACAAGCGGTTGATTGTCTACGTCATAACAACAAGTACAATCACCTGTAAGGAAAGAGCTAGGTTGGAGACCTCTGCAGGAGAAAGAGCATTTTAGAGGAAGGTATATGAGGAAGAAAGAAGTTGAGACAAATAACAAGTCCGGAATGCAATTTTGAGGCACTCTGCGACGCTGCCGGCAGGAGGCAGCAAGATGCTCTCACCTCCAATACCTTTCTCAAATCTCTTCTCCAATTCCTCCTCCACTCTCAGCCCTCTTCCCTCCTCCCCCCTCCTCCCAAAGTTTCCTCTTCGACGTGGCAGTTCTACAAAGCAAAAACACAAACCTATCTTCATTTTACGCATCATTATCTCCCTTTGTCTCTAAACAATGTTCTTCTCTGAAGGCATCTGACAAATATCCAGCCACTCTCAGACTGATTGAAATTTAAATATATCAGAAACCGTAACGAATCGGGAGCCATTACCTTGTACGTGTGACACTTAGAAAGGTGGTGCCCAAGAGATAGAGCACGGCCCTGGAGGTACAATGACGCGAGTGCACCCACACATGACCAAACAAACATGCAGGCACTCACCACTCATGAGCAGCAGACAGCATCAGTGAAGCATCTCTGTACTTCCACCAGCTGTGGTCAGCTTCACTAGGGCAGTGAAGCTAACGTACAGGGGTTCGAACGGTAATGTTTCTTTGTGGTACAATGACTCGTCCAGGCACACTGCAGTCTTGCCGCACGAATTATGGGAATCTTAAACATTATGGTAATTTTAACGTACCGAGATGACATTGTAGGAGAATTTAAGCCACTGAGTAAAACAATTCATTGTGTTATTTTCATTTAATCACTTAATTATGCGTCCTACTAACGAATCTGTAAAATTTGCCTCTTCATCCCTCGGCAAGTTTACCTCTCTACCGCTCTCTGCTATATAAATAACTATTTGAAACTGGTATTTAAAACATTTTTTTTGTGTGTGTAAAGTGTTACTATACTCTGGTGCAAGATGACGGAGAGAGAGAGAGAGAGAGAGAGAGAGAGAGAGAGAGAGGGAGGAAGAGCGAGAGAGAGGAAGAGAGAGGAGAGAGAGAGAGAGAGAGAAGAGATGAGAGAGAGAGAGAGAGAGCTATCCTATTGCAGTGTTATATTCTATTGCGTGTTATGCCACATCTAATATCTCCCGTTACGTAACTTCTGTGACTGGCTGACATAAAACGCTGACGCAGACTGCCCATCCTGCGGTGTATGCTAACTGG
>WNGS01165318.1:6109826-6120469 GCA_020271785.1 Procambarus virginalis | reverse complement strand
ATCTATATATATATATATATATATATATAATTCTAATTATATATATATCTATATTATTTATAGTATATATATATATAGGATATATATAGATATATATATATATATCTATATATATATCTATATATCCGAATATACAGCCCATCCTCCTGTTGTGGTAGTACTTTATACTAACAATGAGGACCATAGTATATATGTGCCCGAAACGCATTGCGTTGTAGTGGCTTTAGGCATTGTATGTACCTGTACTAGCTCTATCTATAAATCGATCAACTTATGTAAATCTCTCTATGTATGTACCTTTCCTGAATAAACATATTTATGTTTATTTATTATTTATTATATAACGACGTACAACGAAATTAAACGTAGAAATCAGCCATATTGAGTTGGACAAACTGGATAACTATTTATTTCTTGTGTTGCTTAGACAGCTAAACTAACTTAACTAACCTATCCTGGGTCCGTACGTACCTCCTTCCTATGTACACGATATCTGAGTATTTAAATAGTACATATGTGTGCTAGACTAGGCCTAGAATTATTTGTTTGTTTTTTAGCTCCATTTTGCAAATATTTTCCTTTACTAGTCAGTATACTGCTATCTAAAAGCTAAGTACGAATTAGTACTAAGTACGAAAAAGTACGGATTCGTGACTATTGACGATCGTCACAATAGGTACTATTTAAACAGGAGGATGGGTTGCATATAGTTGACCAGACCACACACTAGGAGGTGAAGGGACGACGACGTTTCGGTCCGTCCTGGATCATTCTCAAGTCATCGACTTGAGAATGGTTCAGGACGGACCGAAACGTCGCCGTCGCTTCACCTTCTAGTATGTGGTCTGGTCAACTTACTTTAGCCACGTTATTGTGACTCATCGCCTGCATACGGTTGCATATAGGATATTACACAATTAGTCACTCACTGCTAACATGCAATTAGCAGACAGAAAGAATTTAATAAAACACCAGTCTATCCAAGCCTGTAAGTTGCATACGGGCTGCAATCATATCAATTCAACTTGCATTACTCAATTTGCATACTCAAAATGCTAAATTTGCATATAGCATGCCATCTTAACAACCTTCTTAATTACTTCCCAACTCTCAAGCAAGCAAAGGAACACAAACGCCCTTTCCATTCAACTCTGACTGACCTAATCCTGACACACTTATTATGAGCTGCACCATCACACAATCACAAATATCACAGAACCACACAATCAATATTTTTAAAATGTCCAAACAATCGCCACAGACCACCGACAGAAACATCACAGCATCGCATATAACAAAACGTACAATCTCTAACCCATTACAACTTACAATCACTACTGAAGAACAACCCACGCCTTAAAATACGGCTGAATTATCATTTAAAAAAAAAATCCAACACGTACAATCACTTTAAATACAACAGAACCACAATGTCTCCATCAGCACGAACCATTTAACATAAACAAAGAGACAGGATACACTCAGTCCGCCCAATGGAAAAGCCCCAACATAACAAGAATTCCAGAAAACCCAACCTGAAAAAAATATATTCCTCAAATAACACCAACGGAGAGGAATACTTTAATATTCCAGAGCATTATATTACCTCTTAATAAATCACTAAACCACAAATTAACCAACTTTTAATATCAGAGCAGCACACTCTCCACTGTGATTATAGTACACTCTCCACTGTGTCTATAGTACACTCTCCACTGTGTAAACGGTACAACAGTTTATCACTTAAACACAAATTCTCAGGTAATGTAATTTACGCCCTCAAGCACTTTAAAACATAAATAACAACCATTCACACACACACACACCCAGCTTGTGTGTGTGCGTGTGTGTGTGTGTGTGTGTGTGTGTGTGTGTGTGTGTGTGTGTGTGTGTGGTGTGTGTGTGTGTGTGTGTGTGTGTGTGTGTGTGTGTGTGTATGTGTGTGTGTGTGTGTGTGTGTGTATGTGTGTGTGTGTGTCAGTCCGCGCGCGCGCCCGAGCGCCCGCGCAAGTCGGAACGTTCATCACTAGGCCTATACTAAAATTTGAAATGCGTCCCATTTCCAGAAGCTCACTGTTCACCAATCGTTTCCAGGACCAAACACCGTCCTGAAATACATGCAGAACGTTCCCCGTGAACATATATATATATATATATATATATATATATATATATATATATATATATATATACATTAATATGTGAGTCCAAGCAGGTACTTTGGAGAGGTAGGGGGGCGGCCTCCGCGGAGCACCCCGAGCTGCAGGGATCGCCCCAGCAAGCAGCACCTCGCCGCCTTAAAGTGAAACAGTTGATACCATCCTGGGGGACACACACACACACATCTCCAAACTCTCTTGGCCTGCTCTGCACCAACACTCGTACCTACACTAGCAACACCCGGACTCCCGCACTGTGTTGCTGGGGGTATCGGCCCCACCACACACACACATACACAGGGTGTATCGCCCACCCTGATTTTAGGGAACTAAAAAAAATAAAAACACTACAGGGAAGGGGAGAGAGCGCGGAATGTCCTCCTCCTCCAACGTCTCTCCAATCACTGGCGGCAGAGCCGGCCGGCAACCCCCTTGAACCACCCGCCATCGACGGGAGGAGCCAGGGAGGGGAGAGAGAGAGAGAGGGAAAAGAGAGGGGAGAGGTAAGAGAGAGAAGATGGGGAGAGAGGAGGGAAAACGGGTGGAGCGGGGGAAAGGTGGGTGAGAGTTGAGTGGAAAAGGAAACATGGATAGTTGCAGAGAGGAAAACACTCGGCATTTGTTTTGCCTTACTTTGAGGTCTTCTGCGAGTGAGTTTGGATGTGGGCTATTGCTGAGGTGGTGGAGTGTCTCTCTCTCTCTCTCTCTCTCTCTCTCTCTGTACTCACCTAGGTATGATTGCGGGAGTTGAGCACTGGCTCCTTGGTCCCGCCTTTCAACTGTTAATCAACTGATGTACCGGTTCCTGAGCCTACTGGGCTCTATCATATCTACATTTGAAAATGTGTATGGAGTCAGCCTCCACCACATCACTGCCTAATGCACTCCACCTGTTAACTACTCTGACACTGAAGTTTTTTCTACTGTCCTTGTAGCTGTGTAGGCCTGTTCGACGATCGGGCCGCGAGGACGCTAAGCCCCGGAAGCGCCTCAAGTTAACCTCAAGGTAAGGTAACCTCATTTGGGTACTCACTTTCCACCTGTGTCCCCTTGTTCGCGTACCACTCGTATTAAACACTATCTTTATTTACCCTCTCAATTCCTCTGAGAATTTTGTAGGTTGTGATCATATCTCCCCTTACTCTTCTGTCTTCCTGTGTCGTGAGGGTTCAGTTCCAGTAATCTTTCCTCATAGCTCATTAGTCTCAGCTCGGGGCCTAGCCCGGTGGCATACCTCTGAACCTTTTCTAACTTCGTTTTGTGTTTGACTAGATGTGGACTCCAAGCTGGAGCCGCATATTACAGTATTGGTCTGACATATGAGGTATACAAGGTTCTGAATGATTCCTTACAAAAGTTTCTGAAGGCAGTTCTTATATTCGCCACCCTTGCATACGCCGCTGATGCTACCCTTATGGTGTGGGCTTCACGGCAAAGTCTGGTGAGATATCAACCCACAGATCTTTCTCTCGTCCTGACTCCTGAAGGAATTCCTCTCCCAGCTGGTACCTTGTGTTTGGCCTCCGGTTCCCTACTCTGATATTCATCACCTTGCGCTTGCTCCAAGTTAAACTCTAGTACCCATTTTTTGGACCATTCCTTCAGTCTGTCCAGGTCATCCGAAACAAGATCAGTCCGAGTACAGAACCCTGCGGGACTCCGCTGGTGACATCACGCCAGTCTGAGGTCTCACCCCTCGTAGTAACTCTCCGCTTCCTGTTGTTTAAGTACTCCCTTATCCATTGGAACACCCTACCACTTATCCCAGCTTGTTTTTCCAACTTATGCAACAGTATCTTATGGGGTACTGTGTCCAAAGCTTTCTGACAGTCCAAGAAAATGCAGTCTACCCATCCTTCTCTTTCTTGCTTAATGCTTGTTGCTGGGTCACAGAAACCTGTGAGACATGACTTGTCTTTCATGAACACCATGCTGGCGACGTATGACAACGTCCCTTCTCTCCAGATGTGCTAACACCTTAAGCCATCGTAAGAGAACACCGTAATGACCCCCGGCTCAACCCACAACCTGGCAACCTCTTCAAGTTCGCAAACTGTTTCATAAATACAGACAAAAGTTGCCACGATTAAGAACAAGATGTACAGATTTCGTAAGTGAAAAAGTCAGTCCTTGCTGAACCTCGGTCCCTGGTCAGGTACGGTGAGTCGGGTCACAGCCATCGTTCCCCTACAACACAATCCACCGACCGCTTTACATCCAGGTCCCCAGTTACCGTCAGGCTACACAAGGGTGATGAAGGACGCGGGTTCAATTGGGGCTCGAACTCGGATCCTCTTGGTTAGGAGAGGCGAGCATGCTAGCCAGCACACACAACAGGGGTGCACGCAACACAACCTGCTTGTTGTACTGACCTGTCGAGGTTTGTGTTTCTAGCTGCAAGTAACACCTGGATGTTGCACTCTGGGGCTCCGGTGTGTTGCTCACCTGCAACACACAAGGCCATGTGGTAATATGTAGTGTTGCACACAGCCATGCCCATCACCACAATACATAAACAATTATAATAATGGTATAAATTGTCATATAATCAATTTTATTGACAAATTAAAATAATCCGCATTGTAGGCTAAACTAAAATACCTAACCTAACCTAACCTTACCTAACCTAACCTAACCTAACCTAACGAACTAAAATACTTAGTAACCGCAGGGAGACCTTAATATGCTCGAGGTGTGAGTGGTGTAGTGGCCTAGGCAGAGGACGGACCTGGTTGATACCTGGTTGATGGGGTTCTGGGAGTTGTTCTACTCCCCAAGCCCGGCCCGAGGCCAGGCTTGACTTGTGAGAGTTTGGTCCACTAGGCTGTTGCTTGGAGCGGCCCGCAGGCCGGGGCCGCGACTCGGGCACACAAATGGACAAAAAAAAAACTACTTGGCTCAGAAAAGGGAAACAAAAATTTATATATAGACTACAAGACACGAAGCTCAAGACCGAAGGCAACACATTACAAGGGTAACGACAACACACCAGGACGTTGTATACGCTACCTACGTGAGACCAGCATTACAATATGCAACTCCAGTGTGGAATCACCTCCAGAAATAACAGCGAATATTTCTGGAGGTACCCAGCGTTAAGTCGAGAAGTTGACTAAGCGACTTGTCAATTACTTTACCAAAAAGACTTAATCAAGTAGGCCACTACAAGACTGGTTCCAAAACTTTGAGGACTTGACCTGTGGGACTTAACCTCACACAGACGGGACAGGGCCTCGCTGAGCGGTGTTGATCAGCAGTCATCACAACAATTTAACGTTGAGTGTTGAGCAGTGTTGAGCAGGGGCAACATATCAACACATTGTAATGAATCTGCAATATTTATGTGACATATCTGTCATGTCAGACAACCAAACGGGACAAAATACATGATGTAATGTTGTCAATCACTGTCGACAAGTCTCATGTTGTGAAGAACACAAAAGCGATGAGACAGAGAAACAGAGAGAGAGCAAGAGAAAGATAAGGTAATTATCAGGAGACAGCGCTAATTCATTACGACTATATAGCACTTGGAAGGAATCAGGATAAGGATTTGGGATGGGACGGGGGGGGAAGGAATGGTGCCTAACCACTTGGACGGTCGGGAATTGACCGCAGACCTGCATGAAGCGAGACCGTCGCTCTACCTTCCAGCCCAAGTGGTTGGACAGAGAGAGCAAGTGTATTCACCAAGGAGAGTGTGAAAGCGTCTGTGTGTGTACTCACTTGTTTTACTCAGTTGTGCTTGCGGGGGTTGAGCTTCGGCTCTTTGGTCCCGCCTCTCACACGCCTGTGTGTGTGGTGGTGTGTGTGTGTGTGTGTGTGTGTGTGTGTGTGTGTGTGTGTGTGTGTGTGTGTGTGTGTGTGTGTGTGTGTGTGTGTGTGTGTGTGTGTGTGTGTGTGTGTGTGTGTGTGTGTGTGTGTGCGTATTCACCTAGTTGTGTTTGCTGGGGTTGAGCTTTGCTCTTTCGGCCCGCCTCTCAACTGTCAATCAACTGTTTACTAACTACTTTTTTTTTCCACAACACACACACACACACACACACACACACACACACACACACACACACACACACACACACACACACACACACACACACACACACACACACACACACCAGGAAGCAGCCCGTGACAGCTGACTAACTCCAAGGTACCTATTTACTTCTAGGTAACAACGGCATTCAGTGTGAAAGAAACTTTGCCCATTTGTTTCTGCCTGGTGCGGGAATCGAACCCGCGCCACTGAATTACGAGTCCTGCGCGCTATCCACCAGGCTACCAGGCCCTTGTGTGTGTGTGTGTGTGTGTGTGTACTCACCTGGTTGTGCTCGCGGAGGCTGAGGTTTGGCTCTTTGGTCCCGCCTCTCAACTGTCAATCAACTGGTGTACAGATTCCTGAGCCTACTGGGCTCTATCATATCTACATTTAAAGCTGTGTAAGGAATCCGCCTCCACCACATCACTGCCTAATGCATTCCACCTGTTAACTACTCTGACACTGAAAAAGTTCTTTCTAACGTCCCTGTGGCTCATTTGGGTACTCAGTTTCCACCTGTGTCCCCTTGTTCGCGTACCACCAGTGTTGAATAGTTTATCCTTGTCTACCCTGTCAATTCCCCTGAGGATTTTGTAGGTAGTGATCATGTCTCCCCTCACTCTTCTGTCTTCCAGTGTCTTCTGAGTGAGCGTGTGTGTGTATCGTGAGGGTTCGAGTCTACCACGTCCTCAAAATGCTTGAGTGTGGTCACTAGGTTCCCCACAATTAGTATCTCTACACCAGACATTCTCAAGGGGGCGAATTATATTATTGTCATGTATAAATGAATTTTTCTTAAAAAAATAATGATTTCATAAACATTATTCGTATACTAAAATTAAGATATTTGCATCTTAACCTGCTTATAGTGATTCCAAATTCATGTCCTTTCTTCAGTTTGAGACAAACATGTTTTAAACATGTTGCGTCGTGTATACGACGCGTGGTGCTGATGTTTAGCAGGCTGAACAGCAAGGCTGAACAGCAAGTCTGAACAACAAAGTCTGAACAGCAAGGCTGAACAGCAAGTCTGAACAACAAAGTCTGAACAGCAAGGCTGAACAGCAAGGCTGAACAGCAAGGCTGAACAGCAAGTCTGAACAACAAGTCTGAACAGCAAGGCTGAACAGCAAGTCTGAACAACAAAGTCTGAACAGCAAGGCTGAACAGCAAGGCTGAACAGCAAGTCTGAACAGCAAGGCTGAACAGCAAGTCTGAACAACAAAGTCTGAACAGCAAGGCTGAACAGCAAGGCTGAACAGCAAGGCTGAACAGCAAGTCTGAACAACAAAGTCTGAACAGCAAGTCTGAACAACAAAGTCTGAACAGCAAGGCTGAACAGCAAGGCTGAACAGCAAGTCTGAACAGCTCGCGCGGCTGTTTCCTAATTCTCGTGGTGATGTTCTGAGGTTTAATGGTATTGATGTTGTTATAATAACTGAATGAACTACGTTACACGTGAACAAAACATCACTCGCTTATTATATTTGCAGATATCCCTCCCTAATCATTAATAATGACTGCTGGAAGGAAGTGTAGACAGTATCTGGAGGAGTGACCCGAAACAATCTTTGTGTCTTGTATGATACAGCTCATCTAAGATGTATCATACAGCTCATCTGAAATGTATGATACATCTCATCTGAAAATGAAGCCACGAAGGCTTCATGGCGGTTTCATCGAGACTTTTGGAACAATTAACAAGAAAACATGCTGATAAAATGGACCAATCAAGTATTTAAAAACGTAAAAAAAAAAACACATTTTGAACAACGAAAACCATGTTCCTTCTTTATTTAGAAAGAGTACACAAACAAATGAAAAAATGGGATGATGGAATCTTACGAAATTGCACAAATCATTGCAAAAACTGGAAGTGGGAATACAGTTGGTGAAAATATTGCACGGTCTAGCTTTGAAATTCTTATGAAAACTGTGTTGCATTAAGATTCACGAAGTGTTTAAAAAAAACATTACCGTTAAGCAATGATTCAATTCAGAGAAGAGTTGTCTCCTGGTGCAGAAACCCAACTAGATGCAGAAAATAAAAACCAGAAAATACCCATTCAAACTGATAAATGTAGAGATAGTGATAAGAGATGGTGATGAAGGTTAGTGATAGTGTAGCTATTCTTATGGCCTGTGCCCGTGTTAGAGATGAAGGTGGTGAACGTGAGAAGGTTATGAATGTGAGAAGGTTGTGAATGTGAGAAGGTTGTGAATGTGAGAAGGTTGTGAATGTGAGAAGGTTGTGAATGTGAGAAGGTTGTGAATGTGAGAAGGTTGTGAATGTGAGAAGGTTGTGAATGTGAGAAGGTTGTGAATGTGAGAAGGTTGTGAATGTGAGAAGATTGTGAATGCTACAATGTGAGAAGAAATGTTCGTAAAAAAAAAACGACACAACAGGAATCATATATTTTTGAGGCTTTGAGATCTTACCTTGAAAAAAAGGTGTTCTTTGAAAACTTAGCACCTGTGCAACAGATGGCGCTCCATTCATGGTGGGCAAACATGAAGGATTTATTGCTCTCTTAAAAAAAAATTATGTCCTGCGGATTCTTACTGTGCATTGTGCCATACACCGCCATGATTTAGTTGCTAAAAATAATAGTCCAGTTGTTCATGAATCAAAGGCAATAGTTATTAAAATAGTTAATCAATTAATTCACACAGCAAGTATGACAAGACTTTGGGGGGTTGAAATAGCCTAAGCGACTCTATCCCTTTGAGATGTATTTTTTCTTGTCTCAATAAACATACTTGAACTTGAACAAGACTTTTTCATAAGTTTTATAGTGATAATGAAGAGCTGCACATTAAGACGTATTTTGCATACACAAGTTCGGTGGCTGTCAAAGGGAAACTGCCAAGCCAGGTTTGTATGCCTATCTGATGCCATAGTTAATTATTTGGAAACTGGAAAGGGATTCTGATTTCTCAGAGAAAATAAAGAACCGCAACTAAAACGTCTACTTTATTACGCAGATTTCTCGAAAAACTCAATGAAGTTTCACTTCATCTTCAAGCCAAGTTATGTACATTGCTAGAAAAATAGGTCATTTTTCGAACCAGTTTAGAATAGAAGTACTTCAATAGCATGCCAGAGTTGACAGAAATGACTGAAGATCTCTGAAATTAAGACCTTTAAAATTATGCAGATTATTTATTGTCACTGAAAGAGGAATTGAATAGCCGTATTTCTGATTGATTTTTCTCTTGAAGTCAAGCCATGGATGCTGGATCCTTTTGTTTGAGATATCGAATCTGTGAGTGAAACCAAACCTCACCTAAGCTAACCTAATCTAACCTAACCTCACCTAACCTAACCTAACCTAACCTAACCTAACCAAATTTAACCTAACCTAACCAAACCTCACCTAACCTAACCTCACCTAACCTAACCTCACCTAACCTAACCTAACCTAACCTAACCAAATTTAACCTAACCTAACATAACTAAACCTCATCTAACCTAACCTAACTAAACCTCACCTGACCTAACCTAACCAAATTTAACCTAACCTAACCTAACCTAACTAAACCTCACCTAACCTAACCTAACCTAACTAAACCTCACCTAACCTAACCTAACCTAACCAAACCTAACCAAACCTCACGTAACCTAACCTAACCTAACCTAACTAAACCAAACCAAACCAAACCTAACCTAACCTAACCTAACTAAACCTCACCTAACCTAACCTAACCTAACCTAACCTAACCTAACTAAACCTCACCTAACCTAACCTAACCTAACCTAACCTAACCTAACCTAACCTAACCTAACTAAACCTCACCTAACCTAACCTAACCTAACCTAACCAAACCAAACCAAACCAAACCTAACCTACCCTAACATCCAGTGTACAAGATCACCAGAAGGGGGGAGATAGGGGGTTGGGGTGGGGGAAACGGTGTTCTAATCGCGCCAAGCAAATATAGTGTAGTTTACGCTGCTGCTGCTGCTGCTGGTGGGGACACATTCCCGCCTGAACACATTGTGGCGGGCTCGCCTCCTACATCACCAGCTAATTTGCATAATTAAAATACTTTTAGAAATCCAAACTCGGAGAACAATATCATGAATCCTCCTCCTTTCCCCCCTCTCATCACTGGGTCCTGCAGGGCGTGTAAGTGTTTCCCCCCCAGGGCGTGTAAGTGTTCCCCCAGGGCGTGTAAGTGTTTCCCCCCCAGGGCGTGTAAGTGTTCCCCCAGGGCGTGTAAGTGTTACCCCCCAGGGCGTGTAAGTGTCCCCCCCAGGGCGTGTAAGTGTTTCCCCCCCAGGGCGTGTAAGTGTTACCCCCAGGGCGTGTAAGTGTCCCCCCCAGGGCGTGTAAGTGTTTCCCCCCCAGGGCGTGTAAGTGTTGCCCCCCAGGGCGTGTAAGTGTTGCCCCCAGGGCGTGTAAGTGTTGCCCCCCAGGGCGTGTAAGTGTTCCCCCCCAGGG
>WNGS01165318.1:6055937-6074724 GCA_020271785.1 Procambarus virginalis | reverse complement strand
ATATTGCAATATACTCTACCACGGAGTATAACGAAGCAAGATAACGAATAACAAATATTGAAATATACGCTACCACAGAGTATAGCGAAGCAAGATAACGAATAACAAATATTGAAATATACGCTACCACAGAGTATAGCGAATCAAGATAACGAATAACAAATATTGAAATATAATCTATCACGGAGTATAACGAAGCAAGATAACGAATAACAAATATTGGAATATACGCTACCACGGAGTATAACGAAGCAAGATAATATAACCCTCACCCGTCAAGCGAATATCAAGCCGAAAAACATTCCAAACTGCCAAAAGTATGACTCTGGTTCGAGAACAGAGTTTTGACCAAACTAAACACAAACTTTAGCAACGTGAGGCGATAAAGTAATGCAACAGGGCACACTGGGAGCTGTGAGTGAATGAGTATGAGGAGGCTGTGAGTGAGAGTATGAGGAGGCTGTGAGTGAGAGTATGAGGGGGCTGCGAAAATGAAGGAGCTATGAGAAGTATTAGGGGGGGGGGGAGCATGGGAGTATGAGGGATCTGTGGGGTGTATGAGGGAGCTTTGAGATAGTATGAGAGAGCTGTGAGTATATGAGAGGGCTGTGAGAGAATATGAGGAACTGGCGAGAGAATATAAGAAGCTGTGAGAGTGTGTGAAAGAGCTGTGAGAGAGTGTATGAGGGGAGTTGTGAGACAATGAATGAGGGAGTTGTGAGTGTAAGAGGAAGCTGTGAGAGAGTATGAGGAAGGTGTGAGACAGTATGAGGGAGCTATGAGAGTATGATGAGCTATGAGACATATGAGGGAGCTATGCGACAGTATGAGGGAGCTAAGAGACAGTATGAGGAGCTATGCGACAGTATAAGGGAGCTATGAGACAGTATGAAGGAGCTATGAGACAGTATGATGGAGCTATAAGACAGTATGAGGGAGCTATGAGACAGTATGAGGGAGCTATGAGACAGTATGAGGGAGCTATGAGACAGTATGATGGAGCTATGAGACAGTATGAGGGAGCTATGAGACAGTATGAGGGAGCTATGAGACAGTATGAGGGAGCTATGAGACAGTATGAGGGAGCTATGAGACAGTATGAGGGAGCTATGAGACAGTATGAGGGAGCTATGAGACAGTATGAGGAGCTATGAGACAGTATGAGAGCTATGAGACGTATGAGGAGCTATGAGACAGTATGAGGGAGCTATGAGACAGTATGAGGGAGCTATGAGACAGTATGAGGGAGCTATGAGACAGTATGAGGGGGCATGGAGACTCCAGTATAAGGGAGCTATGAGACAATATGAGTGATAGAGTATAAGGAAGCCAGGCTTACCCCCGTAGAGTCCACAGCGGTGTGCTACAGCACCTTTAACACCTCAGCAAATCTTCCCCATTCCCCCCCCCCCCATCCTCCCTCACATGGAAGGGGAGGCAGCGGTGGAAGAGAAGGCAAGCAGGGAATGAGGAAGGAAGTAAAGAATGGAGGGTGAAAGAAATTGAGGGAAAGGCGGAGGGGAGAGCAAAGAGAGACAGAGAGATGGAAGTAGTTACGAATGTATGAAGAACGGGATACGAATAGACAGGAGGTTATCTTGAGGTTATCTTGAGATGATTTCGGGGCTTTTAGTGTCCCCCGCGGCCCGGTCCTCGACCAGGCCTCCACCCCCAGGAAGCAGCAGCCCGTGACAGCTGACTAACACCCAGGTACCTATTTTACTGCTAGGTAACAGGGGCATAGGGTGAAAGAAACTCTGCCCATTGTTTCTCGCCGGCGTCCGGGATCGAACCCGGGACCACAAGATCACAAGTCCAGTGTGCTGTCCGCTCGGCCGACCGGCTCCCTCGTATAACTGTTAACAGGAGGTATAACGGGAGAGGTATAACAGGAGAGGTATAACAGGAGAGGTATAACAGGAGAGGCATAACGGGAGAGGTATAACTGTTCCATCACTGTCTAAGAGGACCATCTTAAGGGGAACCACCTTGTTATAGTCGCTGGTCTGAGTGCCCGGCCTCAGAGCTGACTCCACTTGAGCCAGTGCTGACCATGAGTTACGATAACGTGGCGGAAGATATCCAAACACACACATCAGAAAATGGAGAAACGACAAGGTTTCGGTCCGTCCTTGGACCATTATTATCAAGTCCCAGTCGGAGCATTATCAAGACTTGATAATGGTCCAAAACGGACGGAAACGTGGTAATTTCTTTATACTTGAGCCAGAGTTAATAACAGAAACCAATCACTTTGTCAACGAACCCTCGCTGCTCTCATGATAATATTGGACTGATCTTGATTTTTTTTGAGAGGGGGGGGGGGGTAGTAAAGAGGATGGAGAGGCATAGGTGAAGGGCAAGTTTAGAAATGAGAAATATGGTGAGAGTTATGAAAGCAGGCGGGCTGTCTGCCTTGCTAACCCGATGTGTGGGTGTTTGTTAGCTAAGCTAAGCTTGCTCTCTCTCTCTTGCCAGGGAGCTGTGTGTGTGTGACTGAGATTCTTCACGTGTATTTTAGCATATATGGGTGTCTATGGATGAATACTGTGTAGCATTCATATGTACACACTCTGAGGCTTCCACACATGTTATGACATTCTGTTTAAGGCTTTTTATTTTAATATTATATATATATATATATATATATATATATATATATTATATATATATATATATATATATATATATATATATATATATATATATATATATATATATATATATATATATACTATTTTTGTGTGTATTATTCGGGGAGGGATTTCTGCTCAGTATTTCACCTGGGAATTATGTACTGTGGGGCTGGGTTTTCATCTAGTAAATCGAGGCTCTTCGGCCACCAGCTGTGGGAGCGGGGCGTCTCATCTTGGAGTAATCTTTTTAACAAGGTTCTTCTAACATTTCGATGGTGTTCCACACCCTGATGGCTTGGTTCTGTAGTTTGATGTTTAGTGGCTGAATGTTCAGGAGTTCGTGGAGCTCTTGGATTGTCTGTTCATATGGTAGACGGTGTTTTGCTGCTCTCCTTAATGCCTTATTTTGTACTGCTAGTAGTTTTTACAAGTTAGTTTTCTTAAAGGTGTGTAGTGGTCGTGGGGGATATTGTAGATGCGGCCGGACTAGAGCCTTATATAGCTGTATGTTTGTACTGAGGCTTCGGAATCTCCTTAGTTTTCCAAAGGCTGCTTTGGCTTTATTTAGTCTGTTCTTTTCGAGAATTTTTATACCTGTTCTATTGTTCACGAGTCCCAGTATTCTGCCAACATCCGCATGTTGGATCGGACGGTAATCAAGGATAATATGGGGTCTGGGAATCGTTTTACAATGTATATTATCTGGGACTTTTGTTTATTTGTGCTTATTTTTCATTTATTCTCAAAGATGTTTATGAATTATATTGCTGCCTTTGTTTTGTTGGCTAATAGCGGCTTTGGTTCTGGTTGACATATTATTTAGGTGACATCATCAGCGGATGCGACGTATTCTCCACGTTGGGGTTGAGGCAGGTCAAATGTATATATGGTGAATAGAGTGGGAGAGTGGCACCGCTCTTGAGATATAACGAGATGAATCAGGGCATCGAGATCACCAACTAAAAACGACAAGCCAAAGCCCAGAACTTCATGGCGCTATTTTTAAAAACTAGACGATGGACTCTCCTATAACATGCCCAGTGTAGTGAGTGAAGTCTCTTGACAACCCATCACTCCATCCTATCTCCATAGACTGTTGTCCATCTTGTGCAATCCGGCAGAGTTATATTTCATTCAGTTGGATAATATCGAAGATTCGACCTCGGGGCCTCAAAAGTACTTGGACTGATCGGTGAAGATCTCGCTTTTGCAGGTCGCCGTTCGATGTGCTAGTCACACCGGCTTATCACTTATCTTTATAATCACTTGTCTCCATTCCGTAGTTGAAATCGACGATTCACGTGAATGAAAAGCTATTGACCACGTTACTGTGGGCTGTACCTTAGAGGCGGCGATTCCTCCCACGTTCGCCTCTCCCACCACACAGTTACATTAGGGAGGGAGGGGGGGGGGAGAGGGGGGAGGGGGGGGAGGACGTTAGCGGATTCCTTATAGAGCGAAGCACACAGCCAACTGGATATCAATTCTCCAGCTCCTCATCTTAAGCAGATAGAACTTATATCAACTATTTGACCATCGTACAAAATAAATTGTTGAACCCGAAAAAGGTCAAGTTTCGCAATACTGAATTAGCCAAAATGACAAAATAAAACAAAATTAGAAAAGTTGCTGAAGAACCTAACCTAATGTGTCCCAGTAATCCTTGGCCTAACACACGCTATTTTACGTCAACTATAATACATATATGTGCTACATTAAGCTAGAAATGCTTAAGTTTGGTTTCTGGCTTATTGTTTTCGTGCTCTCTAAAAAATTAACAGTACAAGACGTCAACATTTCTGGACGCATTTCTGGCCTTTTGGACGTCCGACCAAATAGTTGATATCAGCACTATCATTAAAGGATTAAGGGGTTGCCATTATTTACATATAAGTACTCGGTAAGGAACTCTGTGACCATTTAATACAAATAAGCTTTCGATGAAACTTCTTGCGATGCTGAAGGTTTAAAACACACTTTCTATGGCACACTGACGACGCATTTTGGCTGACGACGCCAAAATTATGAGAAGGATTAAGACAGAGGAGGACAGCTTGAGACTTCAAGAAGACCTGGACAAGCTGCAGGAATGGTCGAACAAATGGCTGTTAAAGTTTAACCCAAGCAAATGTAATGTAATGAAGATAGGGGTAGGAAGCAGGAGACCAGATACAAGGTACCATTTGGGAGATGAAATAATTCAAGAGTCAGAGAGAGAGAAAGACCTGGGGATTGATATCACGCCAGACCTGTCACCTGAAACTCATATCAAGAGGATAACATCAGCAGCATATGCCAGGTTGGCTAACATAAGAACGGCCTTTAGAAAATTATGTAAGGAATCTTTCAGAACATTATATACCACATATGTCAGACCAATCCTGGAGTATGCGTCTCCAGCATGGAGTCCATATCTAGTTAAGCATAAGACTAAACTGGAAAAGGTTCAAAGGTTTGCCACCAGACTAGTACCCGAGCTGAGAGGTATGAGCTACGAGGAGAGACTACGGGAATTAAACCTCACTTCGTTGGAAGACAGAAGAGTTAGGGGGGACATGATCACCACATTCAAGATTCTCAGGGGAATCGACAGGGTAGATAAAGACAGGCTGTTTAACACAAGGGGCACACGCACTAGGGGACACAAGTGGAAACTGAGTGCCCAAATGAGCCACAGAGATATTAGAAAGAACTTTTTTAGTGTCAGTGTGGTTGACAAATGTCAACCACTGACAAATGACAAATGTGGACCACCTCAGGGTCCAGGAGTGGTCCTGGACCCTGAGGTGGTCTGGACCACCATCTACCGTCGTGGTTCACAACCAGACATGCCCCGTCATGGACTATGGTTCGCTAGTCATACCCACAGTCTCAAGAACACACACATACAAAAATAAAAATAACAATCCAAAATTCTCTCTCATAGTACGCCGCAATTTTAACGGGAACGCCAATCCGTTAAAAATGCGACGCATTAGAAAGTATTAAAGCCACGAAATATTGACGTTTTCTATACATGAGCCTTGATAGGTTAGATTGGGCGGTTGATTGGCTTCGTATGTGTCTGGCTAGGGTGAAAACGGGTTAAAAAAAATTACGGAGTGGCAAATCGGCAGATTGGGGGGCAGCCCAATCATCCCAAGGGTCACAAACATTCACAGAACATTCAATCAGCCAAAAAAAAAATCTCCCCAAGCGTTAAGAACAGGTTGGGGTGAACTTACTACTAAGGCTGCTATTAAGGTTGTCAGAGACCCTCATTATAATGACATTAAGACAAGATTTAATTATCTGCAAATTATAGGAGGAAACAGGAAGAGCTCAGGAAATGGCAAGAACGACCATTAGGCAGCCTCCGTCACTTCCTCCTCCTTGGCCAATCCCCAATACGGAGTTTGACCTCGTGCGAAAAAGAATCATCTTAGATTAAAATGAATGAGAAAATCATCGGAGCAGTACGGGGGATCGAACCAGCATCACTAGGACTTCTAAGTGGATTCAGTAGTATCCAAAGTGGTCTAATCTGGAGCATATCGTGGTTCAGGGGGTAAGGCTGGGAGTAGCCAAGTTAGAGGTTCAAGCCCCGTACTGTTTCAATGATTTTCTCATAGATTCATCACCTTATTATGATTTCCTTGAGCATTAAAATGAATAAAATGGCAATGAGTTTAAACCCGTACTTCTTCAGTGCAGTAATAATTGCTATTATATATATCCCTGGGCCACAGCGACAGTAGCACAAGCACAGCAAGCAGAGGAATAGTTGCTCAAGTAAGGGCAGTTGTGAAACCATTAACCGTCCAAGCCATATATCAAACCACTATATCATCAAAATTATCAAGAAGGGATGACCACGCTCCTGGGACTCCGTGATCACGTGAAGAAATTTGTAGGAGTGAACATTCGGTCGTGTTGGCTGCTTAAGACTTCAAAAAGATACTGGCTATATTAAACTTTTCATCCCTAACTTTTTACAACTCGGATATATCATGAAGAAACTGAAGGTAGATGAGAATGTTAATCTACCTATTTTCAGATACAATGCAGTTCCGGTCGACAGCTATACGTATTATTAGCGAATAGGTGGTAGATGAGAACCAAAGGGTGGTGGTTGAGTACCAATAGGTTGTTGTTGAGTACCAATAGGTGATAGTTGAGGCAGAGAATGAGCCCCAAAAATGTGTCTTAGATGCAAGTAGTACCACCCATGGCGGCCTGGAATGGAAGCGACAGCAGAGCGGAAGAGCTGCAGAATCTGCAGAATGGAAGGCCATGGCCCGGAACACGGGCCCGAAAGAGACTACATGCTCCCGTATGTGAAATCTGGGAAATATGTCCAATACTTTAAGTCCCCCACCACTGCCTTAAGGGCAGCTTGCGTCGTCATATACTGATGCTGTACCGAGACGACCTTTGAGCCACTTTGCACCTATAAACAAGAGCAACACAAGGGTTGAAGGTTTGGTTAATGTTAATAGCCTTGACTGACGGTCAATTTACTCGAGCCAGACGGGCGAGGACCAGCTGTGTCTATGCTCGAGTGACAGGATGAACAACCAAGCAAAGGGTTGTTGTTAATCTGCCGATCACGGGGTTGTTGTTATAGTATTATAGAAGTGTTTCTTCGTAAGATGACAGACGCTGCCCAATATACTCGCCCGTAGAGGCGAGTATATTGGGCAGAAATTGTGAGGTTGATTGTAAAAGCATAACTTTTCCTTCCTTTCCTCCCTGTTCCTCTCATCATCCCTCCCCTCATTCTCCCCCTGTCTCCTATCTTTACCCGTAAGCACTCTTCCCAGTATCACCCCTCCACAGCACACCCTCCACAGCATCACCCCTCCACAGCACACCCTCCCCCCCACCACAATAACAGAGCCCTCACCGCTCTTCTCCACCAATAAGTAGTGTTGGGGAAGCGAGTTTTATGCAACGCACAAACAAAACTCCCGTTGATGTTTTATCCGGCTTTGACGCAGTCATCAATAACGCGGATAACTGTTTTTGCAATAATATTACACCAGCGATGCATTCAACCACGCCACTCTCTTTGAACGACTGATCGCATAAACAAAGCAAGTTGATTACTTTGTTGATTGAGGGATACGCTTCAACAGCCGCTTGCTTGATTGTGTCGGGGCGGGGAAAATGGTGTTCAGTTTGCACTTATGCCTGGCCCTGGGATCCTTATACCTATTACTGATACAGGTCACTACTGTTCCTGATACAGAACACTCCACATACTGATACAGGTCACTACTGTTCCTGATACAGAACACTCCACATACTGATACAGGTCACTACTGTCCCTGATACAGAACACTCCACATACTGATACAGAACACTCCACATACTGATACAGGCCACTACTGTCCCTGATACAGAACACTCCCGATACACACATGCACAACACACCTGATCCCATAACAATTACGTTTCTGACATGTAACCGATTTATCTACGCGGGACACAACACACATCTGCTACAGATTGCAACACTCTTAACATAGATACACAATTAACACACGTGCCCCTGACACGCAACACAATTGCCCCTGATAAACAACACCTATCCCTGACATGTAACACTCCTGCCCCTGTCACGGGGGCCGGAGTGTTAATCCCCATCCGTGTCTGAAAGGTCATCATAACTAAGCACAGGAAGATAAGTACAATGTAATCACATTGAGGGACCACTCCTCTAAATCGAGACGCTGTAGGCAAAATTAAAATCCGGTAATATTAATGTGCTACGTCACACCTGCCTCGATAGGTCGGACAGGAGCGAACGTTTCTGGTTAAGCCAAACGGCCAAACGGCTGAATTTTTAACGGAGTGGCAAAACGGAACAAGGAGGACTAGGTAACCGCCAAATTAAGGGGGGATGGACTCTTCAAATCAGTGCCAACCACAACAGACCCATGCTATGCCAGGCTGCCGTGTTTTCCTTGTAAGGGACTGAACAAGGGTTAAAGATCCAGTCTCCCTCGAGCAAACACTTGACACTAATACTTGGCTCTGCCTTACAGGCGTATCTTGGTGACCAGCTCGCCATGGGGATTCCACGACTATCACTCCACTAAGTCGCCGCTGCTGCTGCTATTTGAGCTCAGACTGGGAACAGTGTTTACCTGGAGTGGGTTCCAAGGGTTCTTTACTTCCCAAGTTGGGCAAGGGGCCCAGGTGTGTCCAACAGTAACTTGATCTAAAGGGCTGTTGCTTGGAGCGGCCCGTAGGCCCACACATTCACCAGAACACAGTTGGCCCGGCACTTACTGTTGTGTAAAAAATGAGATTGTGTATGTTGTTGATTTGAGGGCCACACTGACTACCTTAAGCTGACAGCAAGCATCATGAGGCAAGTTATGGTTAAATATACAGGGGCAGAGGCCAGGTGGCTCAGGGAGGGGTATTTTTGGGCCGAGGCCGCCCAGTGGAGTGCATTTATGTCATTTTTGAGTAGGTGAGAGTGTGCCTACGTAAGCATTATTCTGCTTAATGCACGCCACACCACCACCGCCACACACAGTAATGTTAGAAAGAACTTTTTCAGTGTCATAGTAGTTCACAGGTGGAATGCATTAGGCAGTGATGTGGTGGAGGCTGACTCCATACACAGTTTCAAATGTAGATATGATAGAGCCCAGTAAGGCTGAGGAATCTGTACACCAGTTAATTGACAGTTGAGGGGCAGCACCAATGAGCCAGAGCTCAACCCCCGCAAGCACAACTAGGTGAGTACAACTAGGTGAGTACACCAGCACACACCCTCTGATGGAAGCCATCATGGGTAAGGGAAATCAATGGTCCCCGGCGAGGCAAGATATAGAATCACCAAGTCCACCCGTCAGTCACGTTTACTGCTTGCAAACACTTCATAAAAGGTGTCCAAACTGGACTCTTCCTGGGGCGCCTTGGGAGTCTTAGGGGAGTCGCCTGGACGACTTAGGGGCGCCTGACAACTGGGTGGACAGCGCTTCGGATTTGTAGTCCTGAGGTTCCGGGTTCGATTCCCGGTGGGGGCGGAGACAAATGGGCAAAATTTTTCTTTCACCCTGATGCCCCTGTTACCTAGCAGTAAATAGGTACCTGGGAGTTAAGACAGCTGCTACGTACTGCTTCCTGGGGGTGAGGGCCTGGTCGAGGACTGGGCCGCGGGGACACTAAGCCCCGAAATCATTTCAAGATAACCTTCCATCATGCTTGCAACCTAGAGGTAGTTCCCAATCCTCCATTCCTCTCCCCTCACTTTCTCCTTCACCTTCCTCTCACTCGGTCTTTCACTCGCCCTTCTCTTCCTCCTCTACTCTCCTTCTAGCTTTTTTCTCCTCGCCATCACCTCCCCAGCGGGTACTGGGAACTTGGGAGACTGTGCGCCCGCCAAAGGTGCCCGCGATGGGCCCAGGTGTCCCCCGACCCGTTCTGGTGAAGGTTTCCGGACACCTGTGACGTTCATCACTTAAACGGTGACGTCCTACGTCTATTCCAGCCACTTTAGACGAAGAGCGAGGCCACGCAAACTATACAGGTGCTGATCGCGTGCGCGGATTGCGTGACATGCCCAGGGGGAAACCCCCCGACCGTCGCGGCGCGATCAGCGGAACGTCAGAGGGTAAACACTGTTGGTTATTGATTCTCAGGGACGCTGGCTGGACACCGCAGGTGTTAACGCAACAACAACCGCACACTTCACTTGTTTACCAACGCCCGACTTTCATTAAACAACTACAGCACAAACCGGGCTGTAGTGGGTAAGTGGGCCTGCGGACCGCTCCAAGCAACAGCCTGGTGGCCCAAACTCTCACAAGTCAAGTCTGGCCTCGGGCGGGTTTGGGGAGTAGAAGAACTCCCAGAACCCCATCAACCAGGTATCAACCAGGTAACACACGTGCATGTGATTACAAAGTACAGACTCCTCAGGGGAATAGATAATAGACAGACTATTTGACAAGGGACATAACCGAACGGGGAGGAAACACAGATGGAAGCCATGTCGCCACAAAGACCGTACACAGCTTCCTCATCAGATGTGTCACGATGTGCAATAAACTAATATGTGATGGAAGCCCATTTTCAAGCGTTCCACTTACGCAGTCTCCAATCAGGCTTTTGTACACCTGTCCACATAACCGTCACAGCCCAGTTGATCAACACTTCCTGGGTGACGACAAGGAAAGCAGTTGCTAACCTCAGTAAGAAATCGATGATAAAATCCAATGAATTAGACAAAGAGACTCGGAACTTTATCCAGAGTGTCTTTGGGTCAAAGTTCAAGTCACTGGTCTTGCAGATGTGACAATAATCGAATTTAAACTAGAACAGTAAGAGAAGTACTCGGTAATCAAATTAAAAACTTAAGACATATACATGGATGTACGTTCAGAGTTGATTACTTTACAAAAAAACTAGCTCATTATTTAAAGACAAAAGTTATAATAGTTTGCTATGTCAATCCGAGGGGAAACACGTAGAAAGTAATCTAAGGGGAAATAAATGGACCACGCAAGCGTTCTTGCCTCAACCAATACAAGAATTTGTTACATTTCAGCCTTCGTGTGTCCCAAAGTTAACACAACCGTCTCTCCTTTGCTTCCCAGACTTTACTTACACACGTGTTTAACTTAGTTTACGGTATTTCAGAAAATTTGTTTGCAAGGGTTAAAGAAAACGGGCTCAATACTAATGAGAGAGAAAACACTAAAACATACCTAGGTAGATTCAGATGTTATTTAGTGTTCTTTAGTGCTTTGTATAAGTGGATTCAGTACACCTCCTGAAGACGAACACAAAAAAAGGGGGGAGGGGGGATAACAGCATCTGAGAAGAACATATGAGAGGGAGAACACCTGAGAGGGGGAACACCTGAGGGCAGAACCCAGTTGTTTATGCTTAAACAAGTTTAACCACAAAAACGAATCGCCACAACAAACACCACAATTACTCAACTATTGTTTACAAAAAAAACTAATCTTTTTTTTTAAAGTTAATTTGTAAATAAAATACTTTACCTTCCAATGATAAAACACCTAGATCGGTTCAAACCGCTGTTAATTCGCCGCTAATGAAAGTGGAAAAGAAGATAATTAAGCCATAATTGCTATTTATTTGGTGTTCATTCCTATTAAATTTACTAGTGACAGCCTTCGCCCCAACGGAGATAAATGCTGTCTAGGGGAATTATATTTTTGTTGTGTATTAAGTGGTAGATAGTGAGGTAAAATACACGCCGCTAAATACTATATATATATATATATATATATATATATATATATATATATATATATATATATATATATATATATATATATATATATATATATATATATATATATATATATATATATATATATATATATATATATATATATATATATATATATATATATATATATTTCTTCGTGTATATACCCAGTACTTTCCGTACCATAAACACTTCAATAACACCCAACCTCACACGTGGGGATCAAGGCTCCAGCTCACGTATCTAAATAGATACGTGACCAGTCTCCGTGGCGTAGTGGTAAGACACTCGCCTGGCGTTCCGCGAGCGCTTTGTCATGGGTTCGTATCCTGGCCGGGTAGGATTTACTGGGCGCAAATCCTTAACTGTAGCCTCTGTTTAACGCAACAGTAAAATGTGTACTTGGTTGTAAAAACAATTCTTCGCGGCGGGGATCGTATTCCAGGGAACTGCCCGAAACGCTACGCGTACTAGTGGCTGTACAAGAATGTAACAATTCTTGTATATATCTCGAAAAAAAAATATGTTCCTTCTGTCCAGAGCGCTGTCCACTCGGCTGCCAGGCCCATGGATGCGTGCGTGCGTGCGTGCGTATTTCCGTCTTCCGTGCGTGCGTTCATGCAATCAAGCAAGTACGCATGCAATGGCTCTTGACCCTTTAACTTATAACTATTCACCAAACTGTGTGTAGAGTTACACCCAATTTCCTCCCCTTGAAGGTTAACCCACACTTATATCACACTTATAACATCACACACACTTATATCACACTTATAACATCACACACACTTATAACAACACACATCAGACAAGACAAAACAAAATAATAAAAAAAAGACTCCCCAAAGTACGAAACAATCAAAATCACAGATTCTAAATCCAAATTCCTGCAGGTCGGCGTTCAATACCCGACCGTCCAAGTGGTTGGTTATCCTGACCCCCTTCCCAGTGCTATATAGTCGTAATGGCTTATAGCGCTTTCCCCCCTGATAATTTCCTTCCTTCTTTCAACTGGAACGACACCATTATCTAACAGTCAAAAGCTCCTATACTAAAAAAAAAAAAGGGGAAACTGGAACAAGCATTGAGAGGCAAGAAAGTTATCAGAGATTACTTAACAAACTAAAGACTCCAATATTATCCCCCAACACCAATGGTATTTGACGACGCCCTCTCCGAAAGCTTGGCAGTAATGCCATACTCAGAACATTCAGATCAATAATATTACTTTCTGTAACGACAGCTGCAGTCTAATAGCCTCGTCATTGGTGCCATCGGCACTTCAATAGGCAGAGGGTACTCACCAACCCGTGGCTGGCACCGGCACTCGCAGATACAACTAGCAATGGTGCCGTGATTGGTCCCGCTCAGTGTTCTTGTTGATGCTGCCCCCTGGTGACTGTCAGCGTCCTGTGCTGTCCCCTGGTGACTGTCAGCGTCCTGTTCTGTCCCCCTGGTGACTGTCAGCGCCCAGTGCTGCCCCCTGGTGACTGTCAGCGTCCTGTGCTGCCCCCTGGTGACTGTCAGCGTCCTGTTCTGTCCCCCTGGTGACTGTCAGCGCCCAGTGCTGCCCCCTGGTGACTGTCAGCGTCCTGTGCTGTCCCCTGGTGACTGTCAGCGTTCTGTGCTGCCCCCTGGTGACTGTCAGCGTCCTGTTCTGTCCCCCTGGTGACTGTCAGCGCCCAGTGCTGCCCCCTGGTGACTGTCAGCGTCCTGTGCTGTCCCCTGATGACTGTCAGCGTTCTGTGCTGCCCCCTGGTGACTGTCAGCGTTCTGTTTTGCCCCCTGGTGACCTTCAGCGCCAAGTGCTGCCCCCTGGTGACTGTCAGCGTCCTGTGCTGCCCCCCTGGTGACTGACAGCGTCATGTTCTGCCCCCTGGTGACTGTCAGCGTCAAGTGCTGCCCCGTGGTGACTGTCAGCGTCCTGTGCTGCCCCCTGGTGACTGTCAGCGTCCTGTTCTGCCCCTGGTGACTGTCAGCGTCCAGTGCTGCCCCCTGGTGACTGTCAGCGCTCAGTGCTGCCCCTGGTGACTGTCAGCGTCCTGTTCTGCCCTCTGGTGACCGTCAGCGTCCAGTGCTGCCCCCTGGTGACTGTCAGCGTCCTGTTCTGCCTCTGGTGACTGTCAGCGTCCTGTGCTGCCTCTGGTGACTGTCAGCGTCCAGTGCTGCCCCCTGGTGACTGTCAGCGTCCGGTGCTGCCCCCTGGTGACTGTCAGCGTCCTGTTCTGCCCCCTGGTGACTGTCAGCGTCCTGTGCTGCCCTCTGGTGACTGTCAGCGTCCTGTGCTGCCCTCTGGTGACTGTCAGCGTCCTGTGCTGCCCTCTGGTGACTGTCAGCGTCCTGTTCTGCCCCCTGGTGACTGTCAGCGTCCTGTGCTGCCCTCTGGTGACTGTCAGCGTCCTGTGCTGCCCCCTGGTGACTGTCAGCGTCCTGTGCTGCCCCCTGGTGACTGTCAGCGTCCGGTGCTGCCCCTGGTGACTGTCAGCGTCCTGTGCTGCCCTCTGGTGACTGTCAGCGTCCTGTGCTGCCCCCTGGTGACTGTCAGCGTCCTGTGCTGCCCCCTGGTGACTGTCAGCGTCCGGTGCTGCCCTCTGGTGACTGTCAGCGTCCTGTTCTGCCCCCTGGTGACTGTCAGCGTCCTGTGCTGCCCCCTGGTGACTGTCAGCGTCCTGTGCTGCCCTCTGGTGACTGTCAGCGTCCTGTTCTGCCCCCTGGTGACTGTCAGCGTCCTGTGCTGCCCCCTGGTGACTGTCAGCGTCCGGTGCTGCCCCCTGGTGACTGTCAGCGTCCTGTGCTGCCCTCTGGTGACTGTCAGCGTCCTGTGCTGCCCCCTGGTGACTGTCAGCGTCCTGTGCTGCCCTCTGGTGACTGTCAGCGTCCAGTGCTGCCCCCTGGTGACTGTCAGCGTCAAGTGCTGCCCTCTGGTGACTGTCAGCGTCCTGTTCTGCCCCCTGGTGACTGTCAGCGTCAAGTGCTGCCCCGTGGTGACTGTCAGCGTCCTGTGCTGCCCCCTGGTGACTGTCAGCGTCCTGTTCTGCCCCCTGGTGACTGTCAGCGTCCAGTGCTGCCCCCTGGTGACTGTCAGCGCTCAGTGCTGCCCCCTGGTGACTGTCAGCGCCCAGTGCTGTCCCCTGGTGACCGTCAGCGTCCAGTGCTGTCCCCTGGTGACTGTCAGCGTCCAGTGCTGTCCCCTGGTGACCGTCAGCGTCCAGTGCTGTCCCCTGGTGACTGTCAGCGTCCAGTGCTGTTCCCTGGTGGCCGACAGCGTCCTGTGCTGCCCCCTGGTGGCCGTCAGCGTCCTGTGCTGCCTCCTGGTGGACCTACGGCCGTTCCCCCTCCTGGAAACTATAAGATACAGGTCCAGGAGCTGTTACTCAACTCACCTAAGAGTTACTTAAGACACGTAACGTTTCTCGCGACCACCATTCACAAGGGACATGTACCTTACCTTGAGGTGCTTCCGGGCTTAGCGTCCCCGCGGCCCGGTCGTCGACCAGGCCTCCTAGCCTACACTGTTCCACCCCCCCCAACACCCCTCCTCCTCCTCCTCTTCTTCCTTATACCTCTTCCCCGTCATACTTCCCCCCCCACCTACCCCCCCCCCCTGATACCCCATGAAGCTCCCTTTAAGACGCCGTTGTGCACTTAAGACCACCAAAGAGCTTGGCTTACGTTTAATTGGATTACTTCCCCCGTAAGAGACAGCCAGGGGTGAGTGGATGACAGCCAGGGTGAGTGGGTGACAGCCAGGGTGAGTGGGAGACAGCCATGGTGAGTGGGTGACAGCCAGGGTGAGTGGGTGACAGCCAGGGTGAGTGGGTGACAGCCAGGGATGAGTGGGAGAAAGCCAGGGTGAGTGGGAGACAGCCAGGGTGAGTGGGAGACAGCCAGGGTGAGTGGGTGACAGCCAGGGTGAGTGGGTGACAGCCAGGGTGAGTGGGTGACAGCCGGGGTGAGTGGGTGACAGCCAGGGTGAGTGGGTGACAGCCAGGGGTGAGTGGGTGACAGCCAGGGGTGAGTGGATGACAGCCAGGGTGAGTGGGTGACAGCCAGGGGTGAGTGGGTGACAGCCAGGGTGAGTGGGTGACAGCCAGGGTGAGTGGGTGACAGCCAGGGTGAGTGGGTGACAGCCAGGGTGAGTGGGTGACAGCCGGGGTGAGTGGGTGACAGCCGGGGTGAGTGGGTGACAGCCAGGGTGAGTGAGAGACAGCCAGAGTGAGTGGGAGACAGCCAGGGGTGAGTGGGTGACAGCCAGGGGTGAGTGGGTGACAGCCAGGGTGAGTGGGAGACAGCCAGGGTGAGTGAGAGACAGCCAGAGTGAGTGGGAGACAGCCAGGGGTGAGTGGGTGACAGCCAGGGGTGAGTGGGTGACAGCCAGGGTGAGTGGGAGACAGCCAGGGTGAGTGGGTGACAGCCAGAGTGAGTGGGAGACAGCCAGAGTGAGTGGGAGACAGCCAGGGTGAGTGGGAGACAGCCAGGGTGAGTGGGAGACAGCCAGGGTGAGTGGGTGTTCTAGTGTTTTGACTACCACGCTTGTTAATGATACGGGTCTATAATTTAGAGGTTCCTCTAAAGGCAATTGAGGAAATTTAGAAGAAATTAGTGCTATGTTTGACTTTTTTCCACATATTACCTAAGATTCCTGTGCCTGTATACATGAATGTGTGTGTGTGTGTGTGTGTGTGTGTGTGTGTGTGTGTGTGTGTGTGTGTGTGGTGTGTGTGTGTGTGTGTGTGTGTGTGTGTTTGTGTGTGTGTGTGTGTACTCACCTAGTTGTGTTTGCGGGGTTGAGCTCTGGCTCTTTGGTCCCGCCTATCAACCGTCAATCAACAGGTGTACAGATTCCTGAGGCTATTGGGCTCTATCATATATACACTTGAAACTGTGTATGGAGTCAGCCTCCACCACATCGCTTCCTAATGCATTCCATTTGTCAACCACTCTGACACTAAAAAAGTTCTTTCTAATATCTCTGTGGCTCATTTGGGCACTCAGTTTCCACCTGTGTCCCCTAGTGCGTGTGCCCCTTGTGTTAAACAGCCTGTCTTTACGTGTGTGTGTGTGTGTGTGTGTGTGTGTTCGGGAGACGGGAAGGGGGGGCGGGTAGGGGAAAGGTTGTCGGAGAGAGAATGAACACACAGCTGTCAATACTAAGGCGAATGACGGAAGGTAAACAGAAGAAGTGTGTCTGGCGTACAATAACACTTATTTCAGAACTGACAGATCTGGAAGGGAGGAGAAAGGAAAAAGGAAGAGGAGGGGGTGAGGGTCGACTTCCAGGATTGACAGAGAGGTCCATGGAGGGGGGGGGTGAGGGTCGACTTCCAGGATTGACAGAGAGCTCCAGGGGGGGGGGGGGGAGTGAGGGTCGACTTCCAGGATTGACAGAGAGGTCCATGGAGGGGAGGGGGTTGAGGGTCGACTTCCAGGATTGACAGAGAGCTCCATGGAGAGGGGGGGGGGTGAGGGTCGACTTCCAGGATTGACAGAGAGCTCCAGGGCGGGGGGGGGGGAGTGAGGGTCGACTTCCATTTACTAGAAATCAAACGGTTGAGTGGAAAGGCTTGCTTAGATTTCCCAAATGTCGGACACCGCATGCAAGCCTGTTCAATCAACCGAGGCTAACTATACTGATCCTCTCCAGGAGGCCTCCCACAACAGTTCTGTAACTCCCGGGGCCTATTTTCTGCTAGGTGAGCATAGGCATCAGGTGAAAGGAAAACGCCGCTTAAAACCCTCCTGTCCGGGGCGCGGCAATCGAACTTGGGATCATTTGGTTGCGAAGCCACTGTGCTACAGAACCTTTAAGTATTGCTTACTCGAATACTGTTTATCAGGACGACCAGCCCTGGAGTGCCTGCCTGTCTGTCTGTCTGTCTGTCTGTCTGTCTGTCTGTCTGTCTGTCTGTCTGTCTGTCTGCCTGTCTGTCTGTCTGTCTGTCTGTCTGTCTGTCTGTCTGTCTGTCTTCGTGTTTGTATATCTCTGTCTCTCTCTGTCTGCCTCTTCTGGAACTAATATTGCCTCATTACCTTCGTAATGTGTCCTCGTGTATCATCTGTGTACACACCTGTTGACCTCCTCCCCCCCTGACCGTTGTGGATCCTGTTGACCGCTCCACACCGGAAGCGTTGCGTGTCAGGGCCGTGGTACTGCACAGTAGGGAGCGGGGAAGCCATATATACATATGGCTTTCCACACCTCTAGCAACACACTCAATAGTTTCACCAACCCCCAAAAATGGATACTCGTCCCCTCCCCCCCCCTGCTGGGGAGGGTACACTCCTCCCCTCCCTCTACACAGGTACACTCGCCCCCCCTCTACACAGGTACACCCGCCCCCCCCTCTACACGGGTACACCAATTCCATGTAATAACATTTATTTGTACTTTGAAACCATCGTAGATTTATTCACCTCATTTAAAGGCACTTACGCGCTACCAAGTCTTACCCATCCCAAAGTCCTCACGTTAATTAGACCCCAAGTCCCCAAGTCTTAACGTCTTAAGACCTCGTAAGACTTGACCTTCAGGACAAGTATCACGCACGGTTCCTCAACCACACCCTTATTGAGAGGCGGGGACCCAAGAGCCATAGCTCAACCCCGTGCAAACACAAAGTTGTGAGTACAACTAGGTGAGTACATATCCTAGGGCCCCTCCCCCCCCCCACAACAAATGTTACTTAAAGGGGGGCATCAAAATCGCCATTTAAAATGCACTCACTACATAGCCTTTTAATTAGCTATTCTGAGTGCATTAGCTCGCAACCACAAACTGCGCTAATTGATGCCGTTTCCAACTTTTAACTGCAGGTTACGTCCATTGCGGGATGCAGATCCATTGCATTTCTGCAATGTAAGCAATTTGAAAAAAAAAAAACGGGCAACTTATTATGAGCTGCACCATCAC
>WNGS01165318.1:6042633-6054937 GCA_020271785.1 Procambarus virginalis | reverse complement strand
GTGATGGTGCAGCTCATAATAAGTTGCCCGTTTTTTTTTTTCAAAATTGCTTACATTGCAGAAATGCAATGGATCTGCATCCCGCAATGGACGTAACCTGCAGTTAAAAGTTGGAAACGGCATCAATTAGCGCAGTTTGTGGTTGCGAGCTAATGCACTCAGAATAGCTAATTAAAAGGCTATGTAGTGAGAGCATTTTAAATGGCGATTTTGATGTCCCCCTTTAAGTAACATTTGTGGGGGGGGGGGAGGGGCCCTAGGATATGTACTCACCTAGTTGTACTCACAACTTTGTGTTTGCAGGGGGTTGAGCTATGGCTCTTGGGTCCCCGCCTCTCAATAAGGGTGTGGTTGAGGAACCGTGCGTGGTACTTGTCCTGAAGGTCAAGTCTTACGAGGTCTTAAGACGTTAAGACTGGGGACTTGGGGTCTAATTAACGTGAGAACTTTGGGATGGGTAAGACTTGGTAGCGCGTAAGTGCCTTTAAATGAGGTGAATAAATCTACGATGGTTTCAAAGTACAAATAAATGTTATTACATGGAATTGGTGTACCCGTGTAGAGGGGGGGGGCGGGGTTACTGTGTAGAGGGGGGGCGAGTGTACCTGTGTAGAGGGAGGGGAGGAGTGTACCCTCCCCAGCAGGGGGGGGGAGGGGACGAGTATCCATTTTTGGGGATTGGTGAAACTATTGAGTGCGTTGCTAGAGGTGTGGAAAGCCATATGTATATATGGCTTCCCCGCTCCCTACTGTGCAGTACCACGGCCCTGACACGCAACGCTTCCGGTGTGGAGCGGTCAACAGGATCCACAACGGTCAGGGGGGGGAGGTCAACAGGTGTGTACACAGATGATACACGAGGACACATTACGAAGGTAATGAGGCAATATTAGTTCCAGAAGAGGCAGACAGAGAGAGACAGAGATATACAAACATGAAGACAGACAGACAGACAGACAGACAAACAGACAGACAAACAGACAGACAGACAAACAGACAGACAGACAGGCAGGCACTCCAGGGCTGGTCGTCCTGATAAACAGTATTCGAGTAAGCAATACTTAAAGGTTCTGTAGCACAGTGGCTTCGCAACCAAATGATCCCAAGTTCGATTGCCGCGCCCCGGACAGGAGGGTTTTAAGCGGCGTTTTCCTTTCACCTGATGCCTATGCTCACCTAGCAGAAAATAGGCCCCCGGGAGTTACAGAACTGTTGTGGGAGGCCTCCTGGAGAGGATCAGTATAGTTAGCCTCGGTTGATCGAACACGCTTGCATGCGGTGTCCGACATTTGGGAAATCTAAGCAAGCCTTTCCACTCAACCGTTTGATTTCTAGTAAATGGAAGTCGACCCTCACTCCCCCCCCCCCCGCCCTGCCCTGGACCTCTCTGTCAATCCTGGAAGTCGACCCTCAGCCCTGGACCTCTCTGTCAATCCTGGAAGTCGACCCTCACCCCCCCTCCTCTCCTTCTTCCTTTCTCCTCCCTTCCAGATCTGTCAGTTCTGAAATAAGTGTTATTGTACGCCAGACACACTTCTTCTGTTACCTTCCGTCATTCGCCTTAGTATTGACAGCTGTGTTCATTCCTCCCGACAACCTTTCCCCTACCCGCCCCCCCGTTCCGTCTCCCGAACACACCACACACACACACACACACACACACACACAACCACACACACCACACACCACACACACCACAACACACACACACACACACACACACACACACGTAAAGACAGGCTGTTTAACACAAGGGGCACACGCACTAGGGACACAGGTGGAAACTGAGTGCCCAAATGAGCCACAGAGATATTAGAAAGAACTTTTTTAGTGTCAGAGTGGTTGACAAATGGAATGCATTAGGAAGCGATGTGGTGGAGGCTGACTCTACACACAGTTTCAAGTGTAGATATGATAGAGCCCATAGGCTCAGGAAACTGTACACCTGTTGATTGACGGTTGAGAGGCGGGACCAAAGAGCCAGAGCTCAACCCCGCAACACAACTAGGTGAGTACACACACTCACACACACACACACACACACACACACACACACACACACACACCACACACACACACACACACACACACACACACACACACACACACACACATCATGTATACAGGCACAGGAATCTTAGGTAATATGTGGAAAAAAGTCAAACATAGCACTAATTTCTTCTAAATTTCCTCAATTGCCTTTAGAGGAACCTCTAAATTATAGACCCGTATCATTAACAAGCGTGGTAGTCAAAACACTAGAACACCCACTCACCCTGGCTGTCTCCCACTCACCCTGGCTGTCACCCACTCACCCTGGCTGTCACCCACTCACCCTGGCTGTCACCCACTCACTCTGGCTGTCACCCACTCACCCTGGCTGTCACCCACTCACCCTGGCTGTCACCCACTCACCCCTGGCTGTCTCCCACTCACCCTGGCTGTCACCCACTCACCTGGCTGTCTCTCACTCACCCTGGCTGTCACCCACTCACTCTGGCTGTCACCCACTCACCCTGGCTGTCACCCACTCACCCTGGCTGTCTCCCACTCACCCTGGCTGTCACCCACTCACCCTGGCTGTCACCCACTCACCCTGGCTGTCACCCACTCACCCTGGCTGTCACCCACTTACCCTGGCTGTCACCCACTCACCCTGGCTGTCACCCACTCACCCTGGCTGTCACCCACTCACCCTGGCTGTCACCCACTCACCCTGGCTGTCACCCACTCACCCTGGCTGTCTCCACTCACCCTGGCTTCACCCACTCACCCTGGCTGTCACCCACTCACCTGGCTGTCTCCCACTCACCCTGGCTGTCTCCCACTCACCCTGGCTGTCACCCACTCACCCTGGCTGTCACCCACTCACCCTGGCTGTCACCCACTCATCCCGGCTGTCCCCACTCACCCTGGCTGTCTCCCACTCACCCTGGCTGTCACCCACTCACCTGGCTTTCTCCCACTATCCCTGGCTGTCACCCACTCACCTGGCTGTCTCCCACTCACCCTGGCTGTCACCCACTCACCCTGGCTGTCTCCCACTCACCCTGGCTGTCTCCCACTCACCCTGGCTGTCAACCACTCACCCTGGCTGTCACCCACTCACCCTGGCTGTCACCACTCACCCTGTCTGCACCCACTCACCCTGGCTGTCACCCACTCACCCTGGCTGTCACCCACCATCCCTGGCTGTCTCCCACTCACCCTGGCTGTCACCCACTCACCTGGCTGTCATCCACTCAACCCGGGCTGTCTCTAAGGGGGAAGTAATCCAATTAAACGTAAGCCAAGCTCTGGGTGGTCTTAAGTGCACAACGGCGTCTTAAAGTGAGCTTCATGGGTCACCAGGGGACAGCACTGGACGCTGACAGTCACCAGGGGCAGCACAGGACGCTGACGGCCACCAGGGGACAGCACTGGACGCTGACAGTCACCAGGGGACAGCACTGGACGCTGACGGTCACCAGGGGACAGCACTGGACGCTGACGGTCACCAGGGGACAGCACTGGACGCTGACAGTCACCAGGGGACAGCACTGGACGCTGACAGTCACCAGGGGCAGCACAGGACGCTGACGGCACCAGGGGGCAGCACAGGACGCTGACAGTCACCAGGGGGCAGCACAGGACGCTGACAGTCACCAGGGGACAGCACTGGACGCTGACAGTCACCAGGGGGCAGCACTGGACGCTGACAGTCACCAGGGGCAGCACAGGACGCTGACAGTCACCAGGGGACAGCACTGGACGCTGACAGTCACCAGGGGACAGCACTGGACGCTGACAGTCACCAGGGGGCAGCACTGGACGCTGACGGCCACCACGGGGCAGCACAGGACGCTGACAGTCACCAGGGGACAGCACGGACGCTGACAGTCACCAGGGGACAGCACTGGACGCTGACAGTCACCAGGGGACAGCACAGGACGCTGACAGTCACCAGGGGGCAGCACAGGACGCTGACAGTCACCAGGGGGCAGCACAGGACGCTGACAGTCACCAGGGGACAGCACTGGACGCTGACAGTCACCAGGGGACAGCACTGGACGCTGACAGTCACCAGGGGACAGAACAGAACGCTGACGGTCACCAGGGGAACAGCACAGGACGCTGACAGTCACCAGGGGACAGCACTGGACGCTGACAGTCACCAGGGGGCAGCACAGGACGCTGACAGTCACCAGGGGGCAGCACAGGACGCTGACAGTCACCAGGGGGCAGCACAGGACGCTGACAGTCACCAGGGGACAGCACTGGACGCTGACAGTCACCAGGGGACAGCACAGGACGCTGACAGTCACCAGGGGCAGCACTGGACGCTGACAGTCACCAGGGGCAGCACTGGACGCTGACAGTCACCAGGGGGCAGCACTGAGCGCTGACAGTCACCAGGGGCAGCACTGGACGCTGACAGTCACCAGGGGGCAGAACAGGACGCTGACAGTCACCAGGGGGCAGCACAGGACGCTGACAGTCACCACGGGGCAGCACTTGACGCTGACAGTCACCAGGGGGCAGCACAGGACGCTGACAGTCACCAGGGGGCAGCACTTGACGCTGACAGTCACCAGGGGCAGCACTGGACGCTGACAGTCACCAGGGGGCAGCACAGGACGCTGACAGTCACCAGGGGGCAGCACAGGACGCTGACAGTCACCAGAGGGCAGAACTGGACGCTGACAGTCACCAGAGGGCAGCACAGGACGCTGACAGTCACCAGGGGCAGAACAGGACGCTGACAGTCACCAGGGGGCAGCACTGGACGCTGACAGTCACCAGGGGGCAGCACTGGACGCTGACAGTCACCAGGGGGCAGAACATGACGCTGTCAGTCACCAGGGGGGCAGCACAGGACGCTGACAGTCACCAGGGGGCAGCACTTGGCGCTGAAGGTCACCAGGGGGCAAAACAGAACGCTGACAGTCACCAGGGGGCAGCACAGAACGCTGACAGTCACCAGGGGACAGCACAGGACGCTGACAGTCACCAGGGGACAGCACAGGACGCTGACAGTCACCAGGGGGCAGCACAGGACGCTGACAGTCACCAGGGGGCAGCATCAACAAGAACACTGAGCGGGACCAATCACGGCACCATTGCTAGTTGTATCTGCGAGTGCCGGTGCCAGCCACGGGTTGGTGAGTGCCCTCTGCCTATTGAAGTGCCGATGGCACCAATGACGAGGCTATTAGACTGCAGCTGTCGTTACAGAAAGTAATATTATTGATCTGAATGTTCTGAGTATGGCATTACTGCCAAGCTTTGGAGAGGGCGTCGTCAAATACCATTGGTGTTGGGGGATAATATTGGAGTCTTTAGTTGGTTAAGTAATCTCTGATAACTTTCTTGCCTCTCAATGCTTGTTCCAGTTTCCCCTTTTTTTTTTTTAGTATAGGATCTTTTGACTATTAGATAATGGTGTCGTTCCAGTTGAAAGAAGGAAGGAAATTATCAGGGGGGAAAGCGCTATAAGCCATTACGACTATATAGCACTGGGAAGGGGGTCAGGATAACCAACCACTTGGACGGTCGGGTATTGAACGCCGACCTGCAGGAATTTGGATTTAGAATCTGTGATTTTGATTGTTTCGTACTTTGGGGAGTCTTTTTTTTATTATTTTGTTTTGTCTTGTCTGATGTAAGTGTGTTGTTATAAGTGTGTGTGATGTTATAAGTGTGATATAAGTGTGTGTGATGTTATAAGTGTGATATAAGTGTGTGTGATGTTATAAGTGTGATATAAGTGTGGGTTAACCTTCAAGGGGAGGAAATTGGGTGTAACTCTACACACACTTTGGTGAATAGTTATAAGTTAAAGGGTCAAGAGCCATTGCATGCGTACTTGCTTGATTGCATGAACGCACGCACGGAAGACGGAAATACGCACGCACGCACGCACGCATCCATGGGCCTGGCAGCCGAGTGGACAGCGCTCTGGACAGAAGGAACATATTTTTTTTCGAGATATATACAAGAGTTGTTACATTCTTGTACAGCCACTAGTACGCGTAGCGTTTCGGGCAGGTCCCTGGAATACGATCCCCGCCGCGAAGAATTGTTTTTACAACCAAGTACACATTTTACTGTTGCGTTAAACAGAGGCTACAGTTAAGGATTTGCGCCCAGTAAATCCTACCCGGCCAGGATACGAACCCATGACAAAGCGCTCGCGGAACGCCAGGCGAGTGTCTTACCACTACGCCAAGGAGACTGGTCACGTATCTATTTAGATACGTGAGCTGGAGCCTTGATCCCCACGTGTGAGGTTGGGTGTTATTGAAGTGTTTATGGTACGGAAAGTACTGGGTATATACACGAAGATAATATATATATATATATATATATATATATATATATATATATATATATATATATATATATATATATATATATATATATATATATATATATATATATATGTATTTAGCGGCGTGTATTTTACCTCACTATCTACCACTTAATACATAACAAAAATATAATTCCCCTAGACAGCATTTATCTCCGTTGGGGCGAAGGCTGTCACTAGTAAATTTAATAGGAATGAACACCAAATAAATAGCAATTATGGCTTAATTATCTTCTTTTCCACTTTCATTAGCGGCGAATTAACAGCGGTTTGAACCGATCTAGGTGTTTTATCATTGGAAGGTAAAGTATTTTATTTACAAATTAACTTTAAAAAAAAAGATTAGTTTTTTTGTAAACAATAGTTGAGTAATTGTGGTGTTGTTGTGGCGATTCATTTTTGTGGTTAAACTTGTTTAAGCATAAACAACTGGGTTCTGCCCTCAGGTGTTCCCCCTCTCAGGTGTTCTCCCTCTCATATGTTCTTCTCAGATGCTGTTATCCCCCCTCCCCCCTTTTTTTGTTCGTCTTCAGGAGGTGTACTGAATCCACTTATACAAAGCACTAAAGAACACTAAATAACATCTGAATCTACCTAGGTATGTTTTAGTGTTTTCTCTCTCATTAGTATTGAGCCCGTTTTCTTTAACCCTTGCAACAAATTTTCTGAAATACCGTAAACTAAGTTAAACACGTGTGTAAGTAAAGTCTGGGAAGCAAAGGAGAGACGGTTGTGTTAACTTTGGGACACACGAAGGCTGAAATGTAACAAATTCTTGTATTGGTTGAGGCAAGAACGCTTGCGTGGTCCATTTATTTCCCCTTAGATTACTTTCTACGTGTTTCCCCTCGGATTGACATAGCAAACTATTATAACTTTTGTCTTTAAATAATGAGCTAGTTTTTTTGTAAAGTAATCAACTCTGAACGTACATCCATGTATATGTCTTAAGTTTTTAATTTGATTACCGAGTACTTCTCTTACTGTTCTAGTTTAAATTCGATTATTGTCACATCTGCAAGACCAGTGACTTGAACTTTGACCCAAAGACACTCTGGATAAAGTTCCGAGTCTCTTTGTCTAATTCATTGGATTTTATCATCGATTTCTTACTGAGGTTAGCAACTGCTTTCCTTGTCGTCACCCAGGAGTGTTGATCAACTGGGCTGTGACGGTTATGTGGACAGGTGTACAAAAGCCTGATTGGAGACTGCGTAAGTGGAACGCTTGAAAATGGGCTTCCATCACATATTAGTTTATTGCACATCGTGACACATCTGATGAGGAAGCTGTGTACGGTCTTTGTGGCGACATGGCTTCCATCTGTGTTTCCTCCCCGTTCGGTTATGTCCCTTGTCAAATAGTCTGTCTATTATCTATTCCCCTGAGGAGTCTGTACTTTGTAATCACATGCACGTGTGTTACCTGGTTGATACCTGGTTGATGGGGTTCTGGGAGTTCTTCTACTCCCCAAACCCGGCCCGAGGCCAGACTTGACTTGTGAGAGTTTGGGCCACCAGGCTGTTGCTTGGAGCGGCCCGCAGGCCCACTTACCCACTACAGCCCGGTTTGTGCTGTAGTTGTTTAATGAAAGTCGGTGTTGGTAAACAAGTGAAGTGTGCGGTTGTTGTTGCGGTAACACCTGTGGTATCCAGCCAGCGTCCCTGAGAATCAATAACCAACAGTGTTTACCCTCTGACGTTCCGCTGATCGCGCCGCGACGGTCGGGGGGGGTTTCCCCTGGGCATGTCACGCAATCCGCGCACGCGATCAGCACCTGTATAGTTTGCGTGGCCTCGCTCTTCGTCTAAAGTGGCTGGAATAGACGTAGGACGTCACCGTTTAAGTGATGAACGTCACAGGTGTCCGGAAACCTTCCCCACAAAGGGGTCGGGGGACACTTGGGCCCATCGCGGGCACCTTTGGCGGGCGCACAGTCTCCCACGTTCCCAGTACCCGCTGGGGAGGTGATGGCGAGGAGAAAGACGCTAGAAGGAGAGTAGAGAGGAAGAGAAGGGCGAGTGAAAGAGCGAGTGAGAGGAAGGTGAAGGAGAAAGTGAGGGGAGAGGAATGGAGGATTGGGAACTACCTCTGGGTTGCAAGCATGATGGAAGGTTATCTTGAAATGATTTCGGGCTTAGTGTCCCCGCGGCCCAGTCCTCGACCAGGCCCTCACCCCCAGGAAGCAGTACGTAGCAGCTGTCTTAACTCCCAGGTACCTATTTACTGCTAGGTAACAGGGGCATCAGGGTGAAAGAAACATTTTGCCCATTTGTCTCCGCCCCCACCGGGAATCGAACCCGGAACCTCAGGACTACAAATCCGAAGCGCTGTCACCCAGCTGTCAGGCGCCCCTAAGTCGTCCAGGCGACTCCCCTAAGACTCCCAAGGCGCCCCAGGAAGAGTCCAGTTTGGACACCTTTTATGAAGTGTTTGCAAGCAGTAAACGTGACTGACGGGTGGACTTGGTGCTTCAATATCTTGCCTGGCCGGGGACCATTGATTTCCCTTACCATGATGGCTTCCATCAGAGGGTGTGTGCTGGTGTACTCGCCTAGTTGTACTCACCTAGTTGTGCTTGCGGGGTTGAGCTCTGGCTCATTGGTGCTGCCCCTCAACTGTCAATTAACTGGTGTACAGATTCCTGAGCCTTACTGGGCTCTATCATATCTACATTTGAAACTGTGTATGGAGTGAGCCTCCACCACATCACTGCCTAATGCATTCCACCTGTGAACTACTCTGACACTGAAAAAGTTCTTTCTAACATCACTGTGTGTGGCGGTGGTGGTGTGGCGTGCATTAAGCAGAATAATGCTTACGTAGGCACACTCTCACCTACTCAAAAATGACATAAATGCACTCCACTGGGCGGCCTCGGCCCAAAAATACCCCTCCCTGAGCCACCTGGCCTCCCCCCCCCCTGTATATTTAACCATAACTTGCCTCATGATGCTTGCTGTCAGCTTAAGGTAGTCAGTGTGGCCCTCAAATCAACAACATACACAACCTCATTTTTTACACAGCAGTAAGTGCCGGACCAACTGTGTTCTGGTGAATGTGTGGGCCTACGGGCCGCTCCAAGCAACAGCCCTTTAGATCAAGTTACTGTTGGACACACCTGGGCCCCTTGCCCAACTTGGGAAGTAAAGAACCCTTGGAACCCACTCCAGGTAAACACTGTTCCCAGTCTGAGCTCAAATAGCAGCAGCAGCGGCGACTTAGTGGAGTGATAGTCGTGGAATCCCCATGACGAGCTGGTCACCAAGATACGCCTGAAAGGCAGAGCCAGTATTAGTGTCAAGTGTTTGCTCGAGGGAGACTGGATCTTTAACCCTTGTTCAGTCCCTTACAAGGAAAACACGGCAGCCTGGCATAGCATGGGTCTGTTGTGGTTGGCACTGATTTGAAGAGTCCATCCCCCCTTAATTTGGCGGTTACCTAGTCCTCCTCGTTCCGTTTTGCCACTCCGTTAAAAATTCAGCCGTTTGGCCGTTTGGCTTAACCAGAAACGTTCGCTCCTGTCCGACCTATCGAGGCAGGTGTGACGTAGCACATTTATATTACCGGATTTTAATTTTGCCTACAGCGTCTCGATTAGAGGAGTGGTCCCTCAATGTGATTACATTGTACTTATCTTCCTGTGCTTAGTTATGATGACCTTTCAGACACGGATGGGGATTAACACTCCGGCCCCCGTGTCAGGGGCAGGAGTGTTACATGTCGGGATAGGTGTTGTTTATCAGGGCATTGTGTTGCGTATGGGCAATTGTGTTGCGTATCAGGGGCAATTGTGTTGCGTATCGGGCATGTGTTAATTGTGTATCTATGTTAAGAGTGTTGCAATCTGTAGCAGATGTGCGTTGTGTCCCGCGTAGATAAATCGTTACATGTCGAAACGTATTGTTATGGGATCAGGTGTGTTGTGCATGTGTGTATCGGGAGTGTTCTGTATCAGGGACAGTAGTGGCCTGTATCAGTATGTGGATGTTCTGTATCAGTATGTGGAGTGTTCTGTATCAGTATGTGGAGTGTTCTGTATCAGTATGTGGAGTGTTCTGATCAGTATGTGGAGTGTTCTGTATCAGTATGTGGAGTGTCTGTTCAGTATGTGGAGTGTTCTGTACCAGTATGTGTGAGTGTTCTGTATCAGTATGTGGAGTGTTTTGTATCAGTATGTGGAGTGTTCTGTATCAGGGACTAGTGACTGTATCAGTATGTGGAGTGTTCTGTATCAGGAACAGTAGTGACCTGTATCAGTAATAGGTATAAGGATCCCAGGGCCAGGCATAAGTGCAAACTGAACACCATTTTCCCCGCCCCGACACAATCAAGCAAGCGGCTGTTGAAGCGTATCCCTCAATCAACAAAGTAATCAACTTGCTTTGTTTATGCGATCAGTCGTTCAAAGAGAGTGGCGTGGTTGAATGCATCGCTGGTGTAATATTATTGCAAAACAGTTATCCGCGTTATTGATGACTGCGTCAAAGCCGGATAAAACATCAACGGGAGTTTTGTTTGTGCGTTGCATAAAACTCGCTTCCCCAACACTACTTATTGGTGGAGAAGAGCGGTGAGGGCTCTGTTATTGTGGTGGGGGGGGGGGAGGGTGTGCTGTGGAGGGGTGATGCTGTGGAGGGTGTGCTGTGGAGGGGTGATACTGGGAAGAGTGCTTACGGGTAAAGATAGGAGACAGGGGAGAATGAGGGGAGGGATGATGAGAGGAACAGGGAGGAAAGGAAGGAAAAGTTATCTTTTACATCAACCTCACAATTTCTGCCCAATATACTCGCCTCTACGGGCGAGTATATTGGGCAGCGTCTGTCATCTTACGAAGAAACACTTCTATAATACTATAACAACAACCCCGTGATCGGCAGATTAACAACAACCCTTTGCTTGGTTGTTCATCCTGTCACTCGAGCATAGACACAGCTGGTCCTCGCCCGTCTGGCTCGAGTAAATTGACCGTCAGTCAAGGCTATTAAATTAACCAAACCTTCAACCCCTTGTTGCTCTTGTTATAGGTGCAAAGTGGCTCAAAGGTCGTCTCGGTACAGCATCAGTATATGACGACGCAAGCTGCCCTTAAGGCAGTGGTGGGGGACTTAAAGTATTGGACATATTTCCCAGATTTCACATACGGGAGCATGTAGTCTCTTTCGGGCCCGTGTTCCGGGCCATGGCCTTCCATTCTGCAGATTCGCAGCTCTTCCGCTCTGCTGTCGCTTCCATTCCAGGCCGCCATGGGTGGTACTACTTGCATCTAAGACACATTTTTGGGGGCTCATTCTCTGCCTCAACTATCACCTATTGTACTCAACACAACCTATTGGTACTCAACCACCACCCTTTGGTTCTCATCTACCACCTTTTCGCTAATAATCGTATAGCTGTCGACCGGAACTGCATTGTATCTGAAAATAGGTAGATTAACATTCTCATCTACCTTCAGTTTCTTCATGATATATCCGAGTTGTAAAAAGTTAGGGATGAAAAGTAATATAGCCAGTATCTTTTTGAAGTCTTAAGCAGCCAACACGACCGAATGTTCACTCCTCCTAAATTTCTTCACGTGATCACGGAGTCCAGGAGCGTGGTCATCCCTTCTTGATAATTTTGATGTATAGTGGTTTGATATATGGCTTGGACGGTTAATGGTTTCACAACTGCCCTTACTTAAGCAACTATTCCTCTGCTTGCTGTGCTTGTGCTACTGTCGCTGTGGCCCAGGGATATATATAATAGCAATTATTACTGCACTGAAGAAGTACGGGTTTAAACTCATTGCCTTTTATTCATTTTAATGCTCAAGGAAATCATAATAAGGTGATGAATCTATGAGAAAATCATTGCCAGTACGGGCTTGAAACCTCTAACTTGGCTACTCCCAGCCTACCCCCTGAACCACGATATGCTCCAGATTAACCACTTTGGATACTACTGAATCCACTT
>WNGS01165318.1:6020166-6032698 GCA_020271785.1 Procambarus virginalis | reverse complement strand
ATAAATCTTGCAGGTGCAGATGGTCAGGTCCTCGTGCCTGGCCCCCCAGAGAGCACTCGATGGCCTCACACGTCACTCTACATTGCTTTATTGCCTGTTAAATTCCTCTCAACAGTACCAGTGATTTTTCACTATCATTCTCTCAGTCTTGCGGTTGATGCTTCTCCTCATCTCTCCCTTAACCCCCTTCCTTAGTCCTCATGACCCTCGATCCTTCCCTCCTTTTGCCCCTAAGAAACCCTTAAATAACTATATGTTTTTGTCAGAGTGCCGTGAGGCTGAATATCACTTCCAAGACACATGATTTTTGTATATGTAATATCGAGGCCTATACCTGGGCCCATATCCAGGGCGCCTGAAGCTAGGTTCGGATTCGTAGTCCTGAGGTTTCCGGGTTCGATCCCCGGTGGAAAGCGTGAGGACAAATGGGCAAAAGGTTTCTTTGACCCTGATGCCCCTGTACCTAGCAGTAAATAGGTACCTGGGAGTTTAGACAGCTGCTACGGACTGCTTCCTGGGGTTATGTAACAAAAAGGTGGCCTGGTCGAGGACGGGCCGCGGGGACGTTCGGCCCCCCCGAAATCATCTCAAGATAACACCGCTGGCTCGCTTACACACTGACCAGTTCCCAGGATGTGGCGAGGGTCATACTGGTCATGCATTCAGGGTGAGGACAGGTTAGACGCACACTCTTCCTTCTCTGTTTTCCTATCCTGCGCATTCGCTCCTCTCATTTGCCCCTCCTCCTCACCCTTCTTATTCACCTTTCATTTCCTACTTCTTCCTATCTCCTCCCCTCACCACCTTTCCTCATTCCCCCCCCCCTTCATCTTCCTCGCGATAAAATCCTTAACTTTCTTAAGCCAGACTTTAAGGCACGGGACGGAGCTTTTCAACACACCAACTTAATATTGCAGGAAACAAAGTGTAAAAGTCCTTCCTCCTATGTTGAGCCGGGATAATATTGCTGAATATTTTGCTGGTTCAATATTGCACTAAACAACATAAGTACGTTTTAATGACTGATGCATCAAACGACGTAAATTTGTTCAGGTGTTGCACGATATCCATGCAAGTTGCATCTGATTATTATAGTGATACAAATTCACTTCAAACAATGTATATAAGCTAAAAAAAAATAATTTTCTAATTATTTTCAGCTATACTGAATCAAAATAATGATCGAATCCTGTGGTATTGTCACGTGCTGGTGTTCTGAGAGAGAGAGAGAGGAGAGAGAAAAAATAAAAAAAAACTGAAAAAGAAAATAAAACAAAAGAGAGAGAGAGAGGAGAGAGCGAGCGAGAAGAGAGAAGAGAGAAACAGCTCAGCAATTATACACCAGAAGTGAAAGTCCAAATAAAGCTATCCACGCGAGTTCTGTTGTGGGAGAGGGAGCAAGACTGCTCAGCTGCAGATAAAGTGAGGGCAGACGAGTCGTGCGCCGACACATGGAACAGGGAGTTGGGGACGCAGCTGGGGAGATGGGAAGGGGGGTGAGGAGCCGAATCAGGGGAGATGGAAGGGGGTTGAGAGTGAGTCAGGGGGATGGTACTATAGCAGTTAGAAGGAGCAAATGGAAGAGGTGCGCAAAGGAGCAGACCTCTTGGTCTTGGGAGAGAACTGGAGGCTATACCTGGCTATACTCCAGACCCGTCACACCGTCACCAGGCCCTGTCACACCGTCACTGGTATTCACTTCCACGTAGTATATTCACCTGAGTCTGTAAAACATTATAGTATTGGCATCTGGAGGGCAATATGGCAATGATGCCTGCGACTGCATGAGAGGGTAATGGTTGTGGTGTGGGTGATGGTGGTGGTGGTGGTGGTGATGTGGCTGTGGTCGAGGTTGTTATGGTGGTTGTGGTCCGGTGGTCGGTGTTGTTATGGTGGTTGTGGTGGGGGTTGTAATGGTTGTGGTACCGTTGTTGGCAGCAGTGAGGCACTAGTATGGGAACTACTGTTGGCACTATCAGTGGCAGCACTGTCAGAGACTTTGCTTGTGGTACATTTGGTAACACTGTTGGTGGCACTGCTACAGGTCCTCTTAATGGAAATATTGCTAGTACTGATTGCGGCAATTGATGAAACTGATTGCGGCAATTGATGCACCTGATTGTAACACAATTACTCGACTGATTGTGACATAACTACTGAACCGACGGTGGAGCTGTTCATTTCACACAATGGCGCACAGTTGTGAGGCTTAAAATGACACGATTAATTGGATTGGTAATTGCAGTTATCGCAACAACCCGTCCTCATTCAACGCTGGTCAAATGCTCGTTAATCCACTCGTACGGCCGCCTCCGGACGTATGAACTGAAATCACTTCACGCGACCGACCCATCAGGAGGCCTGGTCGACGACCGGGCCGCGGGGACGCTAAGCCCCGGAAGCACCTCAAGGTAACCCTTCCCTCAGAATACATTCGTCCAAGCTGGAGACGACCTCAAAGACGCATTTGAAAATGTTTTTACTTGAAACCGAAAACCATAATTTCTCTCGAGAAAAAAATATCAAGAGTTTGGTACAGTTAAATTGCATGATAGGTTAGGCCTTGTTGTTCCGTTATCAATTATTTTATATTTGCGATACCCGGTAAGCCTTAAATGAGGGGGATTCGAACACGGGAAGAGATTGACCGACTAACGCATTGATTTGCGCACGGAGGTCGTAGCTGAGGTTAACTCGTTGGATCGGTAGTCATAATTCAGCAGGGTTATTCACACTGAAGAAGGTCAGCAAGAATCGAGTGATGCAACTCTCACCAGTCTAAATCACCTGATTCATTGAAGTTCATCAAAGATTCATTCTGGGTTCAGTTTGAATATGAGTAATTCCACACTCGGTTAAGACTGAGATCAAATTAGGATTCATCAGATCCAGTGAGATGCCGAGATCCAATTTAGATCACTTAGATCCATTGAGGATTACCGAGATCCAATGAGATCACTCAGATCCATAACTGGCTCACTCAGGTTCATTCACGTTTAATTAGAATCGACCGAGGGCTTCAAGGCCTCTGATTCCGCTGAGGACGGCTTCACTCACACAGGTCCATTGAAGGCTGCTTCACCCAAGGTTATTTCACTGAAAAGGTACTTCATTTTGCAGGGTTCACTCAAAGTTGCTTCACTCAAAGTTGCTCCATTCAAAGTTGCTTCACTAAAACTTGTGCGACATCCAGCCCGTCCTCCAAACAAAGATCCAAAAGTGATTCCATGCACCCGCCAAAACCCCCTGTTTATGAATGAAAAGCGGTTTACACACGACTCACTCACAACTGCTGACGTTCGAACACTTCCGGAACAAGTGCTTCACTGACGAATTTTGTTTGAACCACAACGCTATAAATGCTTCACCCACGTACTATAAATACAAAATAATCGCCAACAGAACCTAAACACCTAACCTACCTATCCTATGCCTATATATACACAATATGCCAATATATTATAATATTAATTTATACTGAGAAAATTCCCGTTTTGAATGAACAGCATGTTAAAATTTATGAATGCGTCTGTGGGGTCGACCGCTGAATGTATGGACTTGAGTCGAGGACGGGTTGCGACATCAGCCAAAGGCATTATCAGGTTTTTATTGCGGTTCACATATGGGTGAGTCGGAGCCTTAACCGAACACATCGCCCTCATGGGGGTACAAGAGCCTTAACCGAACACATCGCCCTCATGGGGGTTACAAGAGCCTTAAACCGAACACATCACCTTATGGAGGTTAACGAGATATTTTGAACTTAGTCCGAATGATTTAGGTAACTTACATTTACACGAAGTCACTTGTAATTCCTGGGGAATCTTTCAGATTTACTTAGGATTACTTAAAATTACCTGGAGTACCATTTGGGGTTATCCTCGGAATCCTTGGATTCACTTGGATGTCACTCAGGTTTACTTTCTGTAAGTTGCCTTATTTCTAAGCCCTTAGTTTACTTTGAGTCTCCTTAAGAGTCCCCCAGAAGTGGTATGGGCTTAAGTGCCATATAAAGTCACTCTTTGGGACCAACTTCCAGGACAAATCGAGGTCGCTTGCAATATTATCACTTACAACGAGAACATTTCGGTTTCCCTTAGGCTAAATAGAATCAGTTTTAAGAGCATTAGGAATCACTTTAGATCGCCTGCCGTCATTAAGGCTCCATCCTGAGACACTCAGAACCAGTTTCGGGCGGGATCTCTTTCTCCTCGCTCTCATCTTATGTTGATTGTCAGGATTATTGACGAGTCTCTTGGCTGAGTCTCTGTTTGTATGTGTCTGTGCCTCTGATTGTATGTGTCTGTACTTCTGATTGTATGTGTCTGTACTTCTGATTGTATGTGTCTGTATTTGGTTGTGTCTGTGTGTGTGTCTGTGATTGGCTGTGTCTCTGATTGTATGTGGCGGTGCTTGGCTGTGTCTTTAAAGGTTTATATGAGTGGTTGTGTCTGTGTGTGGTTGTGTCTGAGTGGTGTGTCTGTGAGTGGTTGTGTTTGTGAGTGGTTGTGTCTGTGTGTGGTTGTGTTTGTATGTGGTTGTGTCTGCGAGTGGTTGTGTCTGTGAGTGGTTGTGTTTGTGAGTGGTTGTGTCTGAGTGGTTGTGTCTGTGAGTGGTTGTGTTTGTTAGTGGGTGTATTTGTTAGTGGTGTGTTTGTGACTGGTTGTGTCTGTGTGTGGTTGTGTTTGTGAGTGGTTGTGTCTGTGTGTGGTTGTGTTTGTGAGTGGTTGTGTCTGTGTGTGGTTGTGTCTGTGAGTGGTTGTGTCTGTGTGTGGTTGTGTCTGTGTGTGGTTGTGTCTGTAAGTGGTTGTGTCTGTGTGTGGTTGTGTCTGTGAGTGGTTGTGTCTGTGTGTGGTTGTGTCTGTGAGTGGTTGTGTCTGTGACTGGTTGTGTCTGTGTGTGGTTGTGTCTGTGTGTGTTGTGTCTGTGTGTGGTTGTGTCTGTGTGTGGTTGTGTCTGTGTGTGGTTGTGTCTGTGTGTGGGTTGTGTCTGTGTGTGGTTGTGTCTGTGTGTGGTTGTGTCTGTGACTGGTTGTGTCTGTGAGTGGTTGTGTTTGTGAGTGGTTGTTTCTGTGTGTGGTTGTGTCTGTGTGTGGTTGTGTCTGTGACTGGTTGTGTCTGTGAGTGGTTGAGTCTGTGACTGGTTGTGTCTGTAAGTGGTTGTGTCTGTGTGTGGTTGTGTCTGTGAGTGGTTGTGTCTGTGTGTGGTTGTTTCTGTGAGTGATTGTTTCTGTGTGTGGTTGTGTCTGTGAGTGGTTGTGTTTGTGAGTGGTTGTGTCTGTGACTGGTTGTGTCTGTGACTGGTTGTGTCTGTGACTGGTTGTGTCTGTGAGTGGTTGTGTCTGTGAGTGGTTGTGTCTGTGACTGGTTGTGTCTGTGACTGGTTGTGTCTGTAAGTGGTTGTGTCTGTGTGTGGTTGTATCTGTGACTGGTTGTGTCTGTGAATGGTTGTGTCTGTGTGTGGTTGTGTCTGTGTGTGGTTGTGTCTGTGTGTGGTTGTGTCTGTGTGTGGTTGTGTCTGTGACTGGTTGTGTCTGTGTGTGGTTGTGTCTGTGTGTGGGTTGTGTCTGTGTGTGGTTGTGTCTGTGACTGGTTGTGTCTGTGACTGGTTGTGTCTGTAAGTGGTTGTGTCTGTGTGTGGTTGTGTCTGTGAGTGGTTGTGTCTGTGACTGGTTGTGTCTGTGACTGGTTGTGTCTGTGAGTGGTTGTGTCTGTGACTGGTTGTGTCTGTAAGTGGTTGTGTCTGTAAGTGGTTGTGTCTGTGAGTGGTTGTGTCTGTGACTGGTTGTGTCTGTGACTGGTTGTGTCTGTGACTGGTTGTGTCTGTGACTGGTTGTGTCTGTGAGTGGTTGTGTCTGTGACTGGTTGTGTCTGTGAGTGGTTGTGTCTGTGACTGGTTGTGTCTGTAAGTGGTTGTGTCTGTGTGTGGTTGTGTCTGTGACTGGTTGTGTCTGTGACTGGTTGTGTCTGTGACTGGTTGTGTCTGTGTGTGGTTGTGTCTGTGACTGGTTGTGTCTGTGTGTGGTTGTGTCTGTGACTGGTTGTGTCTGTGTGTGGTTGTGTCTGTGACTGGTTGTGTCTGTGTGTGGTTGTGGTTGTTTAGTCCACTCCCAGGTATGTTTCTCTAGTCATTACAGGGAGGAACTTTCCCTTCACTATGCACTGTCCCTTTGGTCACCTGTTGCCTTTTTCATCACCTTACGCATGATGATAGTGAAATTCAGAAGAAATTTATCTAACAAACTCTGCAACATGTCAGTCATCTTGGAGACGTTTACAATCCTTATCTCTGTCAACTCTTTTAATTCATTTTGTTTCGTCTGTAAACATCGACGTGTGTGTGTGTGTGTGTGTTACTATTTGTATTTACTATTTGTATCTGCAGAATCGAGCTATTAGTTCTTGGACCCTGCTTTTCTAACCAATTTATTTTTTCTCTATTATGTCTACTACACATATTTCTCTCTAACATACTCACACACACACACACACACATACACAGGAAGCAGCCCGTAGCAGTTGTCTAACTCCCAGGTACCTATTTACTGCTAGGTTATAGACGCATCAGGGTTAAGGAAGCTATGCCCATCTGTCGCCGCCGGGTGCTGGGATCGAGCCCCGGTCCCTAGGTCCACGAGTCTAGAGCCCTGGCCACTCAGCCACCCAAAACCCAGTGTGTGTGTGTGTGTGTGTTGTGTGTGTGTGTGTGTGTGTGTGTGTGTGTGTGTGTGTGTGTGTGTGTGTGTGTGTGTGTGTTTATGTGTGTGAATGTGTGTGTGTTTTGGTATTTTTTTTGACACTTGGTATATCTAACTCTAGCCATTGTCCTCATTGCTAGCTGTTGGTCGTCTAATGTCGTATATCCCGTCATGTCTCCTATTTACTCTCCTTTAATTGGTAACCATACCAGACGTTTACTATCACTTTAACCCCACCTTTTCAACCCTGTCAATTAATCTAAGCATTTTACATGTCTCAATCATGTCTCCTTACACTCTTCCTCTTCTCTCTTCTTGGCCCAGTTCCACCAATCACTCCACGCAGCCCAATCCACACAGTTCCGGTTAAGCCTCGTTGGCACACTTCAACTCCGTCTCAAAAGTTTCCTTATGTACCGCATGACGTGAAAATCCTTTGCCAGCAATATCTGAAGCATCTAAATATCAAAACGTCAGCATTATAAGGTACTTTAATTACGGTAAAACATGCTAGACAAACAAAGCAAAAAATGCTGAGGCAGCAGAGTTTTTGGAGGCAGTTGACGACTGCTTTCAGAGGCAGAAGCGTCTTTGAAGGAGAGTGGTTTCAGACGTCGTTCTTGCCACAAATATCAACACAGACGTCATTCTAGCATGTGGTACACGTCTGTGTACCACATACGTCGTTGTTTTGTATATAAAAACGACGTATTTGGTACTTTACGTTGAATGACGTCCACCAACGTCATTTTCGCTACATACAGTCAAAATTCGCGTCTCATTATAGTCTTCATTATGTCATTGCAGCATATTAATATTATCTATTCAACTATGATAATAAAACTTGACCATGCAGTAAACATCATTTGCAGAGTGATCACGCTAAAGGGTATACGTGTACTCTGCCTTGTTCCTGCTATAAACAGGCTAAGACTCTTACCGCTGTATTATTGCTGCCTTGGATTGGTTACAGTTCCTCCTTCACTGAACTCTTAGACCGAGACACAGGCAATGACTCCCAACACTGAGAATGTTCCCACAACAAGGCTCATTGCAAAAGCTTGTCAGTAGCAACACATGTTCAGTTGCAGAGCAGGGCCAGTTTCAACACACTGGTTATTGTAAGGTATGGTCAAGTGCAACACATGACAACTTTTATCACAGTTGCAATATAGAACCAGTAGTGACGCAACTGGTCCTGTTTTGCAACTGTATTGCAGTAACACTCGTCGGGTGTAACACACTGAAAGATGCAACATCCAGTTACTACACAGAATCACCTGAAACACGGTCAGTTGCAACTCAATGTCAGTTGCAACAACGGTGCCAGTTTTAGTGTCAAAATCTTGCAACAGAGAGATCATGGAGAGCAGCGAGAGATGTTGTTGGACAAGCGGCTACAGACACGGGTCAAGCCGCATCAGACTCGTACCTGCAGGGGGGGGGGGTCATAAGCCAAATATCAATGCATACCAAATTTTTGCTCTCAAATATAAAAGTCATGACATCAATCAGCATTCCATCTGACTCGCATAAATATACTGTCAAAAACTGAATTCAATTAAGCCCAACAAAGCCGAGCAAATACAGTGCGTCGTTGTTACGGATAGTTCGGTCAAACCCCTCACGCTCCTTTGGTGCGTCAGTCATCGATATCTATTCTCTCCTTTGGTGCGTCAGTCATCGATATCTATCCCTCCTTTGGTGCGTCAGTCATCGATATCTATCCCTCCTTTGGTGCGTTAATCATCGATATCTATCCCTCCTTTGGTGCGTCAGTCATCGATATCTATCCCTCCTTTGGTGCGTCAGTCATCGATATCTATCCCTCCTTTGGTGCGACAGTCATCGATATCTATCCCCTCCTTTGGTGCGTCAGTCATCGATATCTATCCCCTCCTTTGGTGCGACAGTCATCGATATCTATCCCCTCCTTTGGTGCGTCAGTCATCGATATCTATCCCTCCTTTGGTGCGACAGTCATCGATATCTATCCCCTCCTTTGGTGCGACAGTCATCGATATCTATTCCCTCCTTTGGTGCGACAGTCATCGATATCTATCCCTCCTTTGGTGCGACAGTCATCGATATCTATCCCCTCCTTTGGTGCGTCAGTCATCGATATCTATCCCTCCTTTGGTGCGACAGTCATCGATATCTATCCCCTCCTTTGGTGCGACAGTCATCGATATCTATCCCCTCCTTTGGTGAGTCAATCATCGATATCCACCTCTTCGCAAGACAATTTTAATCAAGGGTCAAAAAAATGATGACATGACTGATTTTTGAAGATGTGATTACTAATCCACTGTACCTCTCTTACACCTTCGCGTGTCTCTTCAACGCTGTCCTAATACAGCTTATCAGCTGTAATACAGGCATTAAAGGATATCATATTCAAATGGATGTTTCCCGCTCCTCGGTGGTCCAACCACTTGGGCTGGACGGTAGAGCGACGGTCTCGCCTCATGCAGGTTGGTGTTCAATCCCCGACCGTCCAATTGGTTGGGCACCATTCCTTTCCTCCCCCCCCCCCCCTCCGTCCAATCCCAAATCCTTATTCTGATCCCTTCCCAGTGCTATATAGTCGTAATGGCTTGACGCTTTCTCCTGATAATTCCCTCCCTCCCGCTCCTCGGTGTATATATATGTTTCATTCACCTGGGCACTAGGAGACTCGAACTCGCGATCCTACGAGCGTGAGACGAAAGCTCTTCCACTGTACTGCGTAGACGGCTCCAATAGAGAAGATTTCAGAGGCAGCAAACCGCTGCCCATCTGAAATTTATACTTTTTTCCCAGCCACTGCTTATGAACAAGGTATTTAATGATCAGCGCCCTTGTCATATAAAGCAGTGCAGGCGATGAGTCACAATAACGTGGCTAAAGTATATTGACCAGACTACACACTAGAAGGTGAAGGGACGACGACGTTTCGGTCCGTCCTGGACCATTCACAATCGACTTGAGAATGGTCCAGGACGGACCGAAACGTCGTCGTCCCGTCACCTTCTAGTGTGTGGTCTGGTCAACATATAAAGCAGTGGCTGGGAGAACTAATACCATACTGTAAGAACAAGAACCCTGCCAAACATGCCCATGAAAAACTCTCCTAACACCAAACAAAATCACTTGAAAAAAAAGAGACGAATGTCGTCTATACCTTCGCATGCCCACTTGGGGACTGTCACCCCCAACGATCTTAATATAACGGCAAAACAAAAGCATTCCTTTCAAGGCGCCTAACAATACACACACTGCCAGGCCCTATCAAGGAACACATAGTGTGTACGCATAACCTATCAAGGAACACTTAGTGTGTACGCATAACCTATCAAGGAACACATAGTGTGTACTCATAACCAGACCATCACCAGAGATAGTTTCACAAACAACACCAAAATAATACAGTAATCGACAGATACAAGAACAACAGGAGACTGGACATCTGGGAGCCATTATACACCGAACAACCCAAGCCATCTATCAGCAGCCAACTGGCACCCAATTACACTCTGCCATCCTCGTGAACACGACGAGACATACAAGTCTCCGTCGTCTCATTCATATATATGAATGAGATTGGGTGGTTATAAATAGGAGCTGCCTCGTGTGGGCCAATAGGCCTTCAGCAGTTACCTTTACTCTTATGGTCTTACAATATAGTGCCCCAGACATCATGTACCCTGCAGATTGGTAAGTAGCAATGAACCTATTGGTCCAGGAGTGAGGTGCTTCACCTTCACCTCATCCTCGGCTATATATATACTGCAGCAGGAAACTTTGTAGGATCATTTGGTCACCATTTGGTCCGGGAGTCATCTCCCGTCACGCAGGGTGCAGTCGCGCCTCCACAGATCTCCAGTATCATCTCTTGATACTGGAAATGGCTCAAAAGGGCCACCACTTACGGGCTATTCATGCCCGTGCCATCTCTTGGGTGGCTTAATCTTTATCAATCAATCAATCAAAACTTTGTAGGGCACCGCTCCTGTGCCAGGTAAGTCCACTACGGTCTCACCATAGCCCGTGCTATTTGCCCCGCTCCTGTGCCGGGTAAGTTACGGGCTCACCATAGCCCGTGCTACTTGGAACTTGTTCCGAGCAGCTGAATCTATAACAACAAACTTTGTAACCGGAACGAACACACTGCCCCGCTCCTGTGCCAGGTAAGTCCACTACGGGCTCACCATAGCCCGTGCTACTTGGAACTTGTTCCGAGTAGCTGAATTTATAACAACAACTTTGTAACCTTTGTAAGCCCGCGATAACAGCCACATAGTACGGACTGACAGTTTAAATGACCGCTCAGCACACAGTATGTCCTTTCACCACCCAAGATTACATTCATTCCAAAAAATCTACCACTTGCGGGCTATTCATGCCCGTGCCACCTCTTGGGTGGCTTAATCTTCATCAATCACTTTGTAACCATTCGAACTCTTGTGTCTTTGACAATGTTAACAAAAGTTAACGAAACACATCTCTTAGCGCCAGGCCAAATACTACTGTAAAACTGAACTCTGGAGAGTTAGTTAATTTCTTAACTTCTTTCTCAAGTGAAGAAAAACGCAAAGGAAATAGGAGACTCGCGCTAGAATCCTTGATCTTATCTTTCCTGTTACATGCAATAATATATGCTATAGGAAGGACTGCTACCAGAACCTTAGTGTGGCGATCCAGAGAGGAAATGCTCACTGCTTCCATGGTTCCTGCCCGCCATCTAAGGAGCTGGAGGAGCTATACAACTTGTAACAAGTAGCCTTGTACCCTGCATGTAGCCCTTTTTGTGTAATGACATTTTCAATAAAGTTAGACATATATACACATACTAAAAGAATAGGGGTGGTAGGAGAAGAAAATATCAAAGTGTTCAGTGAGGATCCACAAGGTCTTCTCTGAGTACTCTTTATTTTCTTCTCCGAGGCTATGGGTCCCTACACATGCACCAGAGGTGGTATCCCTTCTAGGTTTCAAATATATATATATATATATATATATATATATATATAAGAATATATATATATATATATAATATAGTATATTTTGGTAGCAGTCTTTCCTGTAGACATATGTTATTAAATATGACCGAAAAAGTAAGATTAATAATTCTAACACGAATTTTCTCAATTTTCCTTATGTTTGTTTTTACTGATGACGGTAAATGAAAAATCAATTCTCCAAAATTCATTCTTTATTTCTTAGTCTGACGCGACACTTGAACGCGTTTCGTAATAACTAATTACATTTTCAAAGACTTTTAGTTTTCACACACAACTATAACCTGAAAGCACTAAACAGTTCTTTACTATGCTATGATTTAAACAGCTTTCATCTTTCATTTTATACCCGCGTTTTGGGTGAGGTGATATGTTACAACAGTTTTTAATGAGGTGAACAAAACTTTCACAACAAGGACAGAACACGAAACCAATGGATATTAACTGGATATTAACTGGGTAAATTGAAGGTATGAATGGAAGTAACTGCGGAAGGGCCTATTGGCCCATATTTCTTGATGCTCTCTATTGGAGCGGGGTCTTGAAGGGGTAGAATATAGTTTGTGCATTAATTGACTGTTGATTGCTGGTGTTGACTTCTTGATGTGTAGTGCCTCGCAGATGTCAAGCCGCCTGCTATCGCTGTACCTATCGATGATTTCTGTGTTATTTGTTAAGATTTCTCTGGTGATGGTTTGGTTGTGGGAAGAGAGTATATGTTCCTTAATGGAGCCCTGTTGCTTATGCATCGTTAAACGCCTGGAAAGAGATGTTGTTGTCTTGCCTATATACTGAGTTTTTTGGGCTTAACAGTCCCCAAGTGGACATTTTAAAG
>WNGS01165318.1:6007562-6017562 GCA_020271785.1 Procambarus virginalis | reverse complement strand
CTGGCACCATACATCCCCCCCCAGCTCGGGGTTGGCGCAGGGGAGGGAGGTCAGTGGTTAGTCTGGCAGTGAGAGAGGGAGTGTGCCGCGGGCGTCGTGTCCTTAACCTTACACGGGAGTAGCCGGCCACTTAGTCAGGTAAACCATATAATCAGCCGCAGCGCCGCCACAAGGGCAGTGATGCATTTTTGCAACCGGACAACGCCCCGGGAAAAGACCACTGGCTCGCCCCCTTTTTTTAATAGCTTAATCCGGCGTGGGCCAAGAGAGAGACATTGGTGTTCGTGTGAAAGGGGGGTGTTCCTCTCTGAAAGCCGAGGGAGGACTCGGCCCATTCACGCTGACTATAGCGAATCTTCTCACGCTATCCCAGGACCATGTTAAAACTCCAGGAATCCATATATTCGCCAAAATTTCTAAAAAATACAAAAGTGAGAGGTGCAGATGGCGCGGCACAGGGCCCTACGGTGCCACACTGGTTCAGATTCACGGGAGAGGGGTTAAGGGGTTTAGGGTGGGGGGGTTAGGGTGAGGGATGATATTAGTGTTCGTGCCTGTTCCTGCATCCTCAACTTGGTCATGTCTCCTAACCCTCCATATCTATCCGCTCTATGCCTCACCCACTCATCCCATCACACCCCCATCCCTGCCAACCACCCCAACCTGCCCCATCACCCACGCCATCACCTATGCCCACATCCAACCCATCCCGCCCACACCCCTCATCACTGCCCCACTCACCCCCTCCATCCTCGCACATCATCAATGTCCCCACACCTGCCATCCCACTGCCATATCAATGTCCATCCACCTGCCCCATCACACTGCATCAACCTGCCCCATCACATGCCCATCACCACTGCCCCATCACCCTACGCTCACCCAGCCCCATCACCCACCGCCACACCCTATGCCCACACCAATGCCATCACCCGCCAACCGCTCCACCAATTGTCTCACCACCTGCCCATACCACTCTCATCACCTGCACCCACCGCCCCATCACCCACCTGCCCCTCACCCACTGCCCCATCACCCACCTGCCCCATCACACTGCCCACCACCGCCCATCACCCACCTGCCCCATCACCACCTGCCCATACCCCACCTGCCCATCACCCACCTGCCCATCACCCACCTGCCTCCCACAACTCACCTGCCCATCACCCACCGTCCCATCACCCACCTGCCCATCACCCACCTGCCCCATCACCACACCATACCATGTCCACATCACCCCTGCCCCATCACACCTGCCCATCACCCACCTGCCTCCATCACCCACTGTCCCATCACCCACCTGCCCCATCACCCACCTGCCCCATCTCCCCCCCCACAACACACACTTCCAGGAACACCCTGTAGCAGCTATCTAACTCCCAGGTACCTATTTACTGCTAGGTGAACAGAAGCATCAGGGTGAAAGAACTCTGCCCAATTGTTTCTGCCATCCCCGGGGATCGATCCCCCGTCCCATAGGATTACGAGTTCCGAGCGCTGTCGGCTGGAGGCCAGATATGTGCCACTGTGTGTGTGTCCACTACGTGTATCCAGGTATATGTCTCACTATGTATGTGTAAAAAGAGTGCATATGTATTTACTATTTGTGTCTGCTGGATAGAGCTGTTAGCTCCTTGGACCCCGCCTTTCTAACCGTCGGTTGTCTAATGTACTGACTCCCGACCTGTTTTCTTCTCTCATATTTACTACATATTATCTCCCTCTCTCTCCTCTCTCACACACACACACACACACACACACACACACACCACCCACACATACACACACACACACACCACACACTCACTCACTGTGCGTGTATAACTTGCCATGTCCCCCAGCTAATGAAAATGAAGTGGTATTTGGTTGAACCAGCGAGCCTGACTAATGGTGTTGTATTGTTATGGTGGCTAATTGTTCTTTTTCCTTCATTAAACAAGAGTATTATGTCTTCGTGGCCTTCTCTCGCCTCCGCTAAGGCTATGTGCTCTTCCCAGCCAGCCAGCTGACCCGAGGAGCTACCATTCCTTCCCCCGTCCCATCCCAAATCCTTATCCTGATTGATTGATTGATTGATGAAAGATTAAGCCACCCAAGAGGTGGCACGGGCATGAATAGCTCGCAAGTGTGCCCTTTTGAGCCATTACCAGTATCAAGAGATGATACTGGAGATCTGTGGAGGTGCAACTGCACCCTGCGTGACGGGAGATGTCTCCCGGACCAAATGGTGACCAAATGGTCCCTTATCCTGACCCCTTCGCAGTGCTATATAGTCGTAATGGCTTAGCGCTTTCCCTTGATAATTCCTTCCTTCCCCAATATGAGCGTTTCCGTATCTGTATGTGTGTAATCACATGTATGTGTGTATTTATATATGTAGTCACATAATTGTCATCAGCTTGTTAGGTTTTATGGCCGAAATTCAGCTCGTGGTCCTGTACTTACCTAGTTGTGTTGCGGGGGTTGAGTTCTGGCTCTTTGGTCCCGCCTCTCAATTGTCAATCAACTAATGTACAGGTTCCTGAGCCTACTGGGCTCTATCATATCTGCATTTGAAACCGTGTATGGAGTCAGCCTCCACCACATCACTGCCTAATGCGTTCTATTTGTTAACTATTTGACACTGAAAAAATTGCGTCTAATATCTCTGTAGCTTATGTGGGTACTCAGTTTCCACCTGTGTCCCTTTGTTCGCGTAGTACCCATACTAAACAGTCTGTCTTTTTCTACCCTGTCAATTCCCTGAGAATTTTATATGTGGTACTCATACCTTCCCTAACTCTTCTGTCTTCCAGCGACGTGAGGTTCAGTTCGCGTAGTCTTTCCTCGTAACTCATACCTCGTAGTTCTGGGACTAGTCTTGAGGTAGACCTTTGAACCTTCTCCTACATCGTCGTTTGCTTGGTTAGATACGGACTGCGCGCTGAAGCCGCATACTCCAGAACTGGTCTGACATATGTGATTCGCTAGGTCCTCAATGATTCCTTACATAAATTTCTAAAGGCAGTTATGTTGGCCAATATCACATACGCCGCTGATGATATCCTTTTTATGTGGGTTTCAGGAGGACAGGTTCGGGTGTGATATCAACCCTTAAATCCTTCTCTCTGTCCGTTTCATCAGGGATTTTATCTCCAATTTGAAAGCAGAAGCAAGAGAGAGAGAGAGAGAGAGAGGAGAGAGAGAGAGAGAGAGAGAGAGAAGAGAGAGAGAGAGAAGCTTGTATCCGGCTTCTTGATCTCAAACCCAGTTTCATATTACTTTGCATTTAATAGAGTTAAACTCTAGTTGCCTTGTTAGACAAAACAAGACAAAACTCCGTAAAAAAACAACTATTTTACGTACTCAGAATCGTATGAACTCAAGCAATCCACCTAACCAATTGAGGCCGATACATAGAAAACGTTAATATTACGGTGTTCTAATTTGTACTAATGCGATGCGTTTTTAACGAATTGGTCAATTCCTTTATAAATGTGACGTGTTCGGTAAGCGAACAAGCCGGATAAACTACCAACATACGCAGTTCTGGCACAATTGAATAACAAACAGCACAGTCAAAACAATCCGATTCCGGTGGGTCCCAATGGTTGGGATCTGTTCTTTCATTGCATCCTCATATCCCAGCTCCTTGTCCTCATATCCCAGCTTCTTGTCCTCATATCCCTGCTCCTTGTCCTAATATCCCAGCTCCTTGTCCTCATATCCCAGCTCCTTGTCCTCATATCCCTGCTCCTTGTCCTCATACCCCAGCTCTTTGTCCTCATATCCAAGCTCCTTGTCCTCATATCCCAGCACCTCGTCCTCATATCCCAGCTGGGTTAATAGCGTTGTCTCATAATAATTACCTTCGCGTCCCAACAGCCATTAATACTCAAGGAAGAAGTTCTTTACGTTCAGTGATGATTAAAGGCAGAGAGAACTACCAGTAAAGGGGAACTACCTGTAGGGAGGATAGCCCGTAGGAATACTACCAAAAGAGGAACTACCAGTTAAGGGCTACCAGAAATGGGGGACTACCTATAGGCGGACTACCTGTAGAGGGGATTACCTGTAGAGGAAATTCCAGTAAGGGGACTACCTGTAGAGGAACTATTAGTGAGGAGGGGGGGGACTACCAATAAGGGATCTGGGGGGGATTACGTGTGAAAGTTGCAACTTCCGGAGACTTTGCAATTGCTATACCAACAAAGAATGGGAAAACTTGCCGGACCGAAACAAAACTTTAAATTTTCAAAGCACGAAAATGCGTACAGGTTCCTGGCCAGAAGTGTGAGATGTGCCGGTTGTAATTAATACACGGGCCTGGTTGGAGCGGGCCGCTGCCACAAACAGCCTGGCTGGTCAACACAAAACCAGGCACTGTGCTGAAGGAACAGCGGTAGGTGTAGGGCTCTTTTCAAAACCTATTGTGGTCATGTCAGTTGCATATTTATACCGAATTCCATGTTAAGCTAATTAAGTTAAGCTAAGCATTCCATGTTAAGCTAAGTTTTTCAAATTGTCGTCTAAGGTTCTCAAATTGTCGTCTGAGGTTCTCAAATTGTCGTCTACGGTTCTCAAATTGTCGTCTGAGGTTCTCAAATTGTCGTCTAAGGTTCTCAAATTATCGTCTGAGGTTCTAAAATTGTCGTCTAAGGTTCTCAAATTGTCGTCTGAGGTTCTAAAATTGTCGTCTAAGGTTCTCAAATTATCGTCTAAGGTTCTCAAATTGTCGTCTAAGGTTCTCAAATTGTCGTCTGAGGTTCTAAAATTGTCGTCTAAGGTTCTCAAATTGTCGTCTGAGGTTCTAAAATTGTCGTCTAAGGTTCTCAAATTGTCGTCTGAGGTTCTCAAATTGTCGTCTAAGGTTCTCAAATTGTCGTCTGAGGTTCTAAAATTGTCGTCTAAGGTTCTCAAATTGTCGTCTAAGGTTCTCAAATTATCGTCTAAGGTTCTCAAATTGTCGTCTGAGGTTCTCAAATTGTCGTCTAAGGTTCTCAAATTGTCGTCTAAGGTTCTCAAATTGTCGTCAAAGCTTCTCAAATTGTCGTCGAAGCTTCTTAAACTGTAGTCTAATTTAAATTGTCGTCTAAGTTTCTCAAACTGACGTCACAATTTCTTAAACTGTAGTTTTAAGTTTAAGCTATAGTCTTAAACTTAAAGTTAAACTCGTGTAAGTTTTCAGACTATAATCTACATTTCTCAAATTGCCGTTAAAGTTTCTCAAACTGTCGTCTAAGTATCTCAAATTGTCGTCAAAGTTTCCCAAATTGTTGTCAAAGTTTCTCAGATTGTCGTCTAAATTTATCAAACTGTCGTTTAAATTTTTTAAAGTGTCTACTGAACAATGGTGTCATCGGATGGTTCATTTATACTGCTGGCAGTTTATGAATAGTTTTGGTGTCTTTAAACTTACCAAGGACGGAGTATTATTTTATTATTATGCACCCCATACCCATCCCATGGGCAGTGGATAGAGTATTTTGAGCTTCAAAATGTTTATTTTATTATTTATTTATTTTATATATTAAACCCAAAGAGCTTCCTATGAACCTCTAGGAGTTTATAGAATAATAAGATACTTAATAATCCCTTGAGCATTATTTCTGTAACCTCACAACATAGCATTAAATGTAATTAGAAATGAAAATCACCAAATGCTGATCAGTTTGTTAGGACAGGCAGGACAAACACAACAAATTTGCCTATTCAATTAGAGATCCAGCCAACTACAAAAATAAAGACAATAAATTCGAACGATGCTAAACCAAGAACGAAATACGGCTGCACTTGGCAATACATTGTGAAACTCGGGAAATTACTAGAATTGGGATAGTCAATTGTTAAATGGGTGAAGCAAATTTCCCAAAATTTCGCGTTAAGCTTATGATCGGAATTCCTCAAATGTTGTATTATAAGGCTGAACCAGACAACCCTTAACACCTGTACCACAGGACGTCTACATATCTCAATATATATATATATATATATATATATATATATATATATATATATATATACATATATATATATATATATATATATATATATATATATATATATATATATACATATATATATATATAATATATATATATATATATATATATATATATCCATAACACCACACTACATGTACATAACATCCACAACAGCACAATACCCCACTTTTTCACGCACCTTATCTGCCCAACTTCACGCACCTTACCTATCTATACATCTTGTTACGCCTTTCCTCCTACTGCGCGCATATTCACTATACCCTCTATATTTGTAACAATATCACTAAACCATCCTAATATACTTCAATCTGTCGAGTTACTCAATTTGTTCTCCAGATTTCCATTATATTTTCTCTTGTGTACCAAACAGAAAAAGATTTGAAGATTACGTTTCGTCTATATGCCACTGTGAAACCCAGAGGAAACATTCAAGGCAAGAGTTATATAATGGGAAATTGTGAGGTGAGAATGAGGTGTGGTTATCTTGAGATGATTTCGGGGCTTTTAGTGTCCCCGCGGCCCGTCCTCGACCAGGCCTCCACCCCCCAGGAAGCAGCCCGTGACAGCTGACTAACACCCAGGTACCTATTTACTGCTAGGCAACAGGGGCATAGGTGAAAGAAACTCTGCCCATTGTTTCTCGCCGGCGCCTGGGATCGAACCCAGGACTACAGTATCACAAGTCCAGCGTGCTGTGCGCTCGGCCGACCGGCTCCCTTCCTCCCTGTGAGGAAGAGGTGAAGTATGAGGTTGATGCGATAAGTAGAAGCGAAGGTTTGGCAAGAGGGGTAAGCAATACTCAGATTTCCAACCTTCTTGACGGCAGTGGGGTTGAAGTTGATGGTTGTTGATGGTATACACCGTCTCCTTGTGTTGTGTTCTCGTCTGATGATGATGATGATGTTGAGCATCCCTGAAGCTCATGACGCAAAGGTTAATGGAACTATCAACGTGATGAGTTGAGCATCCCCGAAGCTCATGACGCAAAGGTTAATGGAACTATCAACGTGATGAGTTGAGCATCCCCGAAGCTCATGACGCAAAGGTTAATGGAACTATCAACGTGATGAGTTGAGCATCCCCGAAGCTCATGACGCAAAGGTTAATGGAACTATCAACGTGATGAGTTGAGCATCCCTGAAGCTCATGACGCAAAGGTTAATGGAACTATCAACGTGATGAGTTGAGCATCCCCGAAGCTCATGACGCAAAGGTTAATGGCGCTAACAACGTGATGAGTTGAGCATCCCTGAAGCTCATGACGCAAAGATTGATGGAGCTATCAACGTGATGAGTTGAGCATCCCCGAAGCTCATCACGCAAAGATTGATGGAACTATCAACGCAACAGGCATACTTACAAGTTTATGTTAGCAAACATTCGTACTTCAATTCATGGATGTTTACCCCAACGTCTATTTTGTGACCTACTACGACGTGTCGTGCACATCCCCGCCATAATTATGTTTCTGTTTCGAACTAGATGGCTGTAGTGGATGTACTGTGTACAAATCTTAAGACTTCCAACATTCCAGCTACATGGGAAGGAGATAACATAAGTAATGTTTAGTAGTGTTGTCGGCTCGGATACTATCGTTCTGGTTGCGAGAGGTGTTAGTGTTACTGGTCCTCAATGGTCGCTTGTATTACAGAGCGCACCCTGAGATGTGTCCAATCACAGTATCTCCATTCTGCTCAGTCTTACCCTTTGGACACTGGAAATTTACATCAGCTTGCTCGTTTATACTGCTCTTAAATGTTGACCAGACCACACACACTAGAAGGTGAAGGACGACGACGTTTCGGTCCGTCCTGGACCATTCTCAAGTCGATTGACCATTCAAGTCGATTCATTCATTCTCAAGTCGATTGAGACCATTCTCAATCGACTTGAGAATGGTCCAGGACGGACCGAAACGTCGTTGTCCCTTCACCTTCTAGTGTGTGGTCTGGTCAACATACTTTAGCCACGTTATTGTGACTCATCGCCTGCTCTTAAATCTTAATTTTTGTTCATGACCGCGCCACGCTTGAAGGACACAGCCGTATACAGAGATGAGGAACTAACCTACATAGATGGTAGCTTCATCTCGTCCTATCTAACTCTTCCCTCTCAATTCTATCCTTACATGACCTATCCTTACATGACCTATCCTTACATGACCTATCCTTACATGACTTATCCTTACATGACCTATCCTTACATGACCTATCCTTACACGACCTATCGTTACATGACCTATCCTTACATGACCTATCCTTACATGACCTATCCTTACATGACCTATCCTTACATGACTTATCCTTACATGAGCTCAGGTCTTCTCGGGAAGGAAATCCACTCACGGGAATCGATTGAGAACGACTACATAATTAGTTATCTATTCTGTATCCATGGTTAGGTTAGATTAAGGTTACTTTTCATTAAAGTTTGGTTAGGTTAGGTTTCATTACGTTTGGTTACATTAATACAGAGTAATATTGATGGTAAGGTGAAATTTTGGAATTCGAAAACTATTTGAGCATACCTGAGAATTCCATTTACCGAAACCCCAATTCTGCAAAGAAAATATTTTCAGCATATACGTTTTATATTTTAGACCAACGATTTATAATACAATACAGTTAGTACCTGAGAATAATCTCTGTTCTGGACAAGGTTCACTTGCCAATTTACATGCAGACTATTACTGGAACCGTAATATGCTTTTTTTCTATCATCATAAATATCTAGGTAACTATCCAGTGGTTTGAGGGGGAGGGGGGGGGGGTCTGATGGTAATGGTTTGAGGACGGGCTCCTCCGTCCTCTTGTGCGGGATAGGCTGACACAGGCGGCAGGAGACACATCTCTCCTCACTCCCACACTATCCTGAGCTGCCACCTAGCCCAAAAATATAGAACTCTGTTTTTGCCTAACTTAGAAACGAGCGATCGCCAGCAACCCACCTAACCTGTCGAGGTGCACTTTAAAGAAAACGTCAGTATTATCGTGCTTTCATTTGTATCAGTACGTACGTCACATTTTTATCGGATTGGTCGATTTTGTAACGATGCAACATATTAGGTAACAGAACCCGTCTGATAACAGAGATATACAAACTAATCAACCAGTTCCATAACTTCTCAATTCATCCTGTCTTATAAACGGACTACCAGCCCCCCCCCCTTACCCCCCCTACCGCTACCCCCTACCCCCCCCCCCAACCCCAATCTTCACTATTACCTTCACTACCACCTACCAGTCCTCTGGTATCACCTTTCGCGTGAAAAGTTTTAACTAATCAAAATCCGTCTGAATAATTTTCCGCTAAGAATTACATCATATTACAAAACAACATTTAATACTCGTGTAATTACTATCATAACTAATTGCAACAAATCCACCGGAGCCCCGATGAAGGGATCGAACCTATGCGCGAATCTAACCTAACCTTAGTAACGATAGGTTACCTAACCTAACCTAACCATCTAACCTAACCTAACCTAACCATCTAACCTAACCTAACCTAACACTCATTACTCTCACGCTTGTCTGTTTCCCGCATACGTGCTCATCATGATCATTATAACCGAACCACCGATACGGGCAAACATCGGCAAACCGAACACCAATACACAATCAAACATCTATGTGATCAAACAATATAATGAAACGCCTAAACAAACAAACAAAAACCTTTACCCCCCCCCCCCCCTCAAGGCGTAACCAGTCACGTATTTAAATATGCAAACACATATGCAGCCAAATATTCGCACATTCATCCGAACACTAATTAATCCATTTCTATAACCAAATATATACAAAATTATGTCTGTACAGCTATATATCAATACAACCATACACATATACCCTAATACCTCGGCCTATACAGTTATACATATATAAACCAAACACCTATACACCAAGATATATATATATATAGTATATATATATATATATATATATATATATATATATATATATATATATAGATATATATATATATATATATATATATATGCAACTTCAAATATA
>WNGS01165318.1:5972516-5990359 GCA_020271785.1 Procambarus virginalis | reverse complement strand
ATAATTGGGGGGCAGTGTGTTGGCTCTAATACACATGTCATTAAACACAACCAGCATGTGACTAGTATTAATTTTCTTTTGGATATTGTCCATTCTACGCAAATATCTTCTACCACCTGGAGGATGAAGAATCACTAGATCACTTAATCTATCCATTTTTATTATTTCGACGTTTCGTCAGCAGTGTGACATCTTCAGGAGTAAACTGTTGAACTGACACAGCTATACTGAGCTTACAAGGTTGTTAGGTGTTTTAGGTTCAGCTACTGGGAACCAACTGTCCATGTAGCACGGGCTATGGTGAGACTGTAGTGGACTTACCTGGCACAGGAGCGTGGCAAGTAGCACGGGCTATGGTGAGACTGTAGTGGACTTATCTGGCACAAGAGCAGGGCTGTAACTGCTCCGGTATCATAGTTTAATATTATATTGATGCTCCTTTCCATTGGAACGTTAGTGAATAGACTTTCAACGTCAAGGGAAGCCATGATCCCACGGGGTTCTTTCAGCTACGAGCCGTAAGCAGGAAAATGCGACACCGCCACACTCCTGGTCTCCTCACACTCCTGGTCTCCTCACACTCTTGGTCTCCTCACACTCCTGGTCTCCTCACATGCCTGGTCTCCTCACACTCCTGGTCTCCTCATACTCCAGGTCTCCTCATACCTCAATTACTCCAAGCGGCTAAGGACTTGGGTAATAACACTTAACATATAGTGAGGAAGGCAGATAAGTCGGCCATATACGCCTTCCTTGACCACAGTGTCTATTTTGAGCCAGACCATCACCAGAGAAATCTTAACAAACAACACAGAAATCATCGATAGATACAGCGATAGTAGGAGGCTCGACATCTGCGAAGCACTACACATCAAAAAGTCAACACCAGCCATCAACAGCCAATTAATGCACAACTATATTCTACCCACTTGAAGACTCCGAACCAATATAGAAGCATCAGGAGGAAGACCAATAGGCCCTCTGCAGTTACTTCCATTCTTTTGTTTTTATACCCATTGGTTCGTGTTCTGTCATGTGTAAATGTCAATCACGTCACTCAAATTTTTTGTACCATATCACCTCACCCAAATGCGAGTATAAGTATGGACGTATTTTGCGTGTTTACAGGTTACAGTTGTGAGTGTAAACGTAAGTCTGAAGATGTAATGAATTATTACGAAACGCGTTCAGGCATCGCGTCAGACTAGAAATAAAAAATAAATTTTGGAAAATTGATTTTTCAATTACCATCAATAGTGAAAAGAAACATAAGAAATATTGAGAAAATTCATGTTAGAATTATTTATATTACCTTTTCGATCGTATTTAACAACATATATATATATATATATATATATATATATATATATATATATATATATATGTATATATATATGACAATGTCAGACCACGGAGGAAAAATGAAACAGGAATTTCCTTAAGTACTTTCGTATATTAATACATCTTCAGAAGGAGTGACTCCTTCTGAAGATGTATTAATATACGAAAGTACTTAAGGAAATTCCTGTTTCATTTTTCCTCCGTGGTCTGACATTGTCACATTTTTAATCACGAGTTTATTTTCGTGATATACACACATATATATATATATATATATTGGTGTATACTGGCAGCAGGTTTTCTTTTACACATGTCTCATTGAATATGACCGCATATTCTGTATTTACTATCTTCTGATTTAGGGCTTCTATCCCTCTAACTATTTTCTTAGCATCAGGGCTTAGCTGAAACAGGAGTTCTCCAAAACTCATTTTCGTAATTTCTGGGTGAAGAAAAGATGTGGATTACTATAGAATGTATTACACTTATTTAAACAATTTGCACGACGTAATATATATATATATATATTGCAACGTCGTGCAAATTGTTTAAATAAGTGTAATACATTCTATAGTAATCCACATCTTTTCTTCACCCAGAAATTACGAAAATGAGTTTTGGAGAACTCCTGTTTCAGCTAAGCCCTGATGCTAAGAAAATAGTTAGAGGGATAGAAGCCCTAAATCAGAAGATAGTAAATACAGAATATGCGGTCATATTCAATGAGACATATATATATATATATATATATATATATATATATATATATATATATATATATATATATATATATATATATATATATATATATATATATATATATATATATATATATATATATGTCGTACCTAGTAGCCAGAACGCACTTCTCAGCCTACTATGCAAGGCCCGATTTGCCTAATAAGCCAAGTTTTCATGAATTAATTGTTTTTCGACTACCTAACCTACCTAACCTAACCTAACCTAACTTTTTCGGCTACCTAACCTAACCTAACCTATAAAGATAGGTTAGGTTAGGTTAGGTAGGGTTGGTTAGGTTCGCTCATATAACTATGTTAATTTTAACTCCAATAAAAAAAAATTGACCTCATACATAATGAAATGGGTAGCTTTATCATTTCATAAGAAAAAAAATTGAGAAAATATATTAATTCATGAAAACTTGGCTTATTAGGCAAATCGGGCCTTGCATAGTAGGCTGAGAAGTGCGTTCTGGCTACTAGGTACGACATATATATATATATATATATATATATATATATATATATATATATATATATATATATATATATATATATATATATATATTATAAAAAGCTCGCCCGCTTGTGGTTAGCCAATCAAGTGAGCCTTGATGGCCTATCAAAGCCGGGCGTTGAATGGCTAAACTTATGACATCATTAACCAGGAGATGAAGTACTCTGGGGTGTTGGGTGATGGTGAAGATAGGCGGGCTATGTTTACCTTGGGCCAGGGAAATAGTAAGAGTACAGGCAAATGTGACGGTGTGCCGCCTTCTACAAGAAATAGTAAGAATGATAGCGACAGATGCTGTAGTACTAAAAATAGTATTAGTAGTAGTAGTAGCAAAAGTAGTAATAGTAGAAGGAGTAGTAGTAGAGTAATAGTAGCAAATACAACAACATGAATATTAATATATCTGATTTTCGTTGTACTAGTTGTGGAAACTTTGCACTGTTAGGATTTATATAAATCCCTAAAGTCATTCTGTATTATGTCTCTCTATATAAAGTCATTCAAAATAAATTCTGCATCTATATAAAAGTCATATAGAACCCTAGACATTCTGCTTCTATATAAAAGTCATATAGAACCCTAGTCATTCTGCATCTATATAAAAGTCATAAAGAAACCCTAGTCATTCTGCATCAATATAAAAGTCATATAGAACCCTAGACATTCTGTATCTATATAAAAGTCATATAGAACCCTAGTCATTCTGTATCTATATGAAAGTCTTTCCTCCAGTGTGGTGAGGCCTGAACCGGGTCCTCCAGCACTCCACCTCCATGCCTGGAGGTCCACACTCCATGCCTGGAGGTCCACACTCCATGCCTGGAGGTCCACACTCCATGCCTGGAGGTCCACACTCCATGCTGGAGGTCCCACTCCATGCCTGGAGGTCCACACTCCATGCCTGGGGTCACACTCCATGCCTGGAGGTCCACACTCCATGCCTGGAGGTCCACACTCCATGCCTGGAGGTCCACACTCCATGCCTGGAGGTCCACACTCCATGCCTGGAGGTGCGATTATAATTACTAACTCATGTTTATTATCAATTAGTCACAAAGCGTATTTCTACCTATAAAAACTCATATTTAAATATTGCTACTTAGAAGTATTTGCTGTTGTTGTTGTTGTTGTTTAAGATTTGCTACCTGGAACAAAAAGTTCCAAGTAGCACGGGCTATGGTGAACCCGTGTCATAGTCAGAAATTAGTATGCATATATTCGTTTCGAAATAAAATATCTGTGACATTATGTAGAAATACAAATCGAATTTTTGGGAATTGCACACATGCTGTACCCACACAACTTACAGCTCAGGTAAAAATATAAAAGTCGGTTAATTACTGATTATAACGTCAGTAAACACCTGACATGGTGAAGATGCCTCACGTCTCCTATCGGTCTCCACCAAGCACCTTCGCACAGGACTTGACCATAGTTAAGACGCGTTGCTCTTGGAGAACTATCCGGTTCAACGTACTGCACTTGAAGGACGGACGTACACTCCTGTTGCCTATCCGAAACTCGCTAAGACGACACAGTACAAGGAAGACGCATTTGCGTACTCCTGTTCTTCGTGTGTGTGAAGCGTTAGGATCATTGTGGGCAAAGGGAGTTCCCTGTCCATTGCCTCGCTGAAACTGGCAAGCCAACGAGCGACAACGGTGACACGATACTGAAGGGCTAGAAACTGACTTCTCACTATCACTGCTGTTGTGTAACGTGTCCCCGAGTCTTGCCAGCGTGTGGGTTAAGAGGCGGGAATGGTGGGGACTGGGTGTGGGGGAGTGTGTGGGGGGTGTGGGGGAGAGTGTGTGGTGGGTGGGGGGAGAGAGGGTGTGGTAGGTGTGGGGGAGAGTGTGGGTGGTGGGTGTGGGGGAGAGTGTGTGGTGGGTGTGGGGAGAGTGTGTGGTGGGTGTGGGGGAGAGTGTGTGGTGGGTGTGGGGGAGAGTGTGTGGTGGGTGTGGGGGGAGTGTGTGGTGGGTGTGGGGGAGAGTGTGTGGTGGGTGTGGGGGAGAGTGTGTGGTGGGGTGGGGGAGAGTGTGTGGTGGGTGTGGGGGAGAGGGTGTGGGTGGGTGTGGGGGAGAGTGTGTGGTAGGTGTGGGGAGAGGTGTGTGGGGCGTGTGGGGGGGAGTGTGTGGTAGGTGTGGGGGAGAGTGTGTGGTGGGTGGGGGGAGAGTGGGTGGTGCTGTGTGGGAGAGTGTGTGGTGCGTGTGGGGCGAGTGTGTGGTAGGTGTGGGGAAGTACTGGTGAGTGTGGGGAGAGGAGAATACATCTGTACAAGCAGCAGCCGTTTGTAAACATTATCGACGGGATGAGATTGGAAGAAACCCATCCAGATAAGAAATGAGGGTGGTCAGTGGGTGAGGGAGGGATAGGGGGGGCTCGGGCTGTAACAAATACTATCCATTTACAAGACCAAGAAGAGGATATTGAGCACTACAACGTGTCATCCCGAAATGATAGTACTTATACCAACTATTGGTCAAACGTACACAAAATGGATTGTTACACCCAAAGATGGTTCATGTTTCGTTGTAGGGTTCTACAACAACTCTGATGTTATAGAGGCCATGAGAAAGAAGGCAATAATCGAACCAAAACATATCTAGGCCTCACACACAGAGATCACACTAACGTGATGCATCAAATGAACATATCCACAAGGGCCGTGACGAGGATTCGAACCTGCGTCCTGGACGCCTAGTCTATCCTATATCTAGGCCTAGTATAACACATATACGTACTAAATTAGGCCTAAGATGGCTTATATTAGGCATAGGATTGTTTAATTAGGCCTATGGCAGGTTAGGTTAGGTAGGACAACGAAAACCTTTGGGTACAGCAGCTCATTTCCGAACGTTCGAACAGTAGATGGTATACGCACTACCATTGTGGAACCCGTCCTCGCAAATTCGTATAGTCAATATTGATTTATTAAGTATGTGCATAGGTGACATACTAAACATAATAGCTTCCCTTGAAAAGCTTCATAGAAAACACCGACCTTACCTAACCTACTTAGTATGTTAAAATAAGCATCTTATAGTTTCGTAATTACAATTGTTACTTAACCTATTATAGGTATAGGTTAGGTAATAATTGTAATTACGAAGCAATAAGATGCTTAACTTAACATACTAAGTAGGTTAGGTAAGGTCGGTGTTTTCTATGAAGCTTTTCAAGGGAAACTATTATGTTTAGTATGTCACCTATGCTCGTAACAAATAAGTCAATATTGACTATACGAATTTGCGAGGACGGGTTGCATTGTGGGAGAATTGGCGGGAACAATGGGCTAATAGAGGATCGCGGGCCTCTGGGAAAACGCGCTAAGGATGTAACGCTCCCAGAGGAGCAGGGAGAATCGGATCTCCCAGAGTAAAGGGGATTCAACACACTTGTCGTGGGATTCAGATCGTTTATGTACCTCTACGCAGCGATTTAAGGGTCCCGGTAGTAGAGTCGGGTTCGTTCTCGACTCAAAATCTAGAATTCCGGGTTCGAAACCCGGGCGGGACAGAAATGGTTGGGTGCATTTCCTCTTACCTAACGGGGTGAGAATTGCTTGAGCTACCTCAACCCTTTGTGTGTATTTATACCTCAATAAACTTATTTCCATTTCAATTCAAATGCCCCTGTTCACCTAGCAGTAAGTAGGTACTCAGCAGGTAGTCAGCATGTTGTGGGGTTGCATCTTCTTGAGGTTATCTTGAGATGATTTCGGGGCTTTTAGTGTCTCCGCGGCCTGGTCCTCGACCAGGCCTCCACCCCAGGAAGCAGCCCGTGACAGCTGACTAACACCCAGGTACCTATTTTACTGCTAGGTAACAGGAGCATAGGGTGAAAGAAACTCTGCCCACTGTTTCTCTCCGGCGCTCAGGATCGAACCGGGACCACAGGATCACAAGTCCAGCGTGCTGTCCGCTCGGCCGACCGGCTCCCGAGAGGCATCTTGGGCGGGCTCAGTAATTCGACCTTGGTGAGGAGAAGGAAACTCGATATAAGCCTATCATGTATGAATACACTCTGGCTGCCTGTCCCCCTGACACAATGAATTGTTATTATTTTAATTATTTCCCTATAATTCATCTGCTCCTTTGTTTTAGGCAGTGGCGCATCAGCTCACCGGAAGAGCGCGCTCAGAGTCACACCCTGCGAGGGTGTGGCTCAGAAAAACAAAAAACCAAGACTAGTTTTTGTTAATTTTTAACGTTTGGTAAATTTATTCAAAATATATCAAAATTAGGATATTGAAGTGTACAGGTTGGGAGATTAAAAAGTCGCAAAAATGCGTAGAGAATACAACAAAAATAGGATTTCACATTCAGATAATGTTGTTAATGAGATTCTTCCATAACAATAACGACGTTGTTTCGTTTGCAACATAGTTGTTCAAATCAGACACTCCAGTTCCATGGGAACCAGGCCTTCCGTGTCCTGGATAACCCATTGGACTCTGAAGCCACACAATAGACGCGAAGGAACACAGCTTCGAAACAGCCATTGCTCTCCAAGAATCCGCTCGGTACTAAAGGTGGAAATTATGCCGCACGTTGCAGGAAACAAAAGCTACGCGTTTCTGACGCAGGTCCCGAGGCAATGGGACCAACCACTAAGTAAGGATTCACAACGTTGAAATGCGTAGGTCCGGAAGAAAAGCATGGGGCGAAGACGCGCAGCCCACCTAAACACTTAGCGTTATTGGCACAGTGACGTAGAAAAGAACTTACGTTATTTTCATTGTTTCATTACGTTATTAACTGTCAGCGTTTACAGCGCCTACATTTCAGTCCGACGTCGGAAACGTAAACGAGAGAGAAAAATATACATTGCAACAACGAACATCGCTGGCTACGTTTCTGGCCCCATTAAATTCAGACACAAAAGACGATTCTGCTCCCGATTCCGAATTAGAACCAGCCATTACTTCGGATTTGAAATTGAAGTAGAAGAGGAAAATGAGGAAGAAAAAGGAGAGGCAAAGTGAAGCCACTAAAGGATCAATAAATTTTGATGGACAGAGACGCTACCAAAATATACGAAACCTAAGACAAAAAAACGAAACAAAACAAAATACAAGCCAGTAAGGGAACAACAGAATGTGAGACACTACCAATGGGAACTGAAGTAGAAAAGAAAAATAGGAAATAGGAAGACAATTTTAAATTGGCAGAGGATCAACAGACTATGATTAAGGACCCAATGATGTTGCACTCTGACCAGTCCATTTATCTGATTAGTTAATTATCTCATAGGTAAACCCTTGCAATACAGATGATATTGCAACTCTTAAACGTTGAATTCACTGACAGAAACCGATCCTACCAATGAAAACTTTCTCAATCAAACTTTTATTGCCTTGAAAAGCAAATGGTCTAAAAGAATTTTGCGAATGTTTTCTATTTTCTGAAATAAGATAAATGTGTATATGAACTTTTTTCTAAATCATATTTTTTTATAACAGGATGTAATGACTGGAGATGGATTTTAGCTCTTTGTTGACCAGACCACACACTAGAAGGTGAAGGGACGACGACGTTTTGGTCCGTCCTGGACCATTCTCAAGTCGATTTAACTCTTTGTTTTGGGAATTGCATATCAAAGGGAAACTGTCTTAAGTTACATAGACCATCTCACGAAATTTGACAGTTTCTTATCAAATCAATTGCAAATATTCAACAGATTTGGCAGAGGCAACGTAAATTATTTGTCTCACATTGTATGTCGCGAATTTATTAGTTTATTGTGAAGCGAAGTCAGGAAATGTTTACTTTCTGAAGTTCAAGAAGTTTTATAGTTGTAGATAATTGTAGATTCGACTCCCGATGTAACCCACATGGACCAGTTAACTAATCATTGTTTTTTTGACAAACAAGTAGATGTTAAGGAAGTATTTTTTTTTCTCTTCAAATCAAGAATCGTGATCAGAGTACTTTTATCAAATATATTCAAGAAGAAAAGGTCTGTAATGCTGTTAATATGTATAGGTTAACGAACTGCAATCTACATTTCCTTATGTAGAAACTATTAATAAAAAATCTGACAATACCTGTTTGTAATGCTAGCGATGAGCGTACATTTTCTGCACTTAATCTGTTCGAAAACTCTTTACGAAGTTCAATGCGTTAGTTTCAACTAAGTGATTTGCCAGTTATGTTTATATAGAACGATGTCGTTGAGTCATTAGGTTATGAGTATTAATAATTTTGCTAAACTTAAAGTGAGAAAAGTTAAAATTCTTTATGAATATTTTACGTAAATACATATACCAAGTTACTAAGACATTGCATATATTTCAAAAGAAAAACATAGTGTATATATTTTTATTATTTACTATTTATTGATTCAACGAGGAATGCAAAATTGTATTTTATTTCATATAACACGAGTGTGTGATTTCTATTTTCATGGGCTTTTGTTTAGTTGAAAAATAATATGTGTTGTATTTTCTCAGTTCGTAGATTTTAGTTTAACATCCATTAGAAATTTCTATATAAAATTAGAGGGAGAAGGAGAAAGGGGGCCCTCAGAGTCGAGAGACTCTTGGGGGCCCCAACTGCTTAATCAGTCACTAATCTTGGACAGACTTCCTTATCGTTACAACTGATAATACAATAGCCGCTCGTGCGACACGATAACCGTGACTTACGTTAGCCATTGGCTTAAGACTTCCGTTACGATAAACGCATTTTAGACTTGTGTTAAGATAATTACATCTTACTCGTGCGTTAAGATAACCGCAATTTAGACTTTCGGTATAGTGATCGCTCTTTGCTGGTTGGTTAGTGTAAAGATGGGTTAATCCATCCCATTGGTCGCTCTACCCATCCCGTCTGCATGCCCAACCTACCTCCATCAACCCATCCCATCTGACGCCCAACTCTGAAGCCTTTTCCGGCCACCCATCCACCTCACCTGACGTGTGACCTTCATGTGACGATTCCATCCCTTCAGGAGCCTTTTCCATCTTATCTGCGGCCTCACCCACATCATCTAGCATCCGTCCCATCCCATCCAAGCAGCCAGCGCCTCACTCAACCCCCCCCCCCCCTTCCTTTTGTTTCAGACCCATTCCATCTGCTGCCCTACCCGTCCCTCTAGGCTCCATCCCATCTGATGCTGGGATGGCTTCCTGAAATGACTGTAAATTTACAGATAAACATTGCCACTGAGACGTGATTTTAACCCAAGTTCTATACAGCATAGAGGCCAAAAGCCGACTCATTTCATTCAGCCTAGTGTATCAATCAATCACGGTCGGGGGGGAAGGGACGAGAGTGGCAGTTGCATCCACCAGAGTTTGATATATGTCATAAGGTTTATAAAGCAATATATCGCACGGATTGTTTAAGGGGAATTATGTGGCTGACATTGCCATTCTGTTTTGTTTTTCCCCCCCTTTATCTTTTGAATTTTACGCGTCACACAATATAAAGTTGTTATTTTTTATATCTGTTTGTAATGCTTTTTCAGAGTAACCATTAATGCATTAGTGATTTTCAGAGGGACTCAGCTGTAGTGTTATGTTCTCGAGTTGAGTGGTACCAGAGTGCATACAGATTATGTGTAATGTTAATGACAGTTAGTTCGACACACGTGAAGATGATGTACTGGGATGTCTCTCCAGTACATCACAGTATTCAAGAAAATGACAAGGATGTTAAACTTATACTTAGCTGCGCTGTTAAAAATTAAACCAGTAAATAAAGTCGTTTGTGTGTGTGAGGATTTAACTTAGTCAGGGATCACTCGTGAACCCATTGCCTTGTTCCAGTTGTAAACATCTTTCTTCTGGATCATCCGAATTGAACCCCCCAGAAAGTAATCGAATCCTTTATTGTTCATTATATTTTATTTGAATCTCAGATTTGTTTTCTGGTTTTTATATTTTAGCATTGGCTCTGTACCGTTTTCATTGTACCTAAATTTTCCCCAAACGTAACTTTGTCAAAAGTGGCATTTGATATACATATATATTTCCCCCAGCTGGGTACATATTTCCCCGTCAAGCGATATTGAACATTTAAAATATATATATATATATGTACATCACGCCATTTTCCCCACACTCCAGGATCATATGTTTCAATGTTTATTATTCACCAGTCAGAAGGTTAGGTTCATTATACAACAATCATAGTAAAATTTTCATCATTCACGATAGTGAAATGTTCATTAATCACCATAGTAAAATATTTCTTTATTCACCAGCTATAATAAAATGAACAACCATAAAACATTTTGTTGAATGTTCAATTAGTTGGTAAAAATGTCAGGGGACAGTGATGGAATTCTTTCTACGACGCCCTAATTGTTAAGGTAAAGTTTTAATTAACCTGCCGTGGCTTTCCATTGTCTTCCCCTGGTAATTAAAACACGGGCACCCTGCAGCAACACGGGCAGGGTGTTGCAAAGGGTGCCCGTGTTGCAAAGGGTGCCCGTATTGCAGCTGATGTTACAGCAGTGTTTCAAATATAAATAAGGCGGGGGACACACTATTGTATTTGCATTGTTGCCAAAAGCCTTTGCATAATTTGCTGCGTCATTTACAGACGAAGACCCATTGTGGCTCATTCTGACGTCACTTCAATTGTAGAGCTGAACAACTCTTTTCAGATAAAGCTGAGCGGTGTGAGTTATTCATCCTGCCGTGATGGGAAAATATAGAGTTGCTGAACAGTTCTCTGTGGCCAGTATAGAGTCAGTGACTTAGTTGTAAAGAGGAGAGTTGAGATAGCTGAAGACAAGACAGTAATTACCAGTACATAGATGACTTACCTGAGTCAGCACGATGCTGTGGGGCGGAATGAAGCCTTCCTCTTTAGCGTTTGTGATATATCCTCTCTCTCGTCTGTCGCACTTCTCTTGTTTTCATCCCCCTCTGATGTCTCTCTTGATTCCTCTGGTCACTATTTTTGGCCTCCTTCAGCGGGAGGCTGGGTCTCACTAGTCACTTGTTGTTACTACACACCTGGTTCACTAGTCACGTGACTCCTTACACACCTGGTTCACTAGTCACGTGACGCCACTACACACCTGGTTCAGTAGTCACGTGACGCCACTACACACCTGGTTCACTAGTCACGTGACGCCACTACACACCTGGTTCACTAGTCACGTGACGCACTACACACCTGGTTCACTAATCACGTGACGCCACTACACACCTGGTTCACTAATCACGTGACGCCACTACACACCTGGGTCACTTGTCACCACCAGTACACACCTGGGGTCACTTGTCACCACCAGTACACACCTGGGGTCACTAATTAGGTGACGCCACTCACCTGACGCTCTCATCAGTATTAAGAGGTCTCCACACTACCACACTTCCGGGTCGTGCAAGAGTAGAATGTGGTCTTGGTGCCCCCTTATGTTTAAGGCATTTTTCTTATACTTCCCTAGAAGAGGACACTGGTACATTAGCACCGGGAATCGTATATTTGGAACAGGTAATATTTGCACTTTAATTTGCTTTGTGCTTTCAAAACTAGTTTGTCGCGTGTCAGAATTCGAGAATTTCAAGTTTATTTGATTTGATGAATGATCGCCAGTGCTTCATAAATGGATGTGAGATGAAATAGATCACGTTTAGGTCTGGTTGTAGGTTTTAATTCACTTGAGTTTGGTCATGTTCTGCATTCCTTTTGGCGGTAAGAGTAGAGCTAAGTAGTGTGCCTCCCAGAAAGGTGACTCGGTCAAGTTGAGTCGCCCAATATGATCGCCCTCGTGTGTATGAACGAGGGTACATAAACTACACTTTTGAGTTTTACCCATACGAGTTGTGAAGCCGACATGTTTACGTGGCTACTCGACTTCGCCCCTCAGATAATGCAAGGTTGTGAGATTTGTGGATGGAGGAAGAAGACTCATTGATCTATACGAGAAATAAAAGGGAGACGACTCTACGAATCAGAAGAAGCGAAGGTGTTTGGGGTTGATATAATTCCAGAGTAGAACTTCACACTCCCTGGAGACGGGAACTAGAGGGGTTATGATCACGATATTAAAGGAATCTCAAGGTCACCGACAGTAACAACACGGAGAGGCGCTGTAAACATGGAAGGAGAGGCGCTGTAAACATGGAAGGAGAGGTGCTGTAAACATGGAAGGAGAGGCGCTGAAAACATAGAAGGAGAGGCGCTATAAATATAGAAGGAGAGACGCTGTAAACAATTCAACCCAGCCTAGAGAACATTAAAACATCATCACCAAAAAGCTCTCACACCTCAACAAAGCCTACCTACACCAGAGAATAGCTGAAGGTTCGCCCTCTGTAACATGGTATCTTCAGGCAACCAATTAGAAAGGTTAAATATCCCGAAAGGAATCCACAGGGAAATAGCAGTTAGGTTATATAGACTACGTCTAGGTTACAGATGCAACTGGGAGATTGGTGAACCCCGACAGAGAGAGTGCATCTTCTGCCAAACTGTCACAGAAAAGCCATTACTTCATTATCTTCTGGAATGTGAAGCAACCAACGACCTTAGAAGAGCTTTAAGAGTTCCTGAATCTTGCAGTGGCCACCCTGAAGCCAGCAACAGAGCCACTCTCCTGGTCAACAAAGGTGTCCAGCAGCTGGACACCCTCATAAAGACTGTGAAGCAGTATCCTCCCCCGCGATAACAGCTTGATGATTAAATGCAACCTCAGAATAATGAAAAAATTACAGAAAAAAAATGTATCACTTACGGGCTATTCATGCCCGTGCCACCTCTTGGGTGGCTTAATCTTTATCAATCAATCAATCAATCGCTGTAAACATGGAAGGAGCCTGGGAGAAATACAGTGGCTGCAGACTTCAGACTTGGGTTTAATCTCAGCTGCGGTAAAACGACTACATCATGTTGAGGACTGAAACTGAAGCTCGATCTCCGACTCTAGACTAGCAGGCACGGCTCCGTACCTCCATTATGTATTTCCAGAGGCGATCATCTCCCATTTTCCGCGATGAAAAATGTAGCTTACAGCGGACATGGAGGGGTGACTTATCTGGCGGAGTAGGGTCCAAGACCTGAGAAAAGGATATGTACCTTATCTACGTCATCGCTACTCTTTTTAAACAAATTTAACGCACCCTAAACAACCCAAACCTAACCCAGCGAAAATAAGATAAAAAAAAATTGTTTTACAAATGATCTGGACAAGTTGTGTGATGTCACAACGACGTCATCATGTCCCCCCCCCTATCCTACCTATTCCTCCCCCCCCCCCTATCCTACCTATTCCTTCCCCCCCTCCCACCGTAACCACCGTCCCCCCCCCCCTCCCATACCCCCATCCTGGGCCACTCCGGGCATCGTATTTTCTCTCCAGGACTATTTATGATACAATGTATGAAGCTATGATGCCTTTATGACACACTTCTGGCGGGGAAATGTGTCAGACATGCACGCATACTCATGTGGTATGTTGTATGTACTCACCTAATTGTGCTTGCGGGGGTTGAGCTCTGGCTCTTTGGTCCCGCCTCTCAACCGTCAATCAACATGTGTACAGGTTCCTGAGCCTATTGGGCTCTATTATATCTACACTTGAAACTGTGTATGGAGTCAGCCTCCACCACATCACTTCCTAATGCATTTAATTTTTCAACCACTCTGACACTAAAAAGTTCTTTCTAATATCTCTGTGGCTCATTTGGGCACTCAGTTTCCACCTGTGTCCCCTAGTGCGTGTGCCCCTTGTGTTAAATAACCTGTCTTTATCTACCCTATCAATTCCCTTGAGAATCTTGAATGTGGTGATCATGTCCCCCTAACTCTTCTGTCTTCCAGCGAAGTGAGGTTTAATTCCCGTAGTCTCTCCTCGTAGCTCATACCTCTCAGCTCGGGTACTAGTCTGGTGGCAAACCGTTGAACCTTTTCCAGTTTGGTCTTATCCTTGACTGGATATGGACTCCATGCTGTGGCTGCATACTCCAGGATTGGCCTGACATATGTGGTATACAAAGTTCTGAATGATTCCTTACACAAGTTTCTGAATGCCGTTCATATGTTGGCCAGCCTGGCATATGCCGCTGATGTTATCCTCTTGATATGGGCTGCAGGAGACAGGTCTGGCGTGATATCAACCCCCAAGTCTTTTTCTTTCTCTGACTCTTGAAGTATTTCATCTCCCAGATGATACCTTGTATCTGGCCTCCTGCTACCTACACCTATCTTCATTACATTACATTTGCTTGGGTTAAACTCTATGTGGGTCGGTGCGTGTGTATTTACTATTTGTGGCTGCAGGATAGAGCTCTTAGCTCTTGGACTTCGCCTCTCTGAAATTCGGTTGCCTAGTTGCCTCCCGAATCAATTTTCTACATCATATTTACTACATACATATCACGCACGCACGCACGCACATACACACTTATATACACACACATCGTTATCCACACATGAGTGGATAACGCTCATGGGTCGTAGTCCTAATGGCCCGGGTTCGATTCCCGGTGGAGGCGGAAACAAACGGGCAGAGTTTCTTGGTATCACCCTGATGGCCCTGTTCACCTAGCACTAAATAGGTACCTGGGAGTTAGGCAGCTGGTATGGGCTGCTTCTGGGGTGTGCGTGTGTATGGGGGGGGGGGGAAAGCAGTTGATTGACTGACAGTTGGGAGGCGGGCCCAAAGAGCCATAGCTCAACTTTCACGAGAAAAACTAGGTGAGTACACATGCACGAAGCAATATTGTGGCTTTTTGTTGTTGCTTAAGATTCGCTACCTGGAACAATGAGTTCCAAGTAGCACGGGCTATGGTGAGCCCGTAGCTGCAATACTGTGGCGCACTAGATGACCTACGGCATGTCTGTGCTTGAGACGAAGAAGGAGAGGAATTTGGGTTTAGCAAATAAAGTCAAGATAAATGTTCAGATGTCTATATCTTGAGGTTACCTTGAGATCATTTCGGGGGCTTAGTGTCCCCGCGGCCCGGTCCTCGACCAGGCCTCCACCCCCAGGAAGCAGCCCGTGACAGCTGACTAACTCCCAGGTACCTATTTACTGCTAGGTAACAGGCGCATCAGGGTGAAAGAAACTCTGCCCATTGTTTCTCGCCGGCGCCCGGGACCGAACCCGGGACCACATGATCACGCGTCCAGTGTTCTGTCCGCTCAGCCACCGGCTCCCCTTTAGACATGATGGGGAGATGGATTAGACATGAATAAAGAGTGAACATAGTGTCATAACCTGCAGACACTCGTGTACCAGAGCTACGCTTAATTGACCGAGAACATGGAAATTATTTGAGAATGACTCAGTGATTGATATAAATGTAAACAAAAATACTGTTTACTCGCTAACAAGGGACTAGAAGACATTCATAGAAAATTGGTCCGTGAGCATGGACTCATATAGACTCATATATGGACTCATATGGACTCATATAGACTCATATAACTCATATAGACTGGCCTCTTGTATCGTCGTGTGTCCCCTAAAACTCTCCTGGCCTTGAGTTTACATGCTTAATTAAGTCTAAACTCTCACAGGGGGGGAATAAAAGGCTGGCTGTTCTTCTAATCCTTTAACTGTTGACCGCCAGGCATCTAGGGCGCCCCAGTATTGCTTCCCGCATGTGTGGTGGTTTGGTGTGTTTGGTGAGTGCGGGGGATATTATGGTTATTTTGTGTTATATTGATTTTTCTTTTCTCTTCATGAAAAATATTTATCTCCGTACTGCTGTCAATATATATTTCTACCTGCGGCACACACACACACACACACACACACACACACACACACACAAAGAGGAGCAAAGGAGCTGAACAAAAGGGCATGGAGGAACTTCCGTAATAACAGAACACCAGAAAGTAGAGAGAGATACCAGAGAACCAGGAACGAGTATGTCAGTGTGAGAAGAGCAGCTGAGAAAAGGTATGAAAATGATATAGCTAATAAAGCCAAGACTGAACCAAAGCTACTACACAGTCACATCAGGAGGAAGACAACAGTGAAGGAACAGGTGATTAAACTTAGGGTGGGCGAGGACAGGTACACAGAGAATGACAAAGAGGTGTGTGAAGAACTCAACAAAAGGTTCCAGGAGGTCTTTACAATAGAACAGGGAGATATCACGGCGCTGGGAGAGGTGGCAGCAAACCAGGTGACCTTGGATAGGTTCGAAATTACAAGAGATGAGGTCAAAAAGCACCTATTGGAGCTGGATGTGAGAAAAGCTGTTGGGCCGGATGGAATCTCGCCATGGGTATTGAAAGAGTGTGCAGGAGCACTTTGCTTACCACTCTCCATAGTGTATAGTAAGTCACTGGAAACGGGGGACCTACCAGAAATATGGAAGACTGCTAATGTAGTACCAATATACAAAAAGGGTGACAGACAAGAGGCACTGAACTACAGGCCAGTGTCCTTAACTTGTATACCATGCAAGGTGATGGAGAAGATTGTGAGAAAAAACCTAGTAACACATCTGGAGAGAAGAGACTTCGTGACAACCCATCAACATGGGTTCAGGGAGGGTAAATCTTGCCTTACAGGCTTGATAGAATTCTACGATCAGGTGACAAGAATTAAGCAAGAAAGAGAAGGGTGGGCGGACTGCATTTTTTTGGACTGTCGGAAAGCCTTTGACACAGTACCCCATAAAAGGTTGATGCATAAGCTGGAGAAACAGGCAGGAGTAACAGGTAGGGCGCTCCAGTGGATAAGGGAGTACCTAAGCAATAGGAAGCAGAGAGTTACAGTGAGGGGTGAGACCTCAGACTGGCGTGAAGTCACCAGTGGAGTCCCACAGGGCTCTGTACTTGGACCTATCCTGTTTCTGATATACGTAAATGATCTCCCAGAGGGTATAGACTCATTCCTCTCAATGTTTGCTGACGACGCCAAAATTATGAGAAGGATTAAGACAGAGGAGGACAGCTTGAGACTTCAAGAAGACCTGGACAAGCTGCAGGAATGGTCGAACAAATGGCTGTTAGAGTTTAACCCAAGCAAATGTAATGTAATGAAGATAGGGGTAGGAAGCAGGAGACCAGATACAAGGTATCATTTGGGAGATGAAATACTTCAAGAGTCAGAGAGAGAGAAAGACCTGGGGGTTGATATCACGCCAGACCTGTCCCCTGAAGCTCATATCAAGAGGATAACATCAGCAGCATATGCCAGGTTGGCTAACATAAGAACGGCCTTTAGAAACTTGTGTAAGGAATCTTTCAGAACATTATATACCACATATGTCAGACCAATCCTGGAGTATGCGGCTCCAGCATGGAGTCCCTATCTAGTCAGAT
>WNGS01165318.1:5962768-5965548 GCA_020271785.1 Procambarus virginalis | reverse complement strand
TTTCTCTCTCAGAGTACCAGTTGCACCTCTGCTTTTCAACGGGGGTATTCTGCACATCCTGCCATGTCTTCTAGTCTCATGTGATGTTATTTCTGTGTGCAGGTTTGGGACCAGCCCCTCTAATATTTTCCACGTGTAAATTATTATGTATCTCTCCCGCCTGCGCTCAAGGGAATACAGATTTAGGCTCTTTAGTCGGTCCCAATAGTTTAGATGTTTTACCGAGTGGATTCTAGCAGTAAAGGATCTCTGCACGCTCTCCAGGTCAGCAATTTCACCCGCAGTGAAAGGGGCTGTCATTGTGCAGCAGTACTCCACTCTAGAGAGCACAAGCGTTTTGAAAAGTGTCATCATCGGTATAGCATCTCTAGTGTGAAAAGTTCTTGTTATCCAACCTGTCATTTTTCTTGCAGTTGTGACGGCTACTTTATTGTGTTCTTTAAAGGTAAGGTCTTCCGACATGAGTACACCCAGATCCTTTACATTGCCTTTTCGTTCTATGTTATGATTTGCCTGAGTTTTGTACGTGGTTTCAGTTTTTATATTTTCATTCTTTCCATAGCGCATGAGCTGGAACTTGTCTTCGTTAAACACCATATTATTTTCTGTAGCCCATAGAAAGACCTGATCTACATCTGACTGGAGGTTCGCCGTGTCCTCTATGTTGCCTACTCTCATGAAGATCCTAGTGTCATCTGCAAAGGATGATACAGTGCTATAGGTTGTGTTCTTGTCTATGTCCGATATAAGGATGAGAAAAAGTACTGGAGCAAGCACAGTACCCTGGGGGACTGAGCTCTTAACGGTTGACGGGTTGGATTTTATTTTGTTGATTATTACACATTGGGTTCTGTTGGTCAGGAAATTGTAGATCCATCTGCCTACTTTTCCGGTAATTCCTTTTGAGCGCATTTTATGGGCAATAACACCATGGTCACATTTATCAAAAGCTTTTGCAAAATCTGTGTAAATTACATCAGCGTTTTGTTTGTCTTCCATAGCATCTAATGCCATATCATAGTGGTCCAGCAACTGCGACAGGCAAGAGCGGAAGATGAACATTCTGCACCGTTCATCAAATGGCCAGTCAACATCAATAAGTTGTGCATATACCTGTAGAATTAACTTCATATATTGATTTTATACTCTGATTAAAAACTATACAAATGTTTCATACCTTCTGTTTGGTTTTCAACTACCTTGAAACTTCCTTGTAATAATGTTTCCAACACAATATTTCTTCAGCTGGGTTTTCTACTAGTCCTATATCCTACCCTCTAGACCTGTCCTTATAATTAAACTAGTTCCTGGCCATAGTTCATGCAACAGACGTGAATTCCTCCTAAACACCGTTTGCTGAGCCACGTGAGAGTCGAATCATCAATTAAAAATAAATTTCATTGTATTTTATCAGTCAAACGTCTGATGTTTTCCTTCGCTGCCTGCCCCACTAGGCTTTTCATCAGTTACAAAGGGTAAAAGAAGCTTGCACAAACACCCCTGGTATTCCTCTGAGCCGCTGACGCAGTTCTTGTGTGAAATCTCGAACTATTGTGTTGCTTTCTCTTCGATGAAAATTATCGGTGTGGAAATCGTTGGCGTTCCTGGGAAACTGCAGCATGTTCCTGCACACACACACACACACCTGCCTGCTCCTGGTGATGATTAGTGATCCCGCCCAACTGTTGTTGGGAATTCAAGTCACAGAAAAGGTTAAGTTTAATTGCTAACTCTCTACCATCTGGTAATCTCCTTCCAACTCTGGCATCGATCTCGTTTTTCCTCTTTCTCTCGCTTTTTCTATTACTCTGCCCCTCCTATCCTCCCCCATCCCCCTTTGCTGGTTCTCCCCTCCTCTTCCTCTCGTCTCCAGTTTCTTCATTTTTCCACCCTTTTTTCTTCGTCAATCCTTCCCTATTTCTACTCCCCCCCTCTTCCTCCTTCCTCCACTCCTATTATCCTTGTTTCACCCCTCTTACTCCCCTTCCTCCCTTCCCTCCACCACTTCTTTTCCAAGTTTTCCCTCCCACTTGTCGGCCCTGGAAGGTTGCCATTCTCTCTCTTGGGGGAAGGGAACTTGTCAATAGCGTCATCAACGGATTCCAAGAGGTCAAGTGGTCTTGGAAACTCTCTGTCCTGAAGGGGGGAGTGTTCGTGGGGGGGGAGAAGGGGGTAAAGGGTGGGGAGGAGGAAAGTGGTCAGGGGAAAGATGGGCGTTCCCTTCCCCCACCGGAGGCTGGCGTTGACTAGGGGGCCCTGCGGGGGAGATGAACGAGCCAAGGTGAGAAGCCCAACGAGGAATCGATGAGAGAGTGTCAGGGGCATGACCGGGGAGGGAGTGTGAGGAGGGGGGACGCCTCCTTCAGGAGAGGCTTTGGGACAGGGATCCCTGGGTTGTGGTGGGAGGGAAGGGACGGGGAGAAGAAATGGGAGGGAGGATAATCCTAAAAGAAAGGGGGAATTAATACAAGCCGACTGTCAAGAAGAAATAAACAGGTAGAGACAGAAGCAGGGGTAGGTAGAGAGAGAGAGAGGAAATGGAAGAGATGGGAGGGAGAAGCTAGTATATGGGACGGAGAGCTAGTAAAGGTGAGGGGGGGGGGATGGAAGGGAGAGGCTATGGGACAGTGTAGGAAAGGAGCACCTAGGTCATAGCCCCATACCACACTAGCTAAGCTGCTCTGTTCCATACAACAAAAGTATCTTAACAGCAACAATGATGTTCAAGACCAACTTGAACATCAGGAATAGTAGAGAGACGTTTAACAAGTCACCGGCTT
>WNGS01165318.1:5945268-5960268 GCA_020271785.1 Procambarus virginalis | reverse complement strand
AACTCCTTTTTTGTAACAAAGTTCAAATAAAGCAAATATATATGTGTACATACAAAAGAATGGCGGTGGTAGGAGAAGAAAATATTAGTGTTCAGTGAGAGACCACAAGGTCTCCTCTGAATACGTTTTATTTTCTTCTCCGAGGCTATGGGTCCCCACATTGGCACCAAAGGTGGTACCCTCACAAACTTAAATATATATATATATATATATATATATATATATATATATATATATATATATATATATATATATATATATATGTATATATATATATATATATATATATATATATATATATATATATATATATATATATATATATATATATATATATATATATAGGCCCTACTCTGCCTACTTTCAAATGTACGGTGAGAGGATACACAGTAAACTGTGTATCCTCAAGAGAACTGTGCTGAAACTTCAGTTTGATCTTTCAGTGCTTCAGTTCTTTTTATTCTCTATGCGCAAATAAAAACGCAAACGCAGCAGATAATGTAGGCCTAAGATATAAATATTTGGAAGGCCGAACCATAGGTCTATGTACTTCTACGTTCTTCTGTTTTATGTGGGGTCAGTCCTAATGTGTTGCCAATGTTGATAGTTAACACTGGAATAATTGATCGTTAACACTGGAATAATTGATAGTTAACACTGGAATAATTGATAGTTAACACTGGAATAATTGATAGTTAACACTGGAATAATTGATAGTTAACACGTGAATAATTGATAGTTAACACTGGAATAATTGATAGTTAACACTGGAATAATTGATCGTTAACACTGGAATAATTGATAGTTAACACTGGAATAATTGATAGTTAACACTGGAATAATTGATAGTTAACACTGGAATAATTGATAGTTAACACTGGAATAATTGATAGTTAACACTGGAATAATTGATAGTTAACACTGGAATAATTGATAGTTAACACTGAAAAAAATTGATAGTTAAGACTAGGATAATGGATGCTTAAATTTGGAATATCAACGCCTTTATCATATTAAAAATCAAGAGTTTGTGTAAAGTTTGTCACGTTTCCTGTCCCCAGACATTTGAACAGGTGTAAAAATAAGCAAATGTAATTAAATGAGGAAGTCAATATAGATTTTGAATTTAAAATTATTATTCACACATTTAGTTAACCAGTGACTACAAACATTAGATAAGTTAAACAAAAGTTATATGACTTGGGTGTGGAGCACAAATTCCTCTTGAGTTTGGCAGCAGGGTGCTGCTTATGGAATCTTTCCTTATTAAGACTACTTAATAGCTCGGTCGATAGAGCTTGGACCGCCTCGCACACGTGGGGTTCTGCGGTTCGAGTCTCCTAGAGCCCAGGGAATGGAGTTAGATAACAAAACGAGGTTGAATGACAGTATACTGATTGCATTTCAAGATGACTCGAGAAACTAAACTTTTCGAACGCTAAAAGAGCTTTACAGATTTTACTGATTATAGGAAAAAGTTTAATATTGGAATGGAAAGTTTTGTAATCGACAAAATTTCCCATTTTAAGTTGGCTGATAGACAAGGGAGAAAAATCAGAGCGAATAAAAAGAGAGATAAATAGGTAAACAAAGAGAGACTGAGAGAGAGAGAGAGAGAGAGAGAGAGAGAGAGAGAGAGAGAAGAGAGAGAGAGAGAGAGAGAGAGAGAGAGAGAGAACATATAAATTAAGAGAAATAGAGTAAGAGACATCAATTAAGTGAACAAGAGAAATATTGTTTACCAGATTACTTATATTCAGTATGACGATCATCTATACATCTGTATAAGAGACTGTCTGTCGGTCTGTCCGAGGCTGGTGGCCAGAGAGGTTAGCCTCAAGCAAATTTCCATCATGACTTGTGATTGTATGACGAGTGTCGTGAGGATGTTTTGGGAATTGACCACCACCCCATGCCCCTCCATATGTAGGATTGGATCCAATTGCGACAACCAGTGACTTCTTTGAAAGTCTGAAATATGGGGTTTGATGTCTTTTTTTTGCAGCTGTTGTCGACGTTGCATCAATATCGATAACATTGATACTTGCCATTAATACTTAGTAGCAAGCTCATTTTAATATTATTATTAAAATGTTAATATATTATCAATTTTATATTATATTATTGATATTATATATTAATATAATATTAATATTAACTGATGATGTTAATATTAGTACTTAATATTAATTAGCGTCACCACAAATGGTATTAAACTGGACGGTAGTTAGAATTGGCACTGCCATAGCGAGCCTCGATCCTCCACCACACCAACAGCGTCACATTTAATGGACTCATTAGAGTAGTTAGAGATTTATTGAAGTCTTTTTAAAGGTACAAACAACAATCGCATCAGAGCCAAAGGACCTATGCTCTTTTAAAGTTTACTACCAAGCACTTGGACTGATCGGTACAGTGTCGCTTACTGCAGGTCGGCGCTCGATCCCCCGAGCCTCCAAGTGGTCGAGCATCATCTCTCCCTGAACCTTGGTCCTTATATCCCGACCATGTGTTCTACAGTCGTTCTGGCTTAACGCTCTTCATCATTACCTTATCTTTTTAGCTTTGATGTTAAGTGAACCTTTAATTTAAGGGTTCACTAGCACCGTAAGGCGTAGTGGAAGCGGCGGGTGTAACTAATAACTAGTACTAACTAATAACTAATTAATAACTATAACTAACTAATAACTTTATGGTACCTTCATGGGAGGTACCATGAAGAGGTCAGTAAACCTTTACTCAGCCTTAATATTGTGTTGCAATGGGAATACATTAACAAAAACACCTGTTCGAAATTCACCTCACTTTCCAAAGCCATAAATCAGTAATAAGGTGACATGGATGGAGTTAAAATTCAGGGAGGATAATTGGAGCAGATTGCGCAATGTTGAATGTAACTATGTAGAGGGTGTGAATAAAGCATGTAAGGGGAGATACGAAAGGCAGAGGTAAAATGTAGAGAAATACGGGAGAGGCGAGAGATAAAGGAGAGAAAGGTAGACAGAGAAAGTATAAATGAGAGAACATTAAAAAAAAAGGTAGTGATAAAAGGGGGAACTATGAGAAGAAAGCAGTATGTATATAATATATGAGATATATATANTGTGTGTGTGTGTGTGTGTGTGTGTGTGTGTGTGTGTGTGTTGTAGTCACGTGAAGCACTGTTATCTCGACGGTGTTGTCTTGAGGGATACCTATAGCGTGGAGCGTGTAAACCCATGATGTATACTTTTAAGGTCAATGCTAATTAAGTTTACTTTAGGCAACGACTCTGCAGTGCGATTGAAAAAATCGACTTATTTACGTGATATATAAGGTCGAGTGTGGCTCTGATGGGTCTGATAGTCGATAAGACTTGCTCATAATATTATAAGTATTATAAGTATTATACGTATTATGTACTGTATATTATGAATATTATAAAAGTATTGTAAGTTTTATAAATATAAATATTATAGGTATTATACGTGTAATACAAATTATCAATATTATGATTGAAAATATTACAAATATCCATACAGATTTTAAGTATTTTAAGTATTGTAAATATTATAATTATAAGTATTTTAAATATTTTTTATATTATAATTATAAATATTATATTATAAAATAAACATTAAATTTAACATTTAACATAAACTAGAACAAAATCAGTTCAGTAAACCCCCCAAAAAAATCTCTAAATCGAAGCCTCAAACATAATTTTTGCTTACGAATGGTCCATAATTGGCAAATATGCCAATTATATCCTCATTTGTATCAGGAAATTCAGGAAAAACAAAGTAAATTCCACTTCCCGGAATGCCAACGTAAGGAATCCCACTCCTGGGTATATAACACTTTAGGGAATTCCACTTAAAGGAATTCCAGTCATAAGGGGAAAATAACAGAAGAAACACCTTGAGGAGGTTTAAAGCTGCCTGACTTAAGGCGAGGGGAGCAGGAGCAGCGTTGGAAGGTAATGTCCGGTCCGTTAAGACGGAAGGTTGAGGGGGGGAAGGCAAGACGGGCAGGAAACTAGACAGATAGGACGGTTATCTGCGAGTTAGCTAGAACGGAAATAGAAGAGTGAGGACGGAAATGGTGGGCAGTTGTGACAGAAGGAAGATGGAAATCGGTGAAGAAGGCACCAGGCAGGAGGAGGAGGGAAGTACGGCAGGCATCTGGAGTTATGGCGTGGTGTAGAGACAGGAAATTTGGGAGATGAAAGGTAGAACAGAAATCGAAGAGCTTGGGTGTGGATGGGATAGTTATTCTGGAGTTAGTATTTATGTTACTTGTGGTTGGGTATATCCTGGTTTGTCTCTGGTATACAGTTGTCTTCTTCACCCGGTGGTGATGGTGGTAGTGGTGGTGGTAGTAGCGGTGATGGTGGTGGAGGGGGTGGTAGCGATGTCTATGACCACAGCTTTTTGGGGGGACATTTGAGTGACATCCAGGTTGAGAACGACCAAAAATGCGTGATACTTTAACTCATGCGGACTCACGCCACCTGCTGGCATCTTGACTTCACCTCACCAGTAATAAAATACCACAAAGACTTTACTAATTCCACGCCTGTTTCTTTGTAGCAAGGTATCTCCGTATCTTCTATAAATCATTTTGAAAAATTGAGGCTTTCTAGTACTATCAACAAGGGTACCTTTGACAAATGTGTACACAATTCCACTCTGATAACTTTGCTTGTTGTGTTGTATGCGTTCTAGCCGAGCTGCGAGTTAATATTGTATCACATGAATAAATAGATCCATGCTCAACCTACGATAAGAATATTAAACTCATCTGACAGTAGCGTCGTCAGATGTCCCTCGAGACATGTAGATTAGTTGACTTGTATGGCGGATTAGTTGACTTGTATGGCGAATTAGTTGACTTGTATGGGTAAATTTAAACGCACTAGAATATATATTGTGCAATTTCTAATAACATCGATTTCTGTTAGCAATAAATGGCCTATGAGATATTGTAGTCAAATATATTATTCTAAAAGGAACATAAGTGTAATAATTTAAACATAACACATGTATGCTTATAAGTAGCAGTGTGTATATAATTCTTATGAGCAAAAACATCGAGCTAATACTGATTATTAATGGTTTAATGCTTTAATGATTAGTGTTAATGGTTTAATGTTTAATGAGTTTTAAGGTAATATTTATCAAACAGCTTCATGTGAAGGTGCTGTCCTCTATGGAGCCATTAGTGGATCTGTCTGAAATGTGAATTCTGTCACATAGGCCATTCTAGGCCTACAGGAGGAATGTTTATATTTATATAATAACAGTGGAACATTGTCCACAATGCTGGCGATGATAGGCGGGACAATATCGGTGACTTGAGTCTTGGTGGTGACTGTCGGGGAGGTTGAGCGATGCTGGTGGTGGTAGTAGTGGTGACTGCCTGATGGTGGTTGCGGCAAATGACCGCCATTGTAAACATCATTTTAGGATAATGTTTTGTCACGGGGCACGAGAACATTCTTATATTAGGTCAGTGACTTATATCTTCTCTTATTGGAGAGCGGGGTAAATGGTTATATATTTTTCAGTCAAGTTATGCAGTCATCTTTCATTCCTGAATGATGTTTTTGATCGGAAATAAAAAAAAAAGCATGATTAAACCTCTCTTTACTGTAAAAGGAATTTTCCAATTAAACTTTTGTGTTCTCTCCCAACCCTTATTCCCCCTGCCCCTCCCTTACCCTCCCCACCCCTCCCTTACCCTCCCCACCCCTCCCCCATCCCCCCCATCCCCTCCCCACCCAACCCCCACCCCTCCTCCCCTCCAACACTTAGCCAACTCGTATATTTGTATCCCGCAGCGCCAGTAACGGACATTCGACCATAATCTTGTGTAATAGGATAGGAAAATTACTCTAAAGATCAATCGAACCTTTGGGGGCTCAGCTCATCCAACTTTCCAGCATGAGACATAGAGGAGAAGGTATGGAAGGGTCATATAGGACTGTCGGGGTCGGCCCAAGTGCCATGCCTTAAACAAAATCGGCATCTATAGCGACCCCCTTGTGATTTTTATAAAGTCTGAAATATAACCGTGAATGTGTTTTCTGTACAGGTCTGATACTGCCGCTGTTTACCCACGTAGTTGAATAAATGTAATTTAATTCGGGTTAAAATATTACATTTTCTGAGACGGAGAGAAAAGTAGAGTCAAAGATAAAGAGGGAACGAAAAAATGTTGCAGGATAGGGAAGGAGAGAACAGATGAGAGGGGAAGAAAGATGGATAAGGGATGGAAGGAGAGGAGGGGAAAGTGGAATGGAGAAGGGGAGTTAGGGGAAGAGAAAGGGAAGGGGAGATTGGGAGAAATTGCAGAGAGCGTAAGAAGGAGGCGTTAGACTAGACACAGCCGGGTGCCCCAATCTAGTACAGTAATACAATATATATATATATATATATATATATATATATATATATATATATATATATATATATATATATATATATATATATATATATATATCTTTGTACCTTCAAATTCTTTATTATGCACCCATACCCATCTCGTGGGAGGGTGAGGACAGGGTTACAGAGACACATAATGGATTCAGGAACTATCTTGCTGTTTGCTTGAAGCTGAAACACTTTGGGCTTGCCCCACAAAACTTCCCAAGTATGGAGGGTGTCATAGGCCAGTCGAGGTTGACCCAAGTGCCACACTTTCAGAAATGTTGGCATCTATATCGACCCCCACCCCCATTAAGGACAAACAGCTATGCAGAGGCCCTGATGAAACTGACCGGACAAGCAACCGGATAGGCCTGAGGGGGGGGGGCCCTGATGGAGCTGGCTAGACAAACAGCTAACCAGTTTAGCTGAAGAAGTTAAACAAGTGGCCAGCAGCTCAATTCTCACTGGAGGTGGTTGTGCGACATGTATGCTACGACGCCATGTATGCTGCGACGCCATGTATGATGCGACGCCATGTATGATGCGACGCCATGTATGCTGCGACGCCATGTATGATGCGACGCCATGTATGATGCGACGCCATGTATGCTGCGACGACATGTATGCTTCGACGCCATGTATGATTCGACGCCATGTATGCTGCGACGCCATGTATGATGCGACGCCATGTATGCTGCGACGCCATGTATGATGCGACGCCATGTATGATGCGACGTCATGTATGCTGCGACGCCCTGTATGCTGCGACGCCATGTATGCTGCGACGCCATGTATGATGCGACGCCATGTATGCTGCGACGCCATGTATGCTGCGACGCCATGTATGCTGCGACGCCATGTATGCTGCGACGCCATGTATGCTGCGACCCCATGTATGCTGCGACGCCATGTATGCTGCGACGCCATGTATGCTGCGACCCCATGTATGCTGCAACACCATGTATGGGGGCATTATCATGGGTGCCCAAGAATTTCGTAGTTACCATAAACATGATCAAAAACGTACAAAAATAAGCTCTTATTTGTTATATCGAGATTCGCAAACTTGGAAATTTGCGGATATAGTAGCGTAAAATACGTCGAAAAATACCACCCAAAAACGTCGAAAATACAATAAAAAACGTCGAAAATACAATAATAACCGTCGAAAATACAATAAAAAAACGTCGAAAATACAATAAAAAACGTCGAAAATACAATAAAAAACGTCGAAAATACAATAAAAAACGTCGAAAGTATAATAAAAAAAACGTCGAAAATACAATAAAAACATCGAAAATACAATAAAAACCGTCGAAAATACAATAAAAGACGTCGAAAATACAATAAAAAACGTCGAAAATACAACCAAGACCTTTGAAAATACAACCCAAAAAAAGTGTCAGTCATGATGAGAAAAAAAGGAACAGATACAATATCATTTATATAATAGAATAATATTGCCTGTATTATATCTGTGACAATCTCCAACTGTGTTTTTTTTAATTTGCAGTTTTCTGCAACGTTGAACGCTCCAATGGCCAATTAAGATATCTCAAAGCGGAAACTAATTTATGTTTAAACTGTTTTTTTTCGGGGGGGGGGGGGAGGACGGGAAAGTGGGGGGGGGGTCTTTTTAAAGGGAAACTCTTGGTGCGGATCTTGGAAATACACGTCAAAAGGGTGTGAAATGATTTATGCACACTTCAGCATTTCTAAAGTGCTGAAATGTCAAAGTGTTCATATGAAAAAAATTGAAAACTATTTGATGTATTTTTTTTCTACATCCAAAAATACATTCTGTATTTTTTCACATCACCTCAAAGGGTTTGCGAAGAAAGTGCTAATAAGACTCGCTAGTTATTCACTCTGCACCTTAAGGGTTCCTTCCTCATCGGACATTTTTCTGAATGCGTCGTTAATTATGGTGGTGGTTTGATGAGTGTATCTTGTGGTACTGAGCGAACAAGTGGGACAAATACCTAATTAGCGGAAAAGTAGTAATAGTTATGTAAATATGAAGAAGACTGAAGAAATGAGGAGCAAGAAATTAATAATAATAATAATAATAATAATAATAATAATAATAATAATGAAGGTGGTATAGGTGAATATTCAACATTTTCAAAATATTATGCACAGCACCTTGAGAAATTTTAATACTCTTAAACATATATTGGGTCCTTCATTCACCTTCATTTAAACACTATGGCATTGTAGTGTCTCAATAATTATAATAATTTTATACAAATTATTATTATTTTCATTATACAAAATAATGCCATGATAAGGAGTTACTGTATTATTCTTGGTATCAGGAACAATGATAGCAACTACCATGATACCATGATAAAGTGGTACTGTATCACTCTTGGTATCAGGAACAATGGTAGCAACGAGATTTTCACAGTTCAGTGTTCGCTGAACACAAAAGTATAGTGACGTTTAATCCACTGTGAATGACACTCAATTACTTTCAGCTGTTTTTTTAATGATTGTAATCACGTTTTTTTTTTTAAAGAAACAGCAGTAAATTTATTTTTGAATAGAGTAATTAGCTTGGAGCCCCATGGACCAGAGAGTAATATTAACGCCCAAAAAACATTAATAATAAAATAATAATATTAATAAAAACATTAACAATATTGTAACAATATCCAAAGTTATAGGAAGTGCCCTGGATTGTACCTGGATGGGGTTCTGGGAGTACTTACACTCCCCAATGACTTGTGAGAGCTTGGTCCAACAGGTCGTTACTTATCGGGCCAAGCTAACCACCACAGCCCAGTTGGTCCGGCACTTCTTGAACAGAAACCATCCAGTTTTCTCTCGAAGTCGTCCACGTTTGGTGGTCTGGGGAGAGAGTCCTCTCCTCTTATGTATCCTCTTATCCTCTCCTCTTATGTATCCTCTTATCCTCTCCTCTTATGTATCCTCTTATCCTCTCCTCTTGTGTGTCTTCTCACAGCTCTTATTCCATTTCATGGTCAGCCTTAGGAAAGAGGTCCAGCGTCTTATTAAGATCTCTTTGAGCCAAACTGCTTCTTATCTGGTAATTGGTCCGCTCGAGAGGTTTCAGTAACCCATAAGATTCCTCAGACCTTCCCAGCAACTGTAGCAAAATCAGTGCTTCAGTTCCTATTTTAATAGATCAGTGCCTATTTTTTCAGATATCTTTATCTCTTTAGATATTTTGCTTATCTTTTCGTGCATGGTCATGTTTTCTGCAGCCTGCAAGCAGGGTTGTAACCACGTTGGTGGCGGCTAGGTGCTGCTGGGGGCTGGGGGCGGCTAGGTGCAGCTGGGGGCTGGGGGCGGCTAGGTGCAGCTGGTGGCTGGGGGCGGCTAGGTGCAGCTGGGGGCTGGGGGTGGCTAGGTGCAGCTGGTGCTGGAGGCGGCTAGGTGCAGCTGGGGGCTAGGGCGGCTAGATGCAGCTGGGGGCTGGGGCGGCTAGGTGCAGCTGGGGGCTGGGGGTGGCTAGGTGCAGCTGGGTGCTGGAGGCGGCTAGGTGCAGCTGGGGGCTAGGGGCGGCTAGATGCAGCTGGGGGCTGGAGGCGTCTAGGTGCAGCTGGGGGCTGGAGGCGGCTAGATGCAGCTGGGGGCTGGAGGCGGCTAGGTGCAGCTGGGGGCTGGGGGCGGCTAGGTGCAGCTGGGGGCTGGGGGCGGCTAGGTGCAGCTGGGGGCTGGAGGCGGCTAGGTGCAGCTGGGGGCTGGGGGCGGCTAGCTGCAGCTGGGGGCTGGGGGCGGCTAGGTGCAGCTGGGGGCTGGGGCGGCTAGGTGCAGCTGGGGGCTGGAGGTGGCTAGGTGCAGCTGGGGGCTGGGGGCGGCTAGCTGCAGCTGGGGGCTGGGGGCGGCTAGGTGCAGCTGGGGGCTGGGGGCGGCTAGGTGCAGCTGGGGGCTGGAGGCGGCTAGGTGCAGCTGGGGGCTGGAGGCGGCTAGGTGCAGCTGGGGGCTGGAGGCGGCTAGGTGCAGCTGGGGGCTGGAGGCGGCTAGGTGCAGCTGGGGACTGGTGGCGGCTAGGTGCAGCTGGGGGCTGGAGGCGGCTAGGTGCAGCTGGGGGCTGGAGGCGGCTAGGTGCAGCTGGGTGCTGGAGGCGGCTAGGTGCAGCTGGGTGCCCTCTCACTTAATACGTCGTTTTCTTTACCGTATCAACCAAACCGTTAACAAATGAGACGAATTTAGTCAACATTAAACCACCGAAATATTGACGTTTCCAATTCATCTGCCGCGATAGGTTAGGTGGGTTGCTTGGGTTCGTACGTTTCTGGTTAAGCTAAAAACAGTGGCATTTTGTTACGGAGTGGCGGGTGGAGAGAACGGGCTGGTTCTCAGTAACGAGGGCACTCACGAATGAGGTCGTTAGCCGTGTGACCTCGGATACGTACACGAGGTCCGTGTGTGTTTGTCAGGTGTAACAAGCTGCGTTTAATCACCCAATTGCCTGCTGAATAACCAGTATTTGATTACTGAATTGAATATTAAATCGGTGTTTGGCAACTGATACTGTAGATATTACCATACCCGCCTCTAGTGGGTCTGACATTGTCATATCCGCCGCTTGTGGGGTCTGACATTGTCATATCCGCCTCTAGTGGGTCTGACATTGTCATACCCGCCTCTAGTGGGTCTGACACTGTCATACCCGCCTCTTGTGGGGTCTGACATTGTCATACCCGCCTCTTGTAGGGTCTGACATTGTCATACCCGCCTCTAGTGGGTCTGACACTGTCATATCCGCCTCTAGTGGGTCTGACATTATCATACCCGCCTCTAGTGGGTCTGACATTGTCATACCCGCCTCTAGTGGGTCTGACATTATCATACCCGCTCTAGTGGGTCTGACATTGTCATACCCGCCTCTAGTGGGTCTGACATTATCATACCCGCCGGTCGCTAAGTCTGGCGTAAAAACAGAATACGTGTTTGATCTCTGACTAAGTCTGGCGAGCCTGTTGTTTGAGCCAGAGGTCTGCGGGGGGGCGTTGCGGATTGTTGGTGTGCCAATCATTTCTGAATTAATTTGCGTTTCAAGTCGTTAATTGCGTCCGCAAACCAATCACCTGGGAGGGGAAGGGGGGGGGGAGGGACGAAGGAAGGAGGAGGATAGCGGGTGGGAAAATAGGAGATGAAGAGGGGAGGGAAGGGGAGGAGAGAAGAGGTAAATTGAGAGGGTAGGTTAGGTTAGTGGGAGAAAAGGAGGGTGGTGAAACTGCCCGTTCTCTCATTTCTGCCACTCCGTCAAAAATGCGACTGTTTTGCTAACCAGTAGCGTACGAACCCAAGCAGCCTACCAAACCAACCGAGGCCGATGCATAAACAGCGTCAATATTAAGGTCTATATATTTTTTTTCTACTAATAGGTCGCATTTTTAACGGATTGGTCGATTGCGTTAAAAATGTGACCTATATAGGTGAAACAAATGTCAATCAAATTTACATAATTCATTAAATGGCGTCACGAAGTCGACGACACCATAAAAATGACCCAAAGGTTGACACGATAGACGGTAAGCACGATAGACATGACCCAGAAGATCGCACACGATAGACACGACACAAGCCACACCACCTGCAACGCCAGGTCACCTCAGGTGATGTCATTCTTCACGTCATGACATTGCAGACGAAGCTGCAAAACTTGCAACTAGAGAAGAAATGTAGACATTTACATACCACAGAGTCTATCACAGATTAGAAAGTAACAGGTTGACAAGGTGACGACAGTGTACACATGCGTCATGTCAGCCACAGACACAACAGTCGTCGACCTGATCAACACGGGTGGGGGGGGGGGTGATAAAGTCACATATTGACAAACTTGGNAACACAGTGATAAATGTTTATTAACTACAGGTATGACCTTGTGTTAATTAAACGCCGGACGCAGTATCGCCAGACTGTCTTTCGCCAATAGCGGCGTTGTTCATGGTGCGTCTGGCGTTGTCTCGTCATTCTCTTTTATGGTAACCTACTACCTTGTAGTTATTGTGCGTCGGACGCTGCTTCGACAGTCTTCGCCAGACGTAGCGTTACGGTCACCTTGTGATGTTACGGGTGGGGTGACAAGGAGTGTGGGTGCTCAGACTTGGGGTATTGAGGGGGGTGACGGGAGGGGGGGGATTTAAAGATGGGTGAGGGGGTGGAGGAGGGAGAGGTGAGTGAGAGAGGGGGAGATGAGGGGGGGGGAGAGGATAGCGGCGGCCAGCCATCGATTGGGACGACATCGGCACCACATTGAGGATCAGAAGGGCACTTTCCATCCCCCCCCTTCCCTCCCATCTCCCATCCCTCCCCCTCCTCCGTCCCTTCTCCCGTCCTTCCCCTCATCAGCCCCTCGTCCTTCATCTCATTTCTATCCCCCCCCCCTCCCAATCCTCTTCTCCCAGTCCAAAACTATTCCCTCGCCTTCCCTCCTCCCTCCTAGTCCCTCTCAGCCTCTCTCTGTATTATAAAGCTGATGAGGGGGACTGCGGTGAACTTTGTAAAGTTTTTGCTTTTCTTCGGTTAAGTGGAAGATGAGGTGGAGCTGGGCGGAGGTTCTTGTGTTGGGGAGGTGCACAGTGCCTTTACATTCGCCTCCTCGAGGCGTGAGTAGGATGTCATGGCGGAAAGGAAAATGAAAAGATAAAGATTTTCAATTACAAAAACCAGGTCAATAGAGTTACCAGACCAATGATGGAGCAGCAATTGCTGTAAGGAAAAATATTCCACACAAAATTCTACATAATTTTCAAGAAAACTTGTGTGGCATTTGAACTCCAAACTACGAAAGGTATAATCTTCATAGGAAGGTGTTACCAACCACCAAGACGTCCTTACCTTCCCCTTGCCGACATCATGAAACTCACCAAAAGGAACAGACCTGCCTACTTCCTGGGAGATCTGAACGCCGAACACAGAACACTGGGACACGGGAGGAACAACCAAGCAGGAGACGCCACCCACAATATGATAAAGAACGGAAATCTAACCCACCTGGGCCCAGACTTCCCAACTTAGGTCAGACAAGGACACAGTGGTAAACCAGACCTAATATTGTCAAATAACCACCACTTCCTAAACGCTCTCATAGAAAGGGGCCCAGTGAGCACAAGGGACCACCTACCAATAATATTGACGCTCTCAACTAACCCTATTCAGAGATCCTCACTCCCATGACTTCAATACACTAAAACTAACTGGGAAGCGTTCAAAAGGAATGCACAGGGAATCATTGTTACAGACTTGAATGGAAAGGAAACATCAGACCTTAACAGAGTTAAATACATGGATTAGCACCATAGAAAAAATGCATGAAGGATCATATCCTCGTAGCTCACCATATAACGCTCCCACACCTCCAAGCTACTGAGGCACTCAGAACACTGTAAACCAGAATAACAATCTTCTACAACTCATAACGCACAGTGGGTGGACGGACGAGCGCAAAAGACTACAAAAGAAACTACAGGATGAGCTGCAAGATCTATGCAAAGCAGAGTACACCAAACAATGGGATGACCTAATAAGCAAAATCCAAGTCGACTACAGAAACCCAGGAAAGTTCTGGAAAACAGTAAGAACCCTGATGGGAAATTCAGCTGAGGAAACACCCTACATCATAGACGTCTAAGGAAATAAACTCTACGAGGAGAGAGAACAACAACAGGAATTCAGGAAGTTCTGGGAAAAAATTATTCAGGATAAACCCGGAAGAAAATGTAAACTTTTGCCCCATTAATGAAAGGAAAATTACAACTCAAGTCGATAACAGAGCTGCAACACTACTCCGGACGCAAACAATAGACCTTAACAACATTCGCAATGAATGCCACCTTATGAAACACACAGCCATTGCAGAGGTCCATAAAAACAATTATAGGTTTCAAGAACAAAGCGCCGGGCAATAGCAGGATAAATAAGATAGTATTAACGAACCTACCAGTCACTGCACTCCATCAATACACATGTATAGTAAATGCAGCTCTTACATCTGGACTATTCCCCACATACTTCAAGAATGCCACAATCAGATTAATCCCCAAGCAACGTAAACCCCCCCCCCCAATCCAAACTAAAAATTACAGATCATTTTCCCTCCTCGAAGTACCAGGCCAAATATTCGAAAAAATAATCAATCAGAGACTTGTGAAGTACATGGAAGAGGAAGTTGTCCAAGTGGTTGGGCACCATTCCTTCCCTTTCGTCCCATCAAAAATCCTTATCCTGACCCCTTTCCAGTGCTATATAGGCGTAATGGCTTGGTGCTTTCTCCTTATAGTTCCCTTCCCCTCCCCCCCCCCAAAAAAAATAGGTGTGTGTACTCACCTATTTGTGCTTGCGGGGTTGAGCTTTGGCTCTTTTGGTCCCGTGTGTGTGTGTGTGTGTGTGTGTGTGTGTGTGTGTGTGTGTGTGTGTGTGTGTGTGTGTGTGTGTGTGTGTGTGTGTATGCATTAGTTCAACGTCTACAACGTCGTCGGGATCATGGGTAAGTGCGTGCCTGACCTCACGAGGTTAATGACTCGTAGAATCGTTTAGAGAAGGTTGGGTCATACGACAGCGGCGAGACTGCCTCTCCCAGTCGAAATAAGAGAGATGTGTAGTATAAGAG
>WNGS01165318.1:5889837-5903205 GCA_020271785.1 Procambarus virginalis | reverse complement strand
AATACAGTCTGCCCAACCTATCTTCCTGCCTCCTATCCTCGTTTACTTTATCATAGAATTCCAAAAGGTGGTGATGTGTGTGGTGTAGTGTGGTGGTGTGTGTGTGTGTGTGTGTGTGTGTGTGTGTGTGTGTGGTGTGTGTGTGTGGTGTGTGTGGTGTGTGGTGTGTGTGTCCCCACGGCGCTAACATACAGTCGCGTCACACCCGTCAGGGGTTGTGACCACCCCGTCACTCACTCACAACTCAATATTATTTATAATTGCCAACTAGAGGCACTGTGTTTGCCACATGGGAGGGGGAGGGGGAGGGGGGGTTACGGGGAGGGATTTGCAGTAAAGTGGATTTGGTGGTTAGGAGGTAGATGGTCTTGGTGGGGTTGGAATGGGATTTACGAAATTGAGGAAGATGTGTTGATGATCATGGGATGGGATGAGGGGGTAAAGGGTCAGGGGGTAGATAGATAGATAGTGATGATTCTCGAATGAATGTTGAAGGAATGACTGAAACACCACAGAAGGGCATTGAGCGCTATATAATGATACAGCTTCAAGAAAGAGCTTGCAGCAATACATAAAAGAGTCAAACACCCCCAGAAGAGGATTCGACACCAAAGTTGAATCAAGCAAAGCATGTGGTGTTTTTTGCCAGATGGTGTTCCGCGGGCCTAGATCATCTCTCTTCTCTATCTCGTCTCTTCCTCTCTCTCGCTCTCTCCTCTCCTCATCTATCTCTGCTCTCTCTCCTTTTAGTTTCTCTCTCTCCTCTCTTTCTTCTCTCTCTCTCTCAGTCTGGGCCATTTTATTCTCCTCTCTCCCTCTACTTTTCTTCATCCCATCTCCATTCATTACTCACATCCCATTTACCACCCATTTATGATCTCATGTTTCGCTCTCACCAGTGGTAACCAAACATGCTCGAGTACGTTGAATGAATGCTATCGACGTTGAGTGAATGCTATCGACGTTGAATGCAACGTGAGGAGCTATGAGTTGATTTACAGGACTCAACTTAGTTTACGTCAAATCAACGTTTTTTGACGTCGCAATCACCGTTTTGACGTCGAATCAACGTTTATCGACGCCAAATCAACGTTTATCGACGTCGAATCAACGTTTTTTTGACGTCGAATCAACGTTTTTTGACGTCGATTCAACGCTTTTGACGTTGAATCGCTGATGGAATACCAAACCCAATTTCGGGTTTCAAGACGTGTTCCTCACTCATTTCTCCTTTCGAATCCCGGTTTCCTCTCTCTTCCTCTGCTCATCTTTCGACATTAATCCTTCATACACTCGTTATCTCACCCAGACAGTACGTTTAGGAGGATATAATTCCTGATTACGTGGGAAGGTATTATTAAGATCACAAGCCATATTTTCCGATATACCCCCCTTCTTCATTTTTACAGGGAAAATAAGGTTAATGTTCAGATTCATTTACCTGGTGTTAGTAATCTGGGTCAATTAGCACCTTACTGGGAGGGACGCAAACACGCACGCACGCGCACGAACACACACACCACCACACACCACAACACACCACACACACACACACACACACAACACACACCACACCACACACACACACACCACACACACCACACACAGTTTCAAATGTAGATATGATATAACCCAGTAGGTGAGGAATCTGTACATCAGTCGAATGACAGTTGAGAGTCGGGACTTAAGAGCCAGTGCTCAACCCCGCTAGCATAACTAGGTGAGTATATATATATATATATATATATATATATATATATAATATTATATATATATATAATATATATACTCTCATTGTGTCGGGGGATGCAAGCAGCTAGTGTTATACGTACAGTATATGTTAGGTTTATATCGAGGTTCCCCCCCCCCCTCCTACCCAGGGTCGAATTGCTGACCCATGGATGCAACAGCACAAACAAACCGACTAAACTCATGGGGAACCTATTTACTGCTAGGTTGAACAGGTGCATTAGGTGATAGGAAACGCACCCAAACATCCCTCCCAGAATTCTCGATTGTGAGTCGAGATCGAACCCAACTTTACTATTGGGACCCAAATATAGAAGGAATTAAATGGACGTATGTAGAAGGAATATAGACAAATATAGAAGGAAATATATGGACGTATGCGAACACTAATATCACATTCTGCATCAGTGATCGATGAAGACAATTGATACAAATGTATGCACCAACCTCCCCCCCCCTCCCCCCTTCCTGTGTGCCTTCAGTTAACATATCAATATAGATGACGGTAACAATCTTATTTGATCGGCGTCTCAATGTGTCAGATTGCGACTATGTGATTGATCATTTGAGTTGTGGCATACTTCTCAGTATGTGTACCAAGAGTGTATATACTTCTCAGTATGTGTACCAAGAGTGTATATACTTCTAAGTATGTGTACCAAGAGTGTATTTACTTCTCAGTATGTGTACCAAGAGTATTTACTATTTTTGGGATTCATTTCTATTTATGAGGATAAAAACTCTGAATTTAATTACACTTCGTGAATTTAAGAGTGAAAACCTTTCAGTGGGAATAATATCTATTGCGCTATTGCAAAATATATAACCTATAGAAGTGCAATGTATATTGGTATAGTTAATATATATATATATTATATATATATATATATATATATATTATATATATATATATATATATAACTTAATCAGAATATCGCTGGCAGGTCTAAGTGGATAGATACTCAGTCTCGCTGCCTTCCGCTTTCTTGAGACGCCTGCCTAATAGGAGGCGGACGTTCAGTGGTGTTTACTGAGGCACTCGCTCCTACACTCCGATTGGCGTCATTACCTCAGTACAGAAGGCTCGGACCATCCAAGCAAGTTAATCAATTGTCCTGATTTACAACCACTAACACTCGTCATGAAGAGGCTGAATACCATTGCTATATCCCCTCCAGCTTCCTGTGAAATATAACAACACTGAATTAATCCTTTTTTGCTGCTAGTGTTTGTTAAGACCTCGATAATCTGCGATTAGATGATCCCTCTAAACACCGTGTTTACGAAGAGGTTTTCGACACAAATGTTAATAGGTTTCAGGGTGAATGCTTCAGGATTAACAAGCGTTGGATTGGGTCTGAGATTCATCATTACAATTTCTTATTTCCTTCATACATCTGACATCTGCACTGATTGATCATCGCCGGCATGATATCTGAGATCTGGACTTGACTGATTATCTCCGGCATGATATGAGAAATCCGACGACAAGAGAGCCAGAAGAAGGGAGATGATGGAGAAGACAGTGTACCGAGAGGTTATGAAGAAAGTTGACTAATGAGCGCAAGAGAACTAGAAGGCCACGAAGGAAGCAAAGACAGAGGGACGTAACTAGGCACTTCTGAGCAGAATAAGAAGGAGATGGAGTTGATTTTAAATCCACACATCCCAGGAGCAGGAACCCGACATTGCAAACACAACTATGTAATCACTACCGCTGTAGATAAACACATCCCACACGCACTGTAGAATGAAGGTGAGCAAAGCATTTCTGTGAGTTAGAACATTCCATTAGCAGCTCCAGCGCCGCCATACCTTCGTCTTATTTAATGGAGAAACATCCACGGGAATGTGTAGGTGACTTGTGCGCTCTCTGTCTCTCCCTGCGCCGCTTGCTCGCTCACCTCTGCCGCCGGCTTTCCTCTATATCTTTTTTGAACATTCTCCAAATATTTCTTGGATGCGCTATCAACTTCCAGCTCCTGGGTTCTGCCTCTCAGCGTGCACTTCGATGCTGTATTTATTCTTTGCACTTTGGTGTCTTGTATTACTTATGAATCCATGTAAGAAATCTTCCTGTACTACTTTACTTCAAAATGCATTACACTTCTTCACATCCCTCATGTTAAGTAAGACACTAGCGCTATCTTGGGTGGAATGTTATTGCACACCTACGACCCCATTCACGACTATAACCACAACTACTTTCATTGCTCGGAACTGAAGAACAAAAATATTGTAATTTGCATTATTCATTTTTGTTTAACGTTTTGTGTCTTTCAGTCAAAATAATAAATATGACGATAAAATAATAAAGGCTTATATAGTAAGGGTAATTGATTTCAAATGCATATATGGATGTAGAGTCACTGAGGAATTAAGTTCTGAAATCTGAATTCAAAATACACAACAAACGTTGTATGTTGACGTAATATTAAATGATTCCATTAAACTCGACATTAAATTCTGTGCATTATTATTTATTTCATTAAGACTGTAACATGTTCTGGCTTTTGAAGTAGAGATAAAAGGAATTATTTTATTATTTTTGAATTCGTCAAACAAAACAACAAGTATTTTTTTTTTCCTTTTTCTTTTTATAAAAATATTCGGGGAATGGAAACGGACGAGAGAATATCGGAATCCAATACCAAATCGGCTATTCTCTGATCATACCTATTTCCTTTCTCTTTCTATCTTCTTTTCTCACGCTTTATCGTTCATATTGAATTTTGTTTCATATCTGTTCATAGTTTTTTTTAATTGTGCATCCTAGAGTATATTTCACTGAATATCTGGTTATATATTTTGTCATTATTTCGCCTTCATAATAAAATAATTTTATGTAACATGTATAAATTATTTAGCCGTACATAATTGTATGTTTACAGGTACACTATTGTATCTCTAAACATACAATAATGTTTATTGCATGTTCTCACCTCCTTTATCTAACCACTAATCGACCTGTGTGATGCTTCTCTAACCTCTTGCTTATTTACGGTATTTGTTTACACTTTCTCCGAGTATCTTCCACTCATGCTGGAAGTGGAAGCAGTGGCACTATACACTCATGTGAGTATAGTACCCTCATGCTGGGCACCACTCACACTACCCTCATGCTGGGCACTCTACTCACACTACCCTCATGCTGGGCACCACTCACACTACCCTCATGCTGGGCACCACTCACACTACCCTCATGCTGGGCACCACTCACACTACCCTCATGCTGGGCACTCTACTCACACTACCCTCATGCTGGGCACTCTACTCACACTACCCTCATGCTGGGCACCACTCACACTACCCTCATGCTGGGCACTCTACTCACACTACCCTCATGCTGGGCACCACTCACACTACCCTCATGCTGGGCACTATACTCACACTACCCTCATGCTGGGCACCACTCACACTACCCTCATGCTGGGCACTCTACTCACACTACCCTCATGCTGGGCACCACTCACACTACCCTCATGCTGGGCACTCTACTCACACTACCCTCATGCTGGGCACCACTCACACTACCCTCATGCTGGGCACCACTCACACTACCCTCATGCTGGGCACCACTCACACTACCCTCATGCTGGGCACCACTCACACTACCCTCATGCTGGGCACTATACTCACACTACCCTCATGCTGGGCACCACTCACACTACCCTCATGCTGGGCACTATACTCACACTACCCTCATGCTGGGCACCACTCACACTACCCTCATGCTGGGCACCACTCACACTACCCTCATGCTGGGCACCACTCACACTACCCTCATGCTGGGCACTATACTCACACTACCCTCATGCTGGGCACTATACTCACACTACCCTCATGCTGGGCACTATACTCACACTACCCTCATGCTGGGCACCACTCACACTACCCTCATGCTGGGCACTATACTCACACTACCCTCATGCTGGCCACTATACTCACACTACCCTCATGCTGGGCACTATACTCACACTACCCTCATGCTGGGCACCACTCACACTACCCTCATGCTGGGCACTCTACTCACACTACCCTCATGCTGGGCACCACTCACACTACCCTCATGCTGGGCACCACTCACACTACCCTCATGCTGGGCACCACTCACACTACCCTCATGCTGGGCAATATACTCACACTACCCTCATGCTGGGCACCACTCACACTACCCTCATGCTGGGCACCACTCACACTACCCTCATGCTGGGCACTATACTCACACTACCCTCATGCTGGGCACCACTCACACTACCCTCATGCTGGGCACTATACTCACACTACCCTCATGCTGGGCACCACTCACACTACCCTCATGCTGGGCACCACTCACACTACCCTCATGCTGGGCACTCTACTCACACTACCCTCATGCTGGGCACCACTCACACTACCCTCATGCTGGGCACCACTCACACTACCCTCATGCTGGGCACTCTACTCACACTACCCTCATGCTGGGCACCACTCACACTACCCTCATGCTGGGCACCACTCACACTACCCTCATGCTGGGCACTATACTCACACCCTCACATCTTACACCCCGGTTTGAGTCCCCTCATTATTCTTTAACAATTATTTAAGCCTATCTTTAACTAACCTGTCTGATCTTCTTGGTATGTCTAACGTCCTGATCATGTCCCCCTCTGTTTCTTCATTTCTAAAGTGTTATGAACTTTAGTGTCAATGTGTCCTCTTAACTCAGGGACTTGTCTCCTACTTATCTCTGGAACCTTCTTGAGTTTTTCTTATGTGCTGAAGATGTTGTAGTTGCCAAACTGGTTCTACGTCCTTGGTTACCGTCCTCAGGTGAGGTGTGTGCGCGCGCGCCCTCAGATCTGATAGGAAAGAACTTACTGACTCCCAACGACCTGAAAGTACTAGTATAAAAAGCTATGATTTGTTCAGATCTGAAACCTACATCTATGGGCAGCACAAAACGTCCACTAGACTGTGCGACACAGTGGTTGCAAGGATCAGGTTGGGTTACCGTTACCTGTGGCAGGTGGCTGCAGGTGACGGATCTCCCAATCCTGAGCACTCCAGTTGCAAACTCTGTGAGCAGGAACTACGGCACGATCTCCCGCACTACATCACTGAATGCCCAGTTATTAGACCTTTCAGACCAGTTGGCATGAGGTACCTGGAGCTTTGCAATTACTTTATTCACTCTCGTATTCTTGAAGATATCCTCACAGTGTACCCAAAATTTGCCAGTGCAGGCTACTAAACATATGGCCCTGTATGACTAACCATCCTGCGAGATGGGGACCTTTATTACCACTGCTGCCTTATTCAATCTTGTGTTGATGATATCCTCAAAATGCATCCGGAATCTGCCAGTGCAGACTGCTTATCACATGCCTCTGTATGACTAACCATCCTGTGTGATGGGGATTTTTTAGCATCAACTAGTTAGCTTTTTGACACACTGTACTCCACTTCATATAGTCTAGGGTAGCTACACTAATGCAGATGTACCTAAGGAATTAATAAAAAAAAAAAAAAGTGTCCTAGCTATTTATTTATGTTATGAACCTTTTAACTTGAGCACCGCTCCTGTGCCAGGTAAGTCCACTACGTGCTCACCATAGCCCGTGCTACTTGGAACTTGTTCCGAGTAGCTGAATCTATAAATTTTTTTAACTTGACATTGTCTCTCTCTTCTTCATCTTTCCCTCTGTTTTTATACTTTATTTCTTAGACACTTACCTCTTATTTTTATTTTTAATTCTCTTTCATTCTATTTCTTCCGTTTACCGCCATCCTTTCTCGTCTCGCGCCTCTTCCTATATTTATCTTTCTTGTTTTCTCCTATAGTTCCCATTTTTGCATTTTTATCATACTGCCTTTTCCTCCTCCTCCTCTAGACCTCATTTTTCCTCCCGCCCTCTACTCTTTTTTTATTATTATATCAGATATCTCTCCTTTATGGGGGTTCCCTCTTTATTCCTCTTTCATCGTTCTTCTCTCTTTTGTTACCATTCCACTATTACTTCTTCCACTCATGTTACCTCTCCCTCCTGCCTTACCACTTACCCTTCTTCTCTTATCACTCCGCCTACTTTCTTATCCTCCAACTTTCTTGCCTCTTCCCCTACATTATCACCTCTTATTACCGCCTCCTTCCCCATATTTCGTTCTCGTTCCTCTCCCTCTCTTTCCTCCCCTCATCCCATTTTCTCTTACCATTACTTTTTTCGTGCTCTTTCCTCTTATTACTTTCCTTACTCTCTTTTCGCTTATCTTTCGCTCTTTATTTTCCTTCTCTTCCTTNACCCCCCGGATCCCCCGGACACCCCCCGTATCCTCCCCACCCAGTCATCCCCCAGACACCCCCAGATCCCCCCAGGTCCCCCCTGCCCCCAGTCACCCCCCAGACACCCCCAGATCCCACCAGACCCCCAGAGGAAGGGAGAACTCTGGTACAGGAGTTTCCATGAAGAATCTCAAGGTTTGGTACACCAATGCTGATGGGGTATCTAATAAAGCAGAAGAGATAAAAGAAAGAGTGAGTGAGGCAAATCCTGACATAGTTGCAATTGTGGAAACTAAAATTAATGACATGATCTCAGATGCAATCTTTCCTGAAGGGTACCAGGTGATAAGAAAAGAGAGGACACAGAGACAGGGAGGGGGAGTGGCACTCCTAATAAAGCGGAAATGGAAGTTTGAAGACCTGGGAAATCGGGTTACCAATGAGTGCACAAGCTTTATACATGGAACTTTGACAGTAGATGGGAGGAAGATTGTGATCTTGGTAATCTACAATCCCCCACCAAACAGTAGAAGACCCAGACAGGAGTATGATGACAACAACAAGGCATGCATAGATGAACTGCAGAAGGCAGCAACACTAGCCCACAGAATGAGAGCGAAGCTGCTGATCATGGGGGACCTAAATCATGGAGAGATAAATTGGGAATCAAGGAATCCCCATGGAGGGGACGAAACGTGGGGAGCAAAATTAGTAGATGTTATAGACAGGAATTTCCTAACACAGCATGTGAAGGAAGACACAAGGGAAAGAGGAGGAGATGCACCGAGCCTATTAGACCTGATTTTCACCCAGAACGTAGAAGATATCGAGAATTTGGAGCATGAAATACCTCTAGGGGCCAGTGACCATTGTGTCCTAGTCTTTGACTACATGATGGAATTCAAACTTGTGACCATGGGACAAGAGATCTGGGAAAGGAGAGTTGACTACAGGAAAGGGGACTATAGGAGGATAAGGGACTATCTGGGAGAAGTGCAGTGGGAGGAAGAAATTAGAGGAAAAACAGTCCAAGATATGATGGACCTAGTCATACAGAAATGCCAAGAGGCCGAAGAGAGATTTATACCAACAGTAAAGGGAAAAAATAAGAAGGATATAATAACCCATGGTTTAATAGACAGTGTCAGGAAGCAAAAATGGCCAGCAGGCGGGAGTGGAGGAATACAGAAGACAAAGGACAGAGGACAACAGGATCAGATGCAACAGAGCTAGGAACGATACATTAACATCAGACGGACATCGGAAAGGGACTATGAGAACGATATTGCAATCAAAGCGAAAAAACAACCTAAGCTACTACACAGTCATATAAGAAAAAATGTCGGTGAACGACCAAGTGACAAGACTAAGGAAGGCAGAGGGGACATATACTGAAAGTGACAAGGAAATCTGTGAGGCACTGAATGCCAGTTTCCATGGAGTGTTCACTACCGAGCCCGAGCAGCTCCCATTGTTGGAAGGGGTTACCCTAGATGAAAGACTATCAGATATAGAGGTGACAGTGGAGGAGGTAATGAAACAGTTGACAACTCTAGATGCATCTAAAGCAGTAGGACCAGACAAAGTATCACCGTGGATACTAAGAGAAGCAGCGCAGGCCCTCAGCGTGCCTCTGGCAATGATCTTTAATGAGTCACTTATGTCGGGAGAATTGCCCAGTTGCTGGAAGAAGGCAAATGTCGTGCCGATCTTCAAGAAAGGCGATAGGGAGGAGGCACTTAACTATAGACCTGTATCACTGACAAGCATCCCCTGTAAAATACTGGAAAGAATAATTAGGCTACGACTGGTTGCACACCTGGAGAACATTAGATTTGTGAACAAGCATCAACATGGGTTCTGGACAGGGAAATCGTGCCTAACAAACCTTCTAGAATTCTATGATAAAATAACGAGGATAAGACAGGACAGAGATGGTTGGGCAGACTGCATATTTCTGGACTGCCAAAAAGCCTTTGATACAGTACCGCACATGAGACTGCTATTCAAACTCGAGAGGCAGGCGGGGGTAGGGGGAAAGGTCCTAGCATGGATAAGGAACTACCTAACAGGAAGGAGCCAAAGAGTTACGGTAAGGGGCGAGAAGTCGGACTGGCGAACAGTAACAAGTGGAGTACCACAAGGATCGGTGCTGGGACCAATTCTATTTCTTGTATATGTTAACGACATGTTTACGGGTGTAGAGTCCTACATGTCGATGTTTGCGGATGACGCAAAGTTGATGAGAAGAGTTGTGACAGATGAGGATTGCAGGATCCTCCAAGAGGACCTGAACAGGTTGCAGAGATGGTCAGAGAAATGGCTACTGGAATTCAACACGAGCAAATGTAAAGTTATGGAAATGGGACTAGGAGATAGGAGACCAAAGGGACAGTACACAATGAAGGGGAACAGCCTACCTGTGACGACGCGCGAAAGAGACCTGGGTGTGGACGTAACACCCAATCTATCTCCTGAGGCACATATAAATAGGATAACGACAGCAGCGTACTCTACACTGGCAAAAGTTAGAACATCATTCAGAAACCTAAGTAAGGAGGCATTTAGGGCTCTTTACACTGCCTACGTGAGGCCAGTCTTAGAGTATGCCGCCTCATCATGGAGTCCCCATCTAAAGAAGCACATAATGAAACTGGAAAAGGTTCAGAGGTTTGCAACGAGACTCGTCCCAGAGCTACGAGGGATGGGGTATGAGGAGCGCCTGGGGGAACTATGCCTTACGACACTAGAAAGAAGAAGGGAGAGGGGGGACATGATAGGAACGTATAAAATACTCAGAGGGATTGACAGAGTGGACATAGACGAAATGTTCACACGGAATAGTAACAGAACGAGGGGACATGGATGGAAGTTAGAAACTCAGATGAGTCACAGAGATGTTAGGAAGTTTTCTTTTAGCGTGAGAGTAGTGGGAAAATGGAATGCACTTAAGGAACAGGTTGTGGAAGCCAATACTATTCATAATTTTAAAACCAGGTATGATAGGGAAATGGGATAGGAGTCATTGCTGTAAACAACTGATGCTCGAAAGGCGGGATCCAAGAGTCAATGCTCGATCCTGCAGACACATATAGGTGAGTACACACACACACACACAAATCAACATAATTTGACAACAGAAGAACGGCATTCAGAAATTTGTATAAGGAATCATTCAGAACTTTGCATACCACATATGTCAGGCCAATCCTGGAGTATGCAGCCCCAGCATGGAGTCCATATCTAGTCAAGGATAAGACTAAACTGGAAAAGGTTCAAAGGTTTGCCACCAGACTAGTACCCGAGCTGAGAGGTATGAGCTACGAGGAGAGACTACGGGAATTAAATCTCACTTCGCTAGAAAACAGAAGAGTTAGGGGGGACATGATCACCACATTCAAGATTCTCAAGGGAATTGATAGGGTAGATAAAGACAGTCTATTTAACACAAGGGGCATACGCACTAGGGGACACAGGTGGAAACTGAGTGCCCAAATGAGCCACAGAGATATTAGAAAGAACTTTTTTAGTGTCAGAGTGGTTGACAAATGGAATGCATTAGGAAGTGATGTGGTGGAGGCTGACTCCATACACAGTTTCAAGTATAGATATGATAGAGCCCAATAAGCTCAGGAACCTGTACACCAGTTGATTGACAGTTGACAGGCGGAACCAAAGAACCAGAGCTCAACCCCCATAAGTACAAATAGGCGAGTTCACACTAAATTAACAGGTGATGAATAATTTGATCAACACAAGCACTAAATAAAACCACCAAATCCATCACATTTGCTTGACCATTGCTCGCCCCCCGAGCGGGTAGTGAACACCGCACAGTTACACCCAAAACACCAGACTTGTGCTACTCTGGTTCATCTTCTCGTTCACGGAGAAATGAAAAGTGGACCAAATGACCACTCTCGGAGCGTATATTGGAAGTCGTCAGAGAATTCCTGGTTTTGAAGGGAAGGAGAACGAAGGAGGCCAAATAGAACGAGGAGGATTTCGATTAAGAGTTGAGATGGAGAGTTTGCGGGGAGTGGTGGCGACAGCTGTGTTGGTGGTCCAGGGTTGGAGGGACGGTTGGATAGAGGGAAGGACGGTTGGAGGGATAGATAGATAGATAGATGATCATCATAATAAAGGCAAGTACAGATCTATTAACCCACACGAGACAGCTTCTATCCACCCAAACTCATTCATATTAAGCCTAATTTTTCTAATTAACTTTCGCATCCTTCTCTGTGTACCTTCCTGGTCCTCTCTACAGCACGAAGACCGAAACTGCACGAAGTTTTGTACAAACTATACGGCACGAAGATCCAATTTAAATCACAATTTACATTGGGTCCAACAATCGCAAGATAAAGCTGAAGAATAAAAATGACGTATTGCTAACGTCTCTCGATGTGGATCCCATTGTCTTAGTTGCCTTAGTGCGTTCAGTTGTACATGGATTTTTAGGCTTAAGATCCCTAGTGATCGTGAACCCCAGGATGGAGGCAGTGAGCGAGGGTCAAACACTGTGAGATTTGTCTAAATCCAAATGTTCCTCATCTGGGGTTCCTGAAGTTGCCTCTTCTTCATTCTTTACTGTGTATTCACCTTGTTGTATTCACCTAGTTGTGTTTGCGGGGGTTGAGCTTTGCTCTTTCGGCCCCCCTCTCTACTGTGTGTGTGTGTGTGTGTGTGTGTGTGTGTGTGTGTGGTGTGTGTGTGTGTGTGTGTGTGTGTGTGTGTGTGTGTGTGTGTTATGCCCCTAATACATTTACCCCAAAACACGCATGTAATCTGGAAACACCAGAATGAGCGCCAAATTACCATGACATAAGATCAGCTGCTTGTCTACCTCCTTATTACCACAGAGTTTCGAACTGGGCTAAGACGCTACACACAGTTCTGACTCTTGCGTCGCGAGCTCGTAAGGTCCAGAGTAGCAACTCATCAAGAGAACCGTCCCCCCCCCCCCCGCAACTAGTTTCTCACATGTTAAACGATAATTATCCTCTTAAAGGATATACGAGTGGCTAATTATGCCAGCAAATAATAATAATACTAACTATATTTATTAATTAATGCTTGTACGCAAGAATTACCACAAGACACGTGATGCAGTTAGTCTTAAGTAATAGCAAAAGAAATAAAAACGACAAATATGTACGCTTTCGTTTGTTAACACATTCTGAATGTGTGCGTGTGTACATAACTGAATTGCATGTTTTTTTTGTGATTGTTCCTGCATTTATTTCTATAAAGCAGAATGTCTGTCCAAGGTTGGAGGCTGAACGCTAAGAGAGGCGTTCGTAGACCCAATACTTGATATGCGTCCAACATTATCAAAGGCACAATACAGA
>WNGS01165318.1:5871525-5886867 GCA_020271785.1 Procambarus virginalis | reverse complement strand
TCTTCCAGTCTCACTCTGTACCACCACCACCAGTAAGAGTACATTAGAGAGAGGTTACAGTAGGTAACCTCTCTCTCTCTCTCTCTCTCTCTCTCTCTCTCTCTCCTCTCTCTCTCTCTCTCTCTCTCCTCTCTCTCTCTCTCTCTCTCTCTCTCTCTCTCTCTCTCTCTCTCCAAAACAAATCTGCATCTTCACATCGCACATCATGGCCTCGCAGGACAGGAATCTGACGATGGGGCAGTATTTCCAGCCACTTAATTCTGGAAATCTTGCGGTAATCTGTCACGAAATCCGATGGAATATTGCAGGACGTTGCTGGATATTTTGTCTCTAGGTTTTCGGGTCGCTGAGAGACGTGGAGGTATTACCAGCAGTTGCCACAGTCTTCATTTTATTATTATTATTATTATTATTATTATTATTATTATTTATTATTATTGTTATTATTATTATATTATTACTTTTTATTTTTGTGGTGGGGGGTGGGGGAGGGAGGGAGGGAACTATCAGGGAAAGCGCCCAAGTCATTACGACTATATAGCACTTGGAAGGGGCAGGATAAGGGTTTGGGATAGGACGGGGTAAGGAATGGTGCCCAACCACTTGTGGACGTTCGGCGGGGGATTGAACGCCGACCGGCATGAAGCGAGACTGTCGCTCTACCGTCCAGCCTAAGTGGTTGAGGGGGGGGGGAGAGATGGAAAACGTTTATGTTTACCTTGTTTATTGTGTTGAACAGTTGATTGGTTTTACGGATTGTTTTGAATGAAAGTTTCACTCTATTTTTGGAAGGATTAATTTTTTGGATGTCTGTTTATTTGTTTATTTTTTGTTTAATTTTTCACTGTGGTTATTCTTTTATATATTTGGGTTATTTATCTATATTTAATTATATTTTACATTATCATTATTATATACCGTTTGAAGAAGGAAAAGTGATGGAGAAGATGTGAAGAAGAGAATTATTAGGATGAAAGAAAAAGGGGAAAGTAAGAGGGAGGGAACTACAAATGAGGAAGAACATGATGGAAAGGAGGAGAATGAGAACAAACCGTATATCACCTTCAAATACGATGTAGAGCTCTACAGGATTCTCGTTAAACTTCCTGTTTATATTTGACTCGGTAAGAGCTATCTTTAAAGCTTGATCTTTCACTGATATTCTGTGTTGTAAATATTTATACTTACCGTCTCGCTTGGAGGCTTTCATGTTAATCACCTGAGGAAGACGGAGCCAGCTGTGAGCCAGAGCATGAATTGTGTCACGGAGCTTCACCTTTCGAGTCACTGTGTATTGTAGGAACATGTCACAAGCGTGTGTGAGGCAAGACATAAATAACCGGTAATGGAGCGATGTACTCAAGAATGGTACAGCCAAAATGAGACAGCTAGTGGCTGAACGTCTTGTGTTACAATCGTCTAGCTATCAGCGAAGCTAGGCCATGAATCTCCACTTGGAGAGTTAAACATTCAATTCCGTGCCCCTGATCGTCACACTAGTCTCGCGTTTTCTCTGAATCGCTCTTCCTCTATTTTTGGCCTGAACAAAAGTAATTTTAAGAATCAATCAATCTCATTCGCTCACTCCGCTCGTATCTATCCCACATATCGCCCCAAAAAAATGAATTGCCACCGTCTGAAGCATCATCCACAAAAGTCAATTTATCAGGAGGTGAGACCCTGAGAGTGGGTCATTAATCATAGGATTTGGGGAAATTGATTCATCCTGCCCCGTCGGCCTCTCCCGCTCTCCTTCCCTCCCCACCCATGAATCCATTTAATATTAACTTGGACAGTCCTCCTCAAGACGGATACCTCTCTTTGGGCGTCTGAAAATGTTGATCTTTATCCTATTGTTGAAAAAGGTTTTTACAAACGCGATACGAAGGCAAAACTAAACAATCTGATTGTAAGTCAAGTCAGATTATACATGTAAAAATTATATATGTGTATAAAAATATTTTTATTTGTATAAAATTTACATAATATAATAAAATATATATATGTATATATATCTATATATATATATAATATATATATAATAAATATATATATATATATAGCGGTGGTAGGAGAAGAAAAGATTAAAGTATTCATTGAGAATCACAAGGTCTTCTCCGAATGTTCTTTGTTTTCTTCTTCGAGGATGTGGGTCCCTGCAATTGCATCAGAGGTGCTACCCCTATATATATATATATATATATATATATATATATATATATATATATATATATATATATATATATATATATATAACCTGAGTATTAGGTTTCGAATCCTCATCAAGGCTCCTGTGGATGTGTTCATTGATAGATCACGTTAATGTGATTTCTCTATGTAATAAATAATACGAGTAATAATAATGTTAACAGTGAGGGAATTTGAACCAGTTCTTGGTGACTGCCAGATTCACACGTAACCTACTGGGCGAGGACAGGACAAAAGCTATTCAACCTGGAATTCTACAGAGTCTATTATGTCTGGAGCCCCAACTAGTGCCTCAACCAGGCTTGATTAACGACCCGCCTGCATTTTGGCAAGTGTAAATGAAGTTCTCCACAATAATAATAAATAATGATATAAATCTATAACAAAATGACCAAAATGTTTCAATGTTTTCAAAACTGAAAATTTTAAGTCCTATCGGACACTCAAGCCTCTCTATAGACGACTAAAACGTTTTATATCGGCTGCTGGAACACTTTTATAGGATCGTAAAACTTTTGCGTTGACTACCGAATTCTCTTTTTAGGACAATGAAACCTCTCTTGTCTTTGCTAACTTATCATTTACAAAAGGCTACAACAACGACTTTATTGGCATTGTAGTTGTTAGTTCTATATGAAACTGGAACAGTTGCAAGACTAACTGAACACTGAAAAAATATCTAAAATCTAAGTGATTTAAAAAGATCTAAAAAATCTAAAAAAGTGATACGTGTAAGCGGAATAGTGATTAGCAATACACGTTGCACTTGGCTTAACAGAATGAACTGTATGAGAAATAAGAATGCTCCCACGAGTATAACTGGAAACAGCTCTGAAGATTATCTGGGAGTGCTTTTTAGGAAGACTTAGTGTTGATACATTAGACGACTGGTGGGACGGAGTTTTGGAATAATTCCTTAATAAACTTAAACAGTTTTCTTAGTTTCTGTAATAGTTCTGGTTGCTAGTAAAATAGATCTATGAGCTACTCAAGTACCTCAACGGATATCTTTGTTGTTCAAAATGTCGGGGATAATTATTCAATCTTGCAAAACAGAGTATGGGGTAAAAGGTATAAATAATTAGTGTATGTTCGGCTAGAGTATCTTCCTGGATAACTGGAACTCGTATGTGCTTGATCTGAACATGTGGCTGCTCTGCTTAACGATCTCTGCTGGATATTGGAACGCCTCATTGGAACGATAAAAATATTTCTAAAGATTACTGGCTTTCCATATTGGATGTTGGAATTCCTCTGCTGGATGCTTAATCGAACATGTGTCTCCTGGGAAATATTGTCTGACCATTGGGACCTTAAATTGGCTCCTGGAAAGAATTCATCATCGCTAAAATCTTGTTATTTATACACTAATAAATGCTTGGATAAAATATATAAATTACTTCTGAATCTGAATCTGGCTTCTGAAAGATTCCTAATAGATAAAATATTCCTAGCCACTTGAGCCTTCATATTAGATAGTGTATACAAAAATCTTGTCCATTAGACTATCTGTTTGCTAATAATAACATTTTGTCCCATTAAATGACTAAATATTGACTAATAATATCTTCCCCTTCGTCGCTATATTTTGCCGATACGTTTGTAGTGCCCGAGGCAAGAATTCATCTCCATTCAAACCCTTTATTGAATGGAGATAATATGAATGGTCATTGAAACATTTCATCTGATCCACTTAACTTTCTTCATCGCCAGCTGACAAGACGGAAGTTACGTGGGTCAGATGAAATGATTCCTCCATTAACTACCAATAGGGTTATTGTGAAGTTATTTTTACTTACATGTTTTCTTTATAGACAACTAGACTTAAGATCCCATTTACTGTAACTATCTCTGAAATGCCCCAATAATACATATATCTTTACATTGCTTTCCGATAACCCCGTTTAAGCTGTTAAAATACTCCAAGGGCGTTACTGGAATTCATTCTCAGACTTTTGAAATATATCCCGATCCTACTCGAATCCCTATACAAGCTATTTGAACACTTTTGAGCGTTACCACAAGACCTCGATACGTTCTTGGATTACTGCATCACTCATACGAACCGGTTTCACAACTTATCCCATAAGAATACATCCAAAGTCTCCATCTGCTCTCCCACACAGCCAGTTAAATCCCATTATACTACCAAAGCCTTCGAGAACCTTTCCTCTCCCGAAGACAAAGATTAAATGATTGACCGTCATAGGGCATCCTCTTCTTATATCTTATATCTTCTTATCCTCTTCTTATAAGAGGATATTGATATCCTCAATATCCTCTTCTTTCGGATATTGAGTCCAGCATGTTGAGTAGTCTTGTACTCGAGCGATGAATAATTCTCGTGTCAGGTGATCGGCAACTACTTCTTCTGACTCTTGAGTGTACAGAGAGCATTATCTTCCCAGACTTAGTCTGCTTGAAACTCCTGTTATTGCAGGTGATAACTCAAACGATGGAAAATATTTAAAAGTTGAAATTATGATAGAAGACAAGGAAGTAGATAGGGAGAGAGAAAATGAAAAGGAAGTAGATGAAGAGAGAAGAAGCAGCAGCAGCAAAAGGAGATAGGAAGAAGAAACAGAAGATGAGAGAGTAAAGCAGAGGTGAACCTGCACACCTTTACTACAGCTCTTGCACCCGTAACATTAAAGACTTTCCGGCTGTTTCATACATTTAGCATAGTCGGCGCCGCTTAACTCTTGAGCTTGATGCCAAGTAATGGATACAACACAGTCGTTAAGCCGTCGTTTAATGGGGAGAGGAAGGTCATTAGGGAAAGGTCAGTAAGGAGTCACGTTGGTGCGCTTCTGGAGGTGATTACAAGCAACTCTGTTTGCTTCTTGCAGGTGTTTTGTATTTGTTACTGCTCTTGTTGCTGTTTTTCTCATTACCGGTGGTTAGAAAGTTTAGTGACCCTGTAACCACTTCTTTTGCTCGTTAGAAACGCGTTGCCCAACAGGCTACTGCATCTCCATAGAAATGCCACCCGTAGCTTAAGGGACATCCTAGTGTGTGTGTGTGTGTGTGTGTGTGTGTGTGTGTGTGTGTGTGTGTGTGTGTGTGTGTGTGTGTGTGTGTGTGTGTGGAGAGTTTTTTTTTTTTTGTTTAGCTTGAACTTTAGCTGAGAGTTTGTGAATATTTTCGCTGATGTTAGTGAATATTGTTTGATGTCTCTTTACAAAGTTTGGTCGTATTTCGTGTGAGTTACGATGTTGCCTTTGTAAATTAGAGCACGCAGCGCAGGCTGCTCCCCTGACGAATATTTCACATCAAGTACTGCCAAAACAACATATTAGTAATAACACAATTAATGTTGATAACACTAATAATGCACTATTGATAATATAATTCTTATTACTTTAAAATTATCAAATCAGTTAAGAGCAGATGTATAAAACAAACCAACAAACTCCAACAACACCATTACGAATGCATATCCAGGAACAACTGAATTGTAAATAATAATAATTTAATAAAGAAAATGAAATATAGAAGGGAATCCTACTCTTTATTTTGGTTCACTGCCACAAAAATTCGACACCATCGGCTGCAACGTTGCTTCTATGAGCAAAATGTATCAACAAACGGGCGGCATTGGTCGACACTCCGGCACCCGTCACAGGTAAATTAAAAGTGTGTTTGCGTGTTTTTTTGTGTGGGTAATTGCAATTTGTAGTTACAGAAATAGAGCTATGCTCATAGTGTTGGTATGTGTGTGTGTGTGTGTGTGTGTGTGTGTGTGTGTGTGTGTGTGTGTGTGTGTGTGTGGTGTGTGTGTGTGTGTGTGTTATCTGTATGTGCTTGTAGAGCGTGAGTCAGCTCCTGAGCTTCGCCTTTCACCCGACGGTCATATAGTGCTACGAATTCTGACTCTTTGGATTCTCTTATCTACTTGAGTGAATGTGTATAGAGTTGGCCTCAACTTCCTCGCCTTCTTGCACACTCCACTTGCTCACTTCTCTGACACTTGGAGTTGTGTCTGCTGACAGCCCTGAGGTGTACATCCTCTCTCTGATCTCCTCCCCGTCAGGATCACGCTCTACAGCTAGATTTGCGCATTTGTTCATGCCTTTAGAAATCTTTTATGTTGTTATCGTGTCTCCTCTTAACCTTTTCTTTCCAGAGTTAAGAGGTCAAGCTGCTTCATGATTCTTCAGCTCATCCCTTGACCAATCTTAGAGCAATCATCTGACGTTTCTTGAGTTCAGCTTTATGCTTTCTAAGATTCCTTACTTCTTATTCATATCTATTACTGTCATCAAATACGTAATGTGTAATGTCCTGAAGACTTCCTTGTCTAGGTTCCTAATGGACTCAGGCATGTTGTTGTGGTTGGAGTTATGCATCAGGTCTGCCTCGCACACTCTCTATTGTTCCTCATGTCCTCGTAAATATTAATGAGATCGATAGCTCAATTTGTCGATGACTAGAACGCAAAGTTACGACACCAACCGCATGACGGAGAATACACGCCAACTTAAACTCCTTACTAAAGTGATCTAACGAAGGGTAGATTCATTTTAATAGTGATAAATATAAAGTAAGACATACACGGAACTGAAAATAAAAGGTTAATTACTTGATAATGTGATGTGTTATATGCTGTGTCGAGATGACTCAGGTGACACTTGTATCTTCACAAGTGATCCTCAGCCACCTGTTACCAACCATGGCATCAGTCGCTCTTTATATTATTTTGAAGATGCCTGCCAAGACATAACGTAAAAGAAGCTTTTTTGATTTTTACACACACACACGCAACACACACACACACACACACACACACACACACACACACACACACACACACACACACACACACACCACACACACACACACACACACACACACGCAACACACACACACACACACACACACACACACACACACCACACACACAACACACACACACACACACACACACACACCAATGGACCAAAGAGCCAAAGCTCAACCCCCGCAGCACAATTAGGTGAGTACACACACACACACACACACACACACACACACACACACACACACACACACACACACACACACACACCAAATGGACCAAAGAGCCAAAGCTCAACCCCCGCAAGCACAATTAGGTGAGTACACACACACACACACACACACACACACACACACACACACACACACACACACACACAAATGAACATATTTTGACAACAGAAGAACGGCATTTAGAAACTTGTGTAAGGAATCATTCAGAACTTTGCATACCACATGTGTCAGGCCAATCCTGGAGTATGCAGCCCCAGCATGGAGTCCATATCTAGTCAAGGATAAGACTAAACTGGAAAAGGTTCAAAGGTTTGCCACCAGACTAGTACCCGAGCTGAGAGGTATGAGCTACGAGGAGAGACTACGGTAATTTAATCTCACTTCGCTGGAAAACAGAAGAGTTAGGGGGGACATGATCACCACATTCAAGATTCTCAAGGGAATTGACAGGGTAGATAAAGACAGTCTATTTAACACAAGGGGTACACGCACTAGGGGACACAGGTGGAAACTGGGTGCCCAAATGAGCCACAGAGATATTAGAAAGAACTTTTTTAGTGTCAGAGTGGTTGACAAATGGAATGCATTAGGAAGTGATGTGGTGGAGGCTGACTCCATACACAGTTTGAAGTGTAGATATGACAGAGCCCAATAAGCTCAGGAACCTGTACACCAGTTGATTGACAGTTGACAGGCGGAACCAAAGAGCCAGAGCTAAACCCCCGCAAGCACAAATAGGCGAGTTCACACTAAATTAACAGGTGATGAATAATTTGATCAACACAAGCACTAAATAAAACCACCAAACCATACATTCACTTGACCATTGCTCGCCCCCCGAGCGGGTAGTGAACACCGCACAGTTACACCCAAAACACCAGACTTGTGCTACTCTGGTTCATCTTCTCGTTCACGAAGAAATGAAAAGTGGACGAAATGACCACTCTCGGAGCGTATATTGGAAGACGTCAGAGAATTCCTGGTTTTGAAGGGAAGGAGAACGGAGGAGGCCAAATAGAACGAGGAGGATTTCGATTAAGAGTTGAGATGGAGAGTTTGCGGGGAGTGGTGGCGACAGCTGTGTTGGTGGTCCAGGGTTGGAGGGACGGTTGGATAGAGGGAAGGATGGTTGGAGTGATAGATAGATAGATGAACATCATAATAAAGGCAAGTACAGATCTATTAACCCACAGGAGGCAGCTCCTATCCACCCAAACTCATTCATATTAAGCCTAATTTTTCTAATTAACTTTCGCATCCTTCTCTGTGCACCTTCCAGGTCCTCTCTACAGCACGAAGACCGAAACTACACGAAGTTTTGTACAAACTATACGGCACGAAGATCCAATTTAAATCACAATTTACATTGGGTCCAACAATCGCAAGATAAAGCGGAAGAATAATAATGACGTATTGCTAACGTCTCTCGATGTGGATCCCATTGTCTTAGTTGCCTTAGTGCGTTCAGTTGTACATGGATTTTTGGCGTTAAGATTCCTAGTGATCGTGAACCCCAGGATGGAGGCAGTGAGCGAGGGTCAAACAGCGTGAGATTTGTCTAAATCCAAATGTTCCTCATCTGGGGTTCCTGAAGTTGCCTCTTCTTCATTCTTTACTGTGTATTCACCTTGTTGTATTCACCTAGTTGTGTTTGCGGGGGTTGAGCTTTGCTCTTTCGGCCCGCCTCTCTACTGTGTGTGTGTGTGTGTGTGTGTGTGTGTGTGTGTGTGTGTGTGTGTGTGTGTGTGTGTGTGTTATGCCCCTAATACATTTACCCCAAAACACGCATGTAATCTGGAAACACCAGAATGAGCGCCAAATTACCATGACATAAGATCAGCTGCTTGTCTACCTCCTTATTACCACAGAGTTTCGAACTGGGCTAAGACGCTACACACAGTTCTGACTCTTGCGTCGCGAGGTCGTAAGGTCCAGAGTAGCAACTCATCAAGAGAACCGTCCCCCCCCCCCCCGCAACTAGTTTCTCACATGTTAAACGATAATTATCCTCTTAAAGGATATACGAGTGGCTAATTATGCCAGCAAATAATAATAATACTAACTATATTTATTAATTAATGCTTGTACGCAAGAATTACCACAAGACACGTGATGCAGTTAGTCTTAAGTAATAGCAAAAGAAATAAAAACGACAAATATGTACGCTTTCGTTTGTTAACACATTCTGAATGTGTGCGTGTGTACATAACTGAATTGCATGTTTTTTTTGTGATTGTTCCTGCATTTATTTCTATAAAGCAGAATGTCTGTCCAAGGTTGGAGGCTGAACGCTAAGAGAGGCGTTCGTAGACCCAATACTTGATATGCGTCCAACATTATCAAAGGCACAATACAGATAAATACAATTCGGTTGGCGTAACCGAACATAATAGCCGAGAATGAGGTAAAGTGTCTTGATGACCAGACCACACACTAGAAGGTGAAGGGACGACGACGTTTCGACTTGAGAATGGTGCAGGACGGACCGAAACGTCATCGCCCCTTCACCTTCTAGTGTGTGGTCTAGTCAACATACTTTAGCCACGTTATTGTGACTCATCGCCTGCAGATAAAGTGTCACATTGGCCAATAGGCGGCCGCTGCAATAGGCCCGTCTCCTAAGTTACAATGATGGTTCGGGCAGTGTGCTGGATGTTCTGTCTTCGTCTAGAAGGTGAAAAAATGTATCTGATAGAAATCCCGTAAGAGCCATAAATGAGGATTCGAACCTATGCGCTGGGGGAGGGGGGGTCCCTGGCACATGCTCTAGACATCTAGGCTACGACATGGCCAAAAGGATTGCAATCTGGGGTACTACTGCACCCCTCGAGGATTCCTGAGGCTTCCACTGAAGCCCAACCAGAGTTTCACACAATCCCTGTCATCTAAGAAATTTCTACCCGTGACGCTCCTCTTTCAATACACAGAGAGTAGCCACACTAACATAGGTTCGAACCCTCGTCACGGCTCCTAGGAATTTCTAAATAATAATAATAATAATAATCATAATATTAATAACATAATATTAATTGTTCCTTGCAGTAGATCAATATACTCTAACCCTAGAGAGGTCTCGGGTAAGTCTGTACTTTTTACAAAGCTCAAAAAATGCATGCCTTCTATGCTTCCCCTTCCCCCCTCCCCCCCACACACCCTCATTACAGCTCCCTCCACAAGTCACTACCAGTTACAAGTCCATGTTAAACCAACATGAACGTGCTCCTGTTGATTGCCCTGTTAACCAACTGAACAATTTCTTCGCTCTCATCCTCCCAAGTACACATAATTATTGAACTGAAGGTGATAAGTCAACACACAACAGTATTGAGTAAATATTGAGTAATATAACTAACGTTTCCGTGTGGTGTCCAAGCATATAATGTACAATAATGTACACAGGGTGTGCAGGTGTAGTTAGTGATGTACAATAATGTACACAGGGTGTGCAGGTGTAGTTAGTGATGTACAATAATGTACACAGTGTGTGCAGGTGCAGCTAGTGATGCACAATAATATACACAGTGTGTGCAGGTGCAGCTAGTGATGTACAATAATATACACAGGGTGTGCAGGTGTAGCTAGTAATGTACAGTAATGTACACATGGTGTGCAGGTGTAGCTAGTAATGTACAGTAATGTACACAGGGTGTGCAGGTGTAGCTAGTAATGTACAGTGTGTGTGTACAGGTGTAGCTAGTAATGTACAGTGTGTGTGTGCAGGTGTAGCTAGTAATGTACAGTGTGTGTGTACAGGTGTAGCTAGTAATGTACAGTGTGTGTGTACAGGTGTAGCTAGTAATGTACAGTGTGTGTGTGCAGGTGTAGCTAGTAATGTACAGTGTGTGTGTACAGGTGTAGCTAGTAATGTACAGTGTGTGTGTGCAGGTGTAGCTAGTAATGTACAGTGTGTGTGTACAGGTGTAGCTAGTAATGTACAGTGTGTGTGTACAGGTGTAGCTAGTAATGTACAGTGTGTGTGTACAGGTGTAGCTAGTAATGTACAGTGTGTGTGTACAGGTGTAGCTAGTAATGTACAGTGTGTGTGTGTGCAGGTGTAGCTAGTAATGTACAGTGTGTGTGTGCAGGTGTAGCTAGTAATGTACAATAATATACACAGAGTCTGCAGGTCTAGCTATCAAAAGTTGTAAAGAGAATATGCAACTCTAGCAAGCAAGCTAGCAAAATTACCTCAAGATTTTTTTGTAGATAATTTTGATGAACATAAAATATCATACATAAATAATTATATTAAAAAATACCTCATTAATAATTATATATATAAACAAATATTCCCTATAACAAGTTCAATTTCACTTATCTTTATACATCTGAACCAACCCTGTTAATCCCAGCTCTAAATGACTTTGACTTTAATCTGCGAGCGTCTAAATGCCACAGACAAGTTCGCCCTCAGAGTACATACAAGGTAGTGCTTGCGGTAGTCTGGACGAGGTCTGTGACACAAGCAAGACTTATCACACCAACAAGGTGCAATATGTCTTAATATGAATATATAAAATATATGTTTATTCCTAAAATTATATATATATATTTAATTTTTTTAAATTTATATATATATATATATATATATATATATATATATATATATATATATATATATATATATATATATATATATATATATATGACTGTTACACGTTAATGCAATATTGGCTCCGTCTCGACACCGTTTGTGTGAGAACACAAAGGAGAAGAACACCTCACGACCCTGAAGAATTACACACTCTAAATCAGGGAGTAGAACAACATGAGAAGACTGTGTGGATCTGCAGCCATTAGTGATGGCTGTGGTGAGTGTGGAGGGGGGTGACAGTCACCACCAGCAGTGATGACTGTGGTGTGTGGTGGTGGTTGCCACCTCGCAGCTCTGGTCCCCAACAACATTTAATTTTTGTAATGTAACTCTTGTATGTGTGTGTGTTTACACTGAGGTACACTGTGTGGGGCTGGTTATTGGGCCGGGGCGAGAGTGTACTCATCTAGATGTGCTTGCGGGGGTTGAGCTTTGGCTCTTTGGTCCCGCCTCTCAACTGTCAATCAACTGGTGTACAGATTCCCGAGCCTACTGGGCTCTATCATATCTACCCTTGAAACTGTGTATGGAGTCAGCCTCCACCACATCACTGCCTAATACATCCGTTAACTACTCTGACACTGAAAAAGTTCCTTCTAACGTCTCTGTGGTTCATGTGGGTACTCAGTTTCCACTTGTGTCCCCCTTGTTCGCGTCCCCCCAGTGTTGAATAGTTTATCCTTGTTTACCCGTTCGATTCCCATGAGGATTTTGTAGGCTGTGATCATGTTTCCCCTTACTCTTCTGCCTTCCAGTGTCGTAAGGTGCATTTCCCGCAGCGCTCAAGACAACTACACCACGATAAGGTGTGCAGCGAGTGTTGAGCGCCACCTCTTGGGTACTTACCTGGAAACACAAATCGAAACTGTCTCTATTTTCAGCTTGTTACATCTCAAAGTTGTTACATCTTGGCTTAACGTGGTTATGACGTATTAGAACGTTGTTACAACTTGCTATATTGGTTGTTATAACTGGTTAGGTGTTAAAACTTGTTCGAACGTTGTACCAACGTCGTAGTATCGGTGTGTGTTTGGCGGGTTACTGCCTCTCAACACTTACTCAACTGTAAGTGTTGAGAGGCAGTGTAAAAACTGTAAGTGTAAATTCCACGAAGCTGAGTAAGGAATTCACCGCCACGCACGCACGCATCCACACACACACAACACACCACACACACCCACACACACACACACACACACACACACACACACACACACACACACACACACACACACACACACAGTTAAACATCTTCAAGTTACACACACCTACCACATATTTGCACATTTCCAAACAAAGTTCCCAGCGACGTGAAGTGTCCGGGTGGCCACGAAGCCACCTCATCCCCACGCGGGATTCACAAACAGCTGAAAGAAGCTACTCGGCGCCACCCTACATACAATTTCTCTTTACTCTCCGTTTAAACTCATTTTCCTTTTTTTTTTTAACTTTACATGACACACCTTAAATAATAACAATATTAAGTTAGTTTCCGATGTGCAGAAATCATTACATGGCTTTGAAATATGTGTTTTTAGACGTAATGTATATTGTTTGTGATGGAAAATGAGTCTTTCATCCACACACTCTTCGAGTTGCCGTCAGCTGGCGCCTGAGCCTCGCCGACCGCAGCCAATGTCAAGAAAAGGAAAAGTAAATATTGACGGTTTATAATATCTCAATATCCTCTCCGTAAACAGCAGTCCACAACCAGCTCCTGTGCCAGGTAAGTCCACTGTGGGCTCACCATAGCCCGTGCTACTTTAACTTTGTTCCCGAGTAACTGAACCTAAAACAACAACAACAACAACTCTCCGTAATGCATTCTCAGCGATAGGAAGGAAGAGAAATGGGAGTGTGAAAAGAGCTATAGAGATTGGTGAGAAGAACGGCGGTTTGTGAATGGAGCACGGATTGGAGAATTGATGAGGGCGCGAGAGATGTTACGATAAATAGACTGATCAGAGGGAGCAGAGGCATGATAAAAGAGGTAGAGAGAATGCTAAGGAGAAGAAGAAGCGAGGATGAAAAGTTTTATGGAGAAGGAACATGGCAAGAAGGAATTATTAGATTGAGAGACAACTGTTTTGAGGAGCAAACTTTGTGTGCTTATGCGTCTTGTTATCTCTCTCTCTCTCTCTCTCTCTCTTCTCTCTCTCTCCCTCTCTCTCTCTCTCTCTCTCTCTCTCTCTCTCTCTCTCTCTCTCTCTCTCTCTCTCTCCCTCCCCTCTCCGCAGAGCTGCAGAATTTCCATCATTGATACCGTGGCGACAAAAAATAAACCATTGTCCGCTTGTTAATGTGTTTGTGTTGGCGCCACCACCATTGTTCTTGTTATTGTGACAACAACAACGACATTAGCGTCAAGAGAAACGCTAACGGTACCCAACCTCTGTGGTGACCTTGTCGGCCTTACTGGTGTGCTTGTGGTGACCTTGTCGGCCTCGCGGGTGGTTGTGGTGACCTTGTCGGCCCCGCTGGTGTGGTTGTGTGGCCTTGTCGGCCCTACTGGTGGTAGTTGTGAGTGACCTTGTCGGCCCCGCTGGTGTGGTTGTGGTGAACTTGTCGCTCCGCTGGTTGGTTGTGACCCTTGTCGGCCCCGCTGTGTGGTTGTGGTGACGATTGTCGGCCCGCTGGTGTGGTTGTGGTGACCTTGTCGGCCCCCGCTGGTGTGGTTGTGGTGACCTTGTCGGCCCCGCTGGTGTGGTTGTGGTGACCTTGGCCTACTGGTGTTGGTGCCCTCGCCGTGGTGTGGTTGTGGTGACCTTGTCGGCCCACTGGTGTGGTTGTGGTACCTTGTCTGCCCCGCTGGTGTGGTTGTGGTGACCTTGTCGGCCCCCGCTGGTGTGGTTGTGGTGACCTTGTCGGCCTTACTGGTGTGCTTGTGGTGACCTTGTCGGCCTACTGGTGTGGTTGTGGTGACCTTGTCGGCCTACTGGTGTGGTTGTGGTGACCTTGTCGGCCCCGCTGGTGTGGTTGTGGTGACCTTGTCGGCCCCGCTGGTGTGGTTGTGGTGACCTTGTCGGCCCCGCTGGTGTGGGTTGTGGTGACCTTGTCGGCCCCGCTGGTGTGGTTGTGGTGACCTTGTCGGCCCCGCTGGTGTGGTTGTGGTGACCTTGTCGGCCCCGCTGGTGTGGTTGTGACTTGTCGGTGTGGTTGTGACCTGGACTGGTTGGAAGCACCCGTGCGGCGCCTCATTTAATGCCAAGTCCATATAGGACCTGGACAAGCGAGTGTCCGTGCTGTCGTGTTGAGAGCCAGTTGGCTGGTGTATCCAATACCATTGTGAGACTGGATCTAATTTCGCAGTAGTTAGCGGAGCTCCAAGTTAGGCGCATTAGAGACTATTGAACCAGGCAGCTATTTTGACATTTTGACTCGTAAGGGTGCAAAACAATAATTTTTCTGGTGTGTGGAAGTGATGTTGCCCACGACTAAATTATAAATAATTTAGTGGTGGGCAAGAGAGAGAGAAAGTTAACACGTATTTGTTACTGACACCTAATGTTTCAGTCTCAGTTGAAATTCAT
>WNGS01165318.1:5848777-5863001 GCA_020271785.1 Procambarus virginalis | reverse complement strand
TCGTTGCTTGTTTTGTTTATTCAAGCTTAAAAACACACTCCTGACTTGAATTGCAGTGTTCAGTTCCACGTCACCCAGAGAAGTCCTTCCAAACAACACCGACACATGAACAAATCCACAAGGGCCGTGACGAGGTTCGAACTGCGTCCAGAGCATCCAGACGCTGCCTTACGCATTGACGCAGGTTCGAATCCTCGTCACGGCCCTTGTGGATTTGTTCATTTAATGCATCACGCAAGTGATGTCTGTGTGGTAACGCCAACACATAGATCATTTTCAGACAACCTGCTGGAACCAACTCCAAGATCGTGGAATTGTTTCATTACTTGTGCTACAGTGATTGAAATTTGGTTATTATTGTTTTATAATTTGTATCTCGTGGTAGGCTTATAAATCTGAACCAAGATTGTAATCTGAGCTTGACCTTCAGCGTTAGGTTGAAGCGATTGAATATATAACGACATAGGTAACAGTATTTAAGCCAACTTTTATCAACACGTTGTTACCAACGTGTTGAAACAAGCACAAAGTCCGTTGAGCATTGTTGATTGTCTCGAAATGCCCCAGAAACAAGCTGAGGGTATGGAAGTTCTGGTGTGTGTGTGTGTGGTGTGTGTTGTGTGTGTGTGTGTGTGTGTGTGTGTGTGTGTGTGTGTGTGTGTGTGTGCTCACCTATTTAGGTACTCACCTATTTGTGCTTGCGGGGGTTGAGCTTTGGGCTCTTTTTGGTCCCGCCTCTCAACTGCAGTGGGTGTGTGTGTGTGTGTGTGTGTGTGTGTGTGTTTGTGTGTGTGGTGGTGTGTGTGTGTGTGTGTCTGTGTGTTTGTGGTACTCACCTATTTGTGCTGCGGGGGTTGAGCTTGCTCTTTGGGCCTGTGTGTGGTGTGTGTGTGTCTGTGTGTGTGTCTGTGTGTTTGTGTGTGTCGTATTCACTTAGTTGTATTTTACGGGGGTTGAGCTTTGCTCTTTCGGCCCGCCTCTCAACTGTCAATCAACTGTTTACTAACTACACAACTACTTTTTTTTTTCCACACCACACACACACACATACCCCAGGAAGCAGCCCATGACAGCTGACTTAATCTCCCAGGGTACCATTTACTGCTAGGTAACTTGTGTGTTAAGTAAACATATCTGTAGAAATGAGATGGCGTAAAGAAGTAGGATTTTGCGGTGTGATCCTGGTATATATTATTATCTGACAGTGCGTGCTAGGTTGTGTTTAAGAATCCTTGGCGATAATTCTGACAGCAGGATATAAGGTCTAACCCAACCTGTGGGTGGGGAGGGCGTTTTTCCCTGTCAACAGCGAAGCTCCAGATGTCGTCTGTGTCTGTGTTGGCCAGAGAGAGGCGGGCAGTGGGCGTAGGGACTAATGTTCAAACGGTGAAATTGAAATTGAAAATCTGATCGAGTTTGTTCAGTTCTTGGTTTTAGCACCAGAGTGGTACTGTTATTAATAATAAGGAGGAGGGTAAACGGTGTTGTATGTCGTTGAAAGTATCTCACCTTCCTCCTCGGACGGTAGTCCCTCTCCTCCATTCATGTGCCGTCTCACTCCCTCTCCTCCATTCCTCCTTCCTCCTTCGTCTGATATTTATAATTATAGACGCTCTGTCCTTTCCCCTTTTCTCTTCCCTCTCACCCACCTTCTTATTCTTTCATGTTTTCATCTCCCTTTCCACTCCTTCCCTTTTCCCTTTATTTTTCTTCGTTCTGGCACTAGCTATCCTCTTTCTCCAAGCCTACTTTTTCATTATGTTCTGCCCTCCCCTCATTTCACTCTCCCCTCTGAATTCTTCCCTCACCCTCTCTCCAAACAACAAATCACCAGTCAAGCGGTAGTCCAAACACAAGCCAACACACTAATAAAAACTCAAACACAGGCCAGACAATAGCCAAACGAGCAATAAACATACAGCCAATGACGTCCACCTCATCAGAGGTCAGTCAGCCAGAGCTACAGAACACCGTCTGAGTCTCGCGAAAGGTTACTAACAGAGACAGAGGGAAGCACTGTTTGAAGTCATCCAGAGCGGTTGTCATCTGGTGTGTGTATATGTGTGTGTGTTCTAATCTCACTTAGGAACCGTAAGCAATTATAGACTCTAAACAACAATTATAAGCAACTATAGCCTCTAAACAACGACTCTAAGCATCTACAGCTTCTAAACAACGACTGCAAGTAACCCTAACCTGTAGGCTACAATTATTTATCAACTCTACTCTATAGATATGGACAATAAGCAACTGTGGCTTGTAGATGGCGAAAATTAGCGACTCTAGGCTGTAGAAAACAACTCTGAACAACTCTGGCCTGTAAGTAAGTAATTATCAAAAGAAGGCACCAAACCGGGAAGGCTATGTAGCACACTCTAGCCTGTATGTTGTCTACAAACTCTGGCCTGTAGACAATGAAAGAAAGCGACGTATGTGATATAAGCTTCCCCTTACATGAGGACTAACAGTAAAAGCTACCAGCCTCAGGGACTATATCTATATCCATTTATACAAACTGTTTTCTTTCTGGCTGAGTTAATTTAACAAGTACACTGTTTAAGCAAAATTGATTGACAGACATTTAGTACATGGCGCCCTAGAGAGTAGTGTAGATTATTATGAGTATTTACAAGATTTTTACTCTCAAATTTGCTTTGTTGAGTGTGATGGGATGGTGAAGAGGGAGGAGATAGTGAAGGCAAAGGAGGAAAGAGAAGTAGGGTTCAGAAAGAAAATTGACAGAGGAGTATAACAAATGAGGGTAGAGGAAGGTAGATGAGAGAGCGGAGGCATACAGTGAGTGGGAGGGGAGGTAATAGAAGGAGGGGGAGGAAGACGAGGTATAGAACAACAAATGAATAATAGATTGATTGATTGATGAAGATTAAGCCACCCGGGATGTGGTACGGAATTGAATAGCCCGTAATGAATAGTAGGGATGGCGTGTGGATCTATCTAGGGCAGAGGTGGAAGAAGTAGTAGCAAGTTTAGTGTAGAGGGAAATTTTGGGATGTGAATGGGTTGAATTAAACTAATGTCATACAATGGTGTGTGCGTGTGCGTGCGTGCGTGCGTGTTGGCTGAGCTTGGATGGTAGAGAAGTGTTGAGGTGGAAATGAGAAAACTTGGGAGAGTGTTGAGAGGTGTTCTCGGGACAATAGAGGCGGCCTGAGGGCACACGAACATAAACACAACGCCTTGTAGGTCTGCTCTACAAGCAGCCTGTGTACTCCAAACACAACGGACGAATTAAGACCAGTTCTATGTTGAGAAACTGTAATTTTTTTCAATAAGAAAAACAGATGATCGTTGACTCCAGGTAACTACTAACTAAAATCCTAATCAAGGGATAAAAATTGTTTCAATTGTGTCAAAAAGGCCAAACAGGAAATCAAATCAGAGCAACAAACAGAAAAAAAATCGATTTAATTAAATGCAATTAATTAAAGCATAATGAGAGTTATGTTTTTCCAGGAAATTGAATAGACTGGAGGAAAGTCTTCTCTAGACAGAAATATCCAGGCCATCTAGGTGTAATAACATTATTGTGGTGACTTTATTATTTGTAATCTCCCAGCGCCGTGATATCTCCCTGTTCTATTGTAAAGACCTCCTGGAACCTTTTGTTGAGTTCTTCACACACCTCTTTGTCATTCTCTGTGTACCTGTCCTCGCCCACCCTAAGTTTAATCACCTGTTCCTTCACTGTTGTCTTCCTCCTGATGTGACTGTGTAGTAGCTTTGGTTCAGTCTTGGCTTTGTTAGCTATATCATTTTCATACCTTTTCTCAGCTGCTCTTCTCAAACTGACATACTCGTTCCTGGTTCTCTGGTATCTCTCTCTACTTTCTGGTGTTCTGTTATTACGGAAGTTCCTCCATGCCCTTTTGTTCAGCTCCTTTGCTTTCATACATTCCCTATTAAACCACGGATTCTTCCTTTGCTTCTCTGTTTTTTCCTGTTGGGCTGGGTCAAACCTGCTTACAACCTCCTGACATTTTTGTCAGGAGGTTGATTGTGTGTGTGTGTGTGTGTGTGTGTGTGTGTGTGTGTGTGTGTGTGTGTGTGTGTGTGTGTGTGTTTGTTTGTCTGTGTAAATCATTTTTGATAATTGCAATTTAAAAACAAGTAGCCCGAGATGATTTTTGAATATTGTAACATTTTGAGATGCCAAAGAAAGTTATTTATGAGAACATCAGTACATATAGAGACACATGAAGTGGAAAGGTTTAGAAAATATAGTGTTACGTTTATACTGTTCTCTGTAGGTTGGTGGAAGAATACTATAAGTAACATGCTGAGGTTGGTGTTGGTGTGGCAGTGGGGAGGCTTCTACAGTGACACTGAAGTTATCTGCATCACCAACATGGCTAACTTCACAACACTGTTGGCTTCTATGCACCCAGTGGAGTCAACAATGCCATCTTTAATTTCAAACATCACAAATTTCTTGAACAATTTATAAAAGAACTGCCTCACAACTTCAAGGTAAATATATAATGTATTGCCATTTTCAATAATTTTGTTCTACATATCTCCTATGTAGAAGCTTTGTGGGGTATTTTTTTTACGTTAATTTACACCTTCCCTCAGAACGCAGTGTTACCAATACAAATTTACTTAATCACTGGTGTGTATTTTGAGTATAATTCCATTAAATTTTCATGTATGAAGTAGAATAACAACTTGAGTTTTCTTCAATTAAAAATGTGTATGAAATTTCTTGGTTTTTGCCTACTACCAAAGACTATCTTTAGTAGATAGGCAATTTGGGCATTAATTAATGGGGCTCTCTCTCAGCTGGGCATCCAGCTGTGGTGAGGCTCCTCTTGATGATGTCGTTAACTTCACTGTGCCTCGAGTGCCATCCACCAGTGCTTTGGTAAAGTAGGCCATGCTGGCTGTACCTGTCGGCCACCACCTCACCGCAAATATACCTATATTTATTGTGGATTGGGGCAGCAAGGCAGAGGACCACAGCAATTTGGAGGGCGTGTGGTGTGAGATGTGTGCCAGTTGTCGACATTGGGGCTGCTAACAGGAAGTCCCCTGCATGTGGAGCTGCTACTGCTGTGAGGCGAGCAATGTCGTGTTGTGTTGTTGTAGCACACAGGCACTCTGCAGCAACTTCGTCTACAATGGAGCCATCCCAGCTGGATTGCTTGTGGGCTTTAGAGGATAGTAGTTGAGGTGATGAGCCTGCACCAGGGGCCTACTAAGTGGCACAGCGTATAAAATTGGGATCGTATACGCCTGCTAGCTGGTGTAAGTAGTAGGTAGGTAGAAATTCATTTACAAGGTCGTCGGATGCTGAGGAGTAGTACAGGAAGGCTGGTACAGCGATTTGCGTTGATGTCTTAACTTCAAGGCCCCCCATGTCTTACTGGAAGAGAGGCTTGTTTCTCATGCATATCATCAAGAGAGAGGTTGAGCGCTTTTTCTAGCATTCATTTCAGTAACAGGTCATACTCACTAGTTTTTGGCTACTCTCTCTCTCTCTCTCTCTCTATATATATATATATATATATATATATATATATATATATATATATATATATATATAGATATGCAAATATATATATATATATATATATATAGATATATATATATATATATATATATATATATATATGCAAATATATATATATATATATATATATATATATATATATATATATATATATATATATATATATATATATTATATATGCAAACAAGCCTGAATGGTCCCAAGGACTATATGCAACTGAAAAACTCACACCCCAGAAGCAACTGCCAGGAGCAACGCAACTGGTATATAGAGGATGCCTTAATCCGCTTGACCATCATGACCGGACATAAGGAAGTGATAGCTGAAGTTATTTGAACCAGAAGCTATTTGAAGTGGTTCAATAGCTTCAGCTANCCACCACGACCCACCTCAAAGTGAATGTAGTCCATAGGGATGAACTTCTTCAGCGTGAGGGTGGTGGTGGCGGTCTCGCTGAAGTAAACGTTGAAGCCCCGTCCGTCCCCGCACCAGTAGCCGTCCGTGTAGGGCCTGTCCCGCTCGCTGATCTGCATCCACCCCTGGGGACACCCGCTGTTGTAGCTGAAGAAGTCGCCCAACCTGCGGGAAGCGCAGACACGCAAAGCGAGGGTTAGTTTCAGGCGAAGTTGTTACCTAAGTGAGGAAGTTGTTTAGGCGGAATGAGAGGCAGAAAGCAAAGTTGGGCAATTTTTAGACGAAGTAGGTTTACAGGCGAAGAAGTTGACAAGTCTGATGTAGATTGAGAAGGGAAAGTTCGAGTCAGTTTTAGGTGAAGTTTGTTTTCAAGCGAGGAAGTTACCTAGCTTGAGGAATCCCAGCCAGAAGGGCACTTGGAAGTAAAATGTGAAGCAATAGTTCTGGTGTGAGAGAAGGTTAGAGAGACAACAGAGACCTTCGCTGAGGGAAAGCAGTATAACAAAGAAATAGTTCAGAGACGATTGTAAGTGAGTTTACCCAACTTGATGGAGGCGACGCGGAGCAAGAAGCAACACTGCATAGCGCCAGCCAAGCTTTTGTAACAGTGAAGTTGCCAATTTTACGGAAGATGTAGAGAGTTTCGAATATTTATACAACTTCAATACTCGAGTAAAGGTAAGAGTAATGATATTAATGTTATTACTGTTATTATTATTCGGTAAAGGCCTTATTATTCTGTTATGCAGTAGTTAAAACACGCCTCACAAGCAAGCGGACTTTTGTTCGAACCCTGGCTTGGAGGATAAGATTGGGCACAATGTTTTCTCTCCACAATGTAAAACTATTGGCAGATCCTATTCCGGAGAAGCTGTTCGCGAAGAACAATTAGCCAGATTAAAATATAATTATTGTTACAAAAGTAATAACAATAATTATACATCAAAAACTACCCCTTCCTTCGCTTGAAGAAAGTCCACAAGCAAGGCGACAGGGACGAGCTGGGGGAGTGTAGAGTGGCTTGATGTCCTACTTTGCAAATTGTCTCCCAAAATGAGATCAGACAGAAGAGTCAGCCGTAAGTTCTCGTTGCATGTGGAGACAGCTCCTCAGCCTCAGATGAAAGAGTAATTAGATTCTGGGCTCAAAGGAACTCGAGGTTTGCTATGTCAAGACTTGAGTAGAGCTTCCTAGCTTCCTCACTGGACAACGTAATCCTATACGAGAAAAATGTAAATATTTCCTGATCTTAAAGAATAATTGGCTGTATCATAAACAAAGAAAAACTGCATAAACTGAAAAGTATGGCACTAAATTCAAGAAGAGGGAATAAATTACCCAAATTATACACACTTAAACACCATTTTTAACAAGAGCTGAACTGCCAATCCAACCGTTAGTCAGCTAGATTTAAAACTGAAGGATTTTACTTCATCCTGGAGAAGTGTTCTGATTTATGTCACATTTATATTCTAAGGAGGACAAAAGAGAAGTTTAAAACACTCCTAAACGGCGCGGCAGTTAAGGGCAATTAATCTAAAAGGCTAGTGAAGGAAAGCAGAGCTCGGGGGGGGGGGGGGGGGGGCTGCTGTGGGCTTTTACACAGCGATCCAATCTTAAATTTTAAAATCCAATTTTTAAATTTTACATATTCTCCAGGGGAACCCTCACTCACAATTGCTGATACGAGAGATGCGGTGTTACTAGAGTGGTGTGGTGGTGGTGGTGGTGGTCGGGGGTGGCTGGTGCTTTTGCTAGTGGTTGGTTAGTGATTGGTGGTTGATTAGGTGTTGGATAGTGGTTTGTTGGTAATTGCGGTTGGTTGCATGTTGCTTGTTTTGTTAGTTCCTGGTAGTTGATTAGTTGGTGTTGATGGTTGGATGAATAGTTGGTGATAATAGTAGGATGGGTAGTTGGTGATAGTAGTAGGATGGTTAGTTGGTAGTCGTAGTGGAGACAAACTATAGAGTTGGTCCTATAAATACATACTAGACTTCAACACCATCCTCTTACGGTGTTGATATTTCAACACCGTAAGAGGATGAAACCGAGTGACAGGAGATCCACAAGACAGTATACAACAAACGCTTAGAGAAGAAAACCTCTCAACATAGTACCAAGTCTTACCTTAGAGGAAAGACTTGCATAAGCCTTATCTAGGTACATCTTACCTACATATTCCTAGGATAACATCAGCATCATGATCAAAACTAGCGAACCTCATAAGGGCATCCAGGACTTGAAAAATGGAGGTTCCAGATCCCTGTACTTTACCTGCGTGAGGCCAGTCCTGAAGTAATGAGGTGCAGGTTCGAATCCTCATCACGGCCCTTGTGGATTTGTTCTTTTAATGAGGTTCGTCGTGAAGCCGCCAACTCATAAAGCACCAAAGGAAACTTGACTAGTAAAGAGGTATTCGCCGAAGCTAGTATTACCAGAATTACGTAGCATGGGGGGTATGGAGAACGATCGAAAGAGACATATAGCCACCTAACGTAGCTAGAAAAGATAGGATAAAGAGGAGACTTGATTGAGAAATATAAAATACCTAATGGGATTGACAGAGTAGAATAAAAGGAAATGTTCGTAATTAATTCCAATAGAACAAGAAGGCATGGATTGAAGCTTCAGACATAAACGATGTGAGAAAATAGTACATTTTTTTTTTAGCATAAAAGGTGCAGGAAAATGGGTTGATATCAACGAGGAACCGACTTGATAATGGTCCAGGACGGACCGAAACGTCGTCGTCTTTTCATCTTCTAGTCACCTAGTGTGTGGTTTGGTCAACATTCCTCTGCCACGTTATTGTGACTCAGCGTCTGTAAAAGTTGTAGAAGCCAACTCCAGGCATAATTTAAAAAGTAGTTGTGATGGAAAGTTAGGTGGTGAATTATGCAATTACATTACATAACCGTCGGCTGGAAAGGCAGGACCCATGCTCAATCCTGCATGCATAAATATGAGTACACACACACACACACACACACACACACACACACACACACACACACACACACACACACACACACACACACACACACACACACACACAAAGATCGACCAATGCTCGATTCTGCAGACACAAATAGGTGAGTATAAAGGGGGGCCTGTGGCTGAGTGGACATTGCTCGGGACTCGTAATTCTAGGGACCGGGGTTCGATTCCAGGCGGAGGCGAACACAAATAAGCAAAGTTTCTATTACCCTGATGACCCTGTTCACCTAGCAGTAAATAGGTACCTGGGAGTTAGACAGCTGCTGCGGGCTGCTTCTTGGGATGTGTGTGTGTGTGTGTGTGTGTGTGTGTGTGTGTGTGTGTGTGTGTGTGTGTGTGTGTGTGTGTCTGTGTGTGTGTGTGTGAGTGTGTGTGTGTGTGTGTGTGTGTGTGTGTGTGTGTGTGTGTGTGTGTGTGTGTGTGTGTGTGTGTGTGTGTGTGTGTATTCACCTATTTGTGCTTGCGGGGGTTGAGCTTTGGCTCTTGGTTCCGCCTCTCAACTGTCAATCAAGGTGTACAGATTCCTGAGCCTACTGGGCTCTGTCATATCTACATTTGAAATTGTGTATGGAGTCAGCCTCCACCACATCACTGCCTAATGCATTCCATCCGTTAACTACTCTGACACTGAAAAAGTTCCTTCTAACGTCCCTGTGGCTCATGTGGGTACTCAGTTTCCACCTGTGTCCCCTTGTTCGCGTACCACCCGTGTTGAAAAGTTATCCTTGTTTACCCGGTCGATTCCCCTGAGGATTTTGTAGGTTGTGATCATGTCTCCCCTTACTCTTCTGTTTTCCAGAAGAGTATATGTGTGTGTGTGTGTGTGTGTGTGTGTGTGTGTGTGTGTGTGTGTGTGTGTGTGTGTGTGTGTGTGTGTGTGCGAATGTGTTAGAGTAAAATATATGTAGTAGATATAATAGAAGTAAAATAGATTAGTTGGTAAATACAATAGTAAATACACACACATATATATAAGCACACTTAAGTGAGAATATTTAGATGATTACTTACATAAGTAATGTACACACAGACAGAAATACAGACATGAAGAATAAAACATGGAGACAGGTGGATTGTTTTCATCGTGGAATCAACTGGAGATATTTGCAATAGACTTGTGGCCATCTATTTACTCTCGCTTCACACACTACCCAGCTGCCGGGGGGCGAAGGAGGGATGTAGGAAGCAATGGAAAGGGAAGGGGAGGGAGAACTGAGCGAAGGAGTGAGGAAGGATGGAGTTTTATTAGGGAATGAGGAATGATATGAGAGAGAGAGACGAGAGAGAGAGAGAGGGAGAGAGAGAGAGAGAAGAGAGAGAGGAGAGAGAGGAGGGAGAGAGAGGAGAGAGAGAGAGAGGGACTAAGGAATGATAATGATAGAGAAGAGAGGGGAGGAGACACGAGGAGAAAAACAAATTGCAAATGTTGAATACTGCAACTTTGCGAATGCACATGATGAACGTGACCATGGGATGAGAGCCCGTAAAATGTGATAAGTAAAAATAACAAAAAAAATGGGTGATGGATATTAAATTTCCTGTCAAGCAGAAGGCAAAGAGTAACAACCAATCAAACAAAATTAAGCCCAAACGTAGTGAAATGCTGTATAACCCCCAGGACACAGTCCAGCTCGGATTTTTCTTTTTCACATCAGATTTACACAAAAATGCATCACAGCTTTGTGTCATCCTTTGCAGATGCAAAATCAACATGACGATTACATCTCTAGAAATCATTGACGACTACTAGTCGATATCAATAAGGTCTTCGACTGGGCAAACAAAGTAAGATAAGTTCCAGATTCTTATGTTTTGTAAAAATTAAGAATTTAAATGAAATAGTACAGGGTACAAGACACAATCAGATATCATAATAAGAAAACAACATGTAAAGGACCTGGGAATAGTGATGTCTGACGACCTATAACATTTAGTGAGCATAACCAAACAAATATAGTGTCAGACTGGAAAATGTTTGGATGGAATATGAGAACCATTAAATTCAGAGATTCATCTACACTGCTCATGCTATTGAAATCACTGGTCCTGTCCCGCCTTGAGTACTACTCGGAACTCACTTTCCCTTTCAGAGCAGGAGGAATAGTTGAAAGAGTGAATACAGAAAACATATTCGGCACGCATAGACACGACAAAGCACCTAAATTGTTGGGTCATTCTCAAAGCTCTCAAACTGTACTCTCTATAGAAAGGAGACGAGAGAGGTATTACATAATATATACATGGAAAATAATGGAGGGCCAGGTTCCAAATTTACACATTAAAATAAATGTACATTGGAGTGAACGATTTGGTAAAAAATGCAGAATAGAGCCAGTGAAGAGTAAAGAGGATAGAGTCTAGGTGCAATTAGAAAACACTGAACGTCACAGGTCCACGGCTGTTTAATGCCCTCTCAGCAATATAAGAAATATTGCCGAAACAAACAATAACTTCTTCAAGAACAAATAAGACACGTCCTTGCAAGAAGTTCCGGACCAACTGGGTTGTTGTGGATATGTGGACCTGCGGACCGCTCCTAGCAACAGTCTGTTGGACCAATTTATCACAAGTCAAGCCTGGCCCCAGGTCGGCCTTGGGGAGAAGAACTCCCAGAACTCAATCCAGGTATGATCCAGGTATGATCCAGGTATGATCCAGGTATGAGGGAAGAAGGACGGTGGAAAAGGTTGAAGTGAGATACGCAGCACCTGGGGCCAAAGTTTAGCTATCGTTTACGTGTGTGTGTGTAATTACCTAAGTGTAATTACCTAAGTGCAATTACCTAAGTGTAGTTACAGAATGAGAGCTACGCTCGTGGTGTCCTGTCTTCCCAGCACTCTTTGTCATATAACGCTTTGAAACTACTGACGGTCTTGGCCTCCACCACCTTCTCACCAAACTTGTTCCAACCGTCTACCGCGCGCGCGTGTGGTGTGTGTGTGTGTGTGTGTGTGTGTGTGTGTGTGTGGTGTGTGTGTGTGTGTGTGTGTGTGTGTGTGAATACAAACCAATATACAAGAGAAATGTTATGTAAAGAAATAGGAATCGATTCAGTTCCCCATCTCCTTACACCCGTCCTCCCCTCCCCTCCCTCTCCCCTTCCTCCTTTCCCTTCCCCTTTAAGAAGAAAAACAAAAACCCGCGGTACAAAGAATTATGTAAATGGCGATTTCGTGCCCGTAACGTTAGCATTTTTTATAAATTAAAAGTAATTTGTATGAAGGGAGCTTCCGCTTGGGAGAATAAGGAATACATTGAATATTATATCCTCTCCTCTGAGGTAGCAGTGGTCTCTCCACTTGTCTGAGGTAACAATGGTCTCTCCACTTGTCTGAGGTAACAATGATCTCTCCACTTGTCTGAGGTAACACTGGTCTCTCCACTTGTCTGAGGTAACACTGGTCTCTCCACTTGTCTGAGGTAACAATGGCCTCTCCACTTGTCTGAGGTAACACTGGTCTCTACACTTGTCTGAGGTAACACTGGTCTCTTTCCACTTGTCTGAGGTAACACACTGGACTCTCCACTTGTCTGAGGTAACACTGGTCTCTCCACTTGTCTGAGGTAACACTGGTCTCTTGGTAGAACTTGATAAAACGCCACGTATTCAATAAAGTTTTCCACCGCGTTTTCCATCAAGTTTTCCACCGCGTTTTCTGTCACATTTCACCCCGCCTCGTGATATTTCTAACGTCTCTTCACCCGTTACATGTTCCTTATATTTAATGTGTATTATTCATATTGTTGATTATTTGTCCTTCACTATTTGTTAAATCTTGCGTTTAGTATAGTAATTTGATTTGTTTTATTTATATCATTTCCTTGTAATTTTCACTTCTCTTATCCGTTTATTCCTCTTTTATCTTATTATAATTATTCCCTTATTCCATTTGTCGTTCTAACTTTTCAAATTTTCGCTTGTAATAATTTTCAGTTTAATAGTAGGCTGGATAGTTAATTACACATCTTTTCCCCTTATTTATCGCTCGTCCACTTATTCCATTTATTTCCGTTTTAAGAGTGCGCTGGTGTAAAATACAGTGGGCACTAAGTTGCTTGGGACAGCTTAAGTATGGCGGGTAATGTATATACTGGCCCAAAGAAGCAAGCGATAACTTAAAATAATGTGTTGGTGGCCCACTGTAAACAATATATATATGTTACCGCTGAAATACTGCAAATAGGGGTATTTTTTTGTCGTATTAGCTCACTCAATTGTTTATACTCAAACTGAGGTGCAGTTGGTCCAAGAAATGGCTAGAGGAGTTCAACACCAGCAAGTGTAAGGTGATGGAAAGGAGAACAAAGGGATGGATCACGAGTGAGGGAAACTACCACCCTATAAGGACCAGATCAAGTAATCTGGGAGTAAACTCCAAACTTAATTCCGGCGGTTCATATAAATAACGTCAGCAGCGTACTTTATCTAGCAAATATTAGAACATCATTCAGGAATCTTAAATACGGAGGCATTTATAGAGCATTGTACACCTACGTGAGATCAGTTTTAGAGTGTGCGTACCCCATGGTGAAGTCTCCATCTAAAAAAAGTCATAAAGAAACTCGAACAGGTTCAAGGGTTTGCAACAAGGCTCGTCCCAGAATAGCGAGGGATGGGGTATGAAGAGAGACTGAAGGAACTTAACCTGACGACGTTAGAAAAGAGGAGAGAAAGGGGGGGGCCATGATAGAGACGTATAAAATACTTTGGAGGGATTGACAGAGTGGTAAAATAGGAAATGTTCACAATGAACACTAATTGCTCATTAATGTGCACATTGAACTGAACACACATGCTGGAGTTGAACTTCCATTAAACACAATGCATGGAAGCTTGAGACTCAGATGAGTCATGGAGATATTACTAAGTTTTATTTTAGTGTAAGAGTATCATCTGTAGATGATTTCGAGGATCACGTCCCCACGGCCCGGTCCCTGACCAGGTCTCCTGGTTGCTGGTGTGATCAACCAGGCTGCTCGATGCGGCCTGCTTGCAACCTGACATACAAGTCACAGCCTGGTTGATCAGATAAATGGAGTAGTGGGAAAATGGAATAAAGAAACAGTTGTTAGAAACAAACTCCATTCCTAATTTTAAAAGTAAACATGGTTAGAAAATAGGCCACGAGTCATTATTGTATTAGACACCGTTGGATAGAAACGGGGTCCAAGAGCTAACTGCTCAATCCTGCAGGTACAAATGGGTCAGTACATACACACAAACATAAATTTAGGAGGGGTTACATCACAGGCCCCGACTCTAAACTCATTATGCGCATCATT
>WNGS01165318.1:5784418-5796530 GCA_020271785.1 Procambarus virginalis | reverse complement strand
GGGAAGAGACCGACTGGAATTGAGTAATTGGAAGAGGTGGCTCTCGCCTTGATGTTGCATTCCTAATTGCCTTGTCTGAGGTTCGCAGAGGCCTTTTGTTTAATTTACATGGGGGGAGTAACTGAACATTAATTGGACCACACAACTGTCAGATTTAAAATAAATATTGTTGAGATTCAATTACTAAGTTGTAGCCTGTGACATGACGAAAATATGAAATATGTAAAATACTACTGTGTTACTACTATGTTATTTCAACAATTATTTGAATTAAGGTAATGTATTCAACATAAAAAAATTGGTAAAGCCTAGTTATCTGGGTAATTGGTAATAATTGAATCATTCCTAGGGATAATTATTACTTGAATTTAGTTCTCACTTTTAAAATACACGATACAAAATATCCTATTAACCAACAAGTTCTTTGTTGTATATCTACAAAACACCTAATTTTTCATAATTTACATACAGTTCTAATAAAGCAGATAATTATATTGTGAAGCCAAAAGCATTACCAGAAATAATTTAATAACCGATTATGTAATATATTTCTCATCGTTGTTTTAAAAATATGATTTTAAGAGAATGAATATCAATTTATATTCAAGTACTGAAAGATACAGCAACGTACCCTAAATTTCGATACACTTCACGAATTTATCTAAAAAAAGTGAACAACGTATTTATAATACGATACAAATCACGAATGTCTGTGTTACAAGAGTGAACAACGTAGCTAAAGAGAGATACAGTTCATGAATTTACTTACAGAAATGAGCAACTTGCCTATAACAATTAAATTAATTCCAAATCGCGTTTAAAAACAAAAATGTTAGGAACAAAAGTGAAGAAAAAATCCTAGTCGTTAATCGGTTATGAGTAAATCTGTTTTTTTTACAAGACTTATTTAGGGAACTGATTTAAATTTATTTTATTATCATTATTGCTAATATTTATTTTCTTTTGTGGTTTTGTCCCAGTTTTTCGGTGCTGACGATTCATTGCTTAATGATTTATCACGCCTGTCTATCCTTCATTCCTGACATTTTCAATTTCAATGGCATATAACTAGGCTTATAATATTTTTATGGTGAATCCATTACCTTAATTCGAAAAATTGTTGAAATATATACCAGTTACAAAGTAAAATTAATTAAAACGAGTAAATGTTGCAGACAATATATTTCATATTTTACCTCGTGCAGACCACCCATCTTCCTCAACTCATAATATTTTGATTCTAAAAGCTATTGTATACCGCCAAGATTTGCTATCTTATCGTCCTCTTAAAAACTGGTATGTAAACAATTTATATATATAAAGAAACCAGAATATTGCTCGCAAATACAAGGACAGAGCATCCGTTATGTTTTATTATGTACTCGTTCTTAAATCCATAAATATATATTGCCCCTGCTATATTTATTAATATATCCTGCTTCCTGCTACAAGTAAAAACGCAAGAATAAATAAAACGAGAAGCTTAACTAGGCAACTCCTATTTATATCCACTGAAACTCATCCAAATATGCTTAATCTACGCATGAAACAATCCAGCGATCTCACGTCCTTCTGTGTTAAAAATGATATGAATGCATGGGGGGGGGGGGGGGCTCGGAATTGCAAGCCAGCTGCTGACGCTTGAGTAAACGACCAGCCAACCATTATAGATCACCAACACCAATATTAAAACTTGTATATTGTCGCTACTCACCCATGAAGCGATGCTCTAAACTTAGTTTACTTCCACTGATCACTAGACTCTCACGGAGGAGGATCATGACGAATTGTACAATGACTAGACCGCGCACACGTAATATAAACAACTCGTCCGTCACGTGTCTGAGTAAATACAGTCAGCTGATCCCAAACTTTTCCAAAAGATGTATTGGTTTCATCTTGGCATTTACTAATATCAGTACGTTTTAATAAATATTACTTACGTTTAACAGTTTCATGAAATAATATAGACAATTTAAATAGTAGAATGAGTATAACAATAATGCACTTTCTTGGATTGAAAAGAGTGACGCCCTCTCGCGGGTAGTGGCAGACATGAGTAGGTGACGTGAGACGAGGTCTCTTGACAATGGATTATAGTGCGCATATTGTGACGTGCAGTGGTGACGTGTTGTTGTGCCGTGGTGACGGGTTGTGCCGTGGTGACGGTTGTGCCGTGGTGACTTGTGCCGTGGTGACGCGTTGTTGTGCTGTGGTGATTGAATTACTGCGCCGTGGTGACGGGTTGTTGCGCAGTGGTGATTGAATTACTGTGCAGTGGTGACGCGGTGTTGTGCAGCGGTGACGTGTTGTGCCGTGGTGATGCGTTGTGCAGTGGCTGTGGACAAAGCCTAAAACACTGCAACCAGGGAACTTTTGACTTCATGGTGATTCGTTCAAGAATATCGAATACATCAGCTGGTCTCGGGGCGGCGGACAAATTGTTTATCATCAACCTTGAGTGGTGTTTTGTTCTTCAGTAATCAGTTGACATTATGTCCCTTATATGATGTTCTCGACTTAAATGATATATAGAACTTAGTAACTTAAGTGGAAGAATGGAAACTTTGAACATATGTTTAGAGAGTTGGAAGGTGTTCGAGGCAGACACAGGCCCCCCCCCCCAGCCAGCAGGACTAATGACATGATTGATGAAGATTAAGTGGTGGCACAGGCATGAATAGCCCCTAAAGCAGAAGTGCTCCGTCGACCGCTGAGGAGGTAAGTGCTAGTTTGTTAAAGTAAAGCAAATTAACATTTAGAAGACCGTAATAGTGATGTTTTGCAATGTATCAGCCTCGGTAGGCTAAGGTGGGTTGCATAGGCTCGTACTTATGTCGTTAAGCTAAACAGTCGCATTTTTTACGGATTGGTAATCTGAAAAAACAGGCTAGTTCACCACACCCCTCCGGCACTGAAGCATAACTCTCCTCATTGCTTATAATTAACCGCAAAATATTTAGCACAACGTTATTAATATTTATTCAACGAGGATAAAATTTTAACTTTTTTCAAATATAATTTATCATGGTATATTAATTTAATATTTTAATATGACTTTTTATTTTTAGCGATGTCACTAGAAAGTTTAATGGTTGATTACTATTGTAGTTTTCATAAACTAGTCTATCGTTTATATTTCAGTATTAATGCCTACTTGATCAATCAAGTCTATTAAGTTTATTTGCACTTCACCTAGCTCAAATCTGATTTACAATATAAGAAATCTAGAATATTAAATTTATAAATAAATGAAAGTAGCAACTATTTTATATAAGTTTATTTAATCCCAGGTTAGATTGTTTTGCCAAATACTCATAGGTACACATTTATATCTTTGGATATCATGCTTCAACACGTCATATATAAGCCTTGAGAATTACAGTTTCTATTTTTCTTATGAAATTATTTGGGGATTTAATAGCACAATAGCACAGCATTTTTAATATAACCATTTTTTTTACTAGCGTGCAGGGGGGGGGGGGCATTAAGCTACCAGGTTTCCAATTTGGGCTCTGTAATACATTTTGATATATTTCTTAGCAGACATGAAATATGTGCTGTCAAATTAAGCTTAGCGTTGCAGTTCATATTTCCTAGTATATTTAAATTCAGTATCATCACTTCATCATATTGGATCCACTGTATATCTGATATTATTGTAACTATTTAGTATAATAAATCACAGTATTAGACTAATAAATTAAGAATTATAATATGTTAATATATTTTAATAAATTTAGCCTAATTTATATTCTGAACTTATAATTTAGTTCAGTGTATAATTTACATTACACACTGAACTTATAATGAATTTATCTTCTTATAATATATATTTATAAGAAATATTATATTTATACTGAAATAATATGACTTATTGTAGTAAAATTCTATAATAGATATACCGGGATAATTATTATTAAAATAACACTTATTTTAATAAATAAAACTTAAAGTAAATAGAACGTATTAGGCTATAGTAAATACAACTGGGTTTTTCTTGTGTACCCCAGTATATATTATTCATCACGTGTATATATATATATATATATATATATATATATATATATATATATATATATATATATATATATATATATCTTCGTGGTGTAGTGGTAAGACACTCACCTGGCGTTCCGCGAGCGCTTTGTCATGGGTTCGTATCCTGGCCGGGGAGGATTTACTGGGGCGCAAATCCTTAACTGTAGCCTCTGTTTAACTCAACAGTAAAATGGGTACTTGGTTATAAAAACGATTCTTCGTGGGGGTCGTATTCCAGGGACCTGCCCGAAACGCTACGCGTACTAGTGGCTGTACAAGAATGTAACAACTCTTGTATATATTTAAAAAATAATTATATATATATATTTTTTTAACCTAGAAGGGGTACCACCTCTTGTGCACGTGTAGGGACCCATAGCCTCGGAGAAGAAAATAAAGAGGACTCAGAGAAGATCTTGTGGATCCTCACTGAACACTTTGATTTTTTTTTTTTTGCTTCTCCTACCACCCTTATTCTTTTGGTATGTGTGTATATATATCTAACTTTATTTGAAAATGTCATTACACAAAAAGGGTTACAACACTGGTTACATACAGGGTACAAGGCTACTTGTCACAAGTTGTAGAGCTCCTCCAGCTCCTCAGATGGCGGGCAGGAACCATGGATGCAGTGAGCATTTCCTCTCAGGATCGCCACACTAAGGCGCATATATATATATATATATATATATATATATATATATATATATATATATATATATGATCAAATAAGCATTTCAGGAAATTCGAACTATTCGGTATTTCGCATCATAAATTATTTCTTACATCAAATTGCTATAAATACTACACTGTATTGTAGGCGTAGCATGCATTGCTGTCACATTTTGATATAAACTCTATACTCTATTTCTTTATATGAATTATAAAAAAAATGTGTAAGCAGGCAAGATAAAAGCTTTCGGTAACAGTTAAAGTTTTATCAGATATAAAATTATTTGTTTTAATTGGGATTTCTGATGCTCTTTGTTGAGGATCCCTTCCAAAAAATTTGCATATCTGCATAGCAACGTTTTTATAGGAATTTTAAAATTTAAATAATGCCGTCTCGTAACGGCCTTTAGGGTGATGCGTGTTTCAAAACTTTAAGATAACTGAAAACAGAAAAATCTCAAGGAAGTTAGGTGTTAGATCCAACATTTGTTCGATCCAATCCTCTCTGTCCAGTTTTCTGTCTCAATTAATATATCATCATGAGCATGAATTTCATTAATTTTCCTCGTCAATGGTTTTTCTCATGTTTTGAATCTGACCTCCGTGGTGAGTTTATATTCAGGCAGTTACTGAGTCGAACAATTAAATAGCAATATTGTATTACAAATAAAAAAATTTGTTTATTGAAGTATTATAAAAATCTTAATTGTGGAACCAGCATGCATCTGGCAGTTGTTCATGCCTCTTGGTAGGTGTTAGCCGGTATCTCTGGTGTCCGGGTAATGACTAGGGAATGGAATAGGTGTAGAAAGTTTGCAAGAAAGCATTGGGAAAGCAATACTCTCAGATAGTTGGAAAAAGTTATGATTGTGCCTTGAAACAACATAACAAATTTGCGTAGTGAATGTAAGCGCTATTAGTAGTAGTTAACCAAGTGTAGTGGAGAAAGTGTATGACTAAATAGCGTTATAATAAAACACTGAAATTAATGACGAAAAGGCGGATTCCATAGAACAAGAGGCTACGTGAATTGAATATTTACATTGAGGCTTCAAATGGATATGACATGTGAGTAAGATTAGGTGTAAATGGTGTACAGCATTTGCTTATTAATTCTTAATGTGGTGGTAATAATAATTATTATTGGTAACAATTATTATGGTAATAATAATTATTATTAGTAGTAATATTGGTCTTATTTATTTATCGTTCTCCTTATGCATTCATTTCGTACCTTCATCGTACCTGCTAACCCGATCAGTCTCTCCCTCACTCCACCATTCTCCGCCATCTCACTCGTCTTCACTCCACCCTTCACCCCTTGCTCCAACACCACACTCCAACATATTGCCAATTACGATATCAATGGCCAGCTCTTTGACTTTAAATAGAGATCCAATTGTCCATTGTGCATCATAACTCCTTCCTCCAGCCAGATTACCTGGGGGACTCCGAGCCCCGTAGTCTTGGGACTTCCGTTTCCCGCAGCATTTAGGAACCTCCGTAACGTCTAGGGACCTCCGACCCCAGTAGCGTCTAGGGACCACCGATCCCTTAGTGTCTAGGTATCTTCGACCTCCCCCCGCCTCCCTAACGCTTGGGGACTTCAGCCACCGCCCCCTCCCTAACGCTTGGGGACTTTCGCCACCGCCCCCTCCCTAACGCTTGGGGACTTCCGCCACCGCCCCCTCCCTAACGCTTGGGGACTTCCGCCACCGCCCCCTCCCTAACGCTTGGGAACTTCCGCCACCGCCCCCTCCCTAACGCTTGGGGACTTCCGCCACCGCCCCCTCCCTAACGCTTGGGAACTTCCGCCACCGCCCCGCGCCTCCCTAACGCTTGGGGACTTCCGCCACCGCCCCCTCCCTAACGCTTGGGAACTTCCGCCACCGCCCCCTCCCTAACGCTTGGGAACTTCCGCCACCGCTCCCTCCCTAACGCTTGGGGACTTCCGTCACCGTAGCACCTCTGACCTCCGCCTTGTACTGCCTGGGTTTCTCCAACATCGACATCATTTGTGGGTACCTCCTTGGTACCTCCTACCCCAGTAGCGCCTGGGGGACCTCCTTACCTCGCTGCGCAAGTTGTACGACAATTTAGGATTGCCCTTTCGCCTCAGCTTATATGCTGCCCTTTGTCTCTATAAGCAGAGTTATATATACAGGCGAGATCACTGGGATATATATATATATATATATATATATATATATATATATATATATATATATATATATATATATATATATATAATAAAGTAGCTTTAAGGGTCGAAGTATCACGTAAACTGTGACGAATATATGCATATTTTGCGCGTCCGAGGTCGATTCCCGATTGCAATAATAAATGAAAAAACCATATATATATATATATATATATATATATATATATATATATATATATATATATATATATATATGTTGTACCTAGTAACCAGAACGCAGTACTCGGCCTACTATGCAAGACCCGATTTGCCTAATAAGCCAAGTTTTCCTGAATTTATGTATTTTTCTACAAAAATTCTTATGAAATGATAAAGCTATCCATTTCATTGTGTATGAGTTAATTTTTTTAAATTTGAAATATATGACCGAACCTAACCAACCCTACCTAACCTAACCTAAACTAACACAACTAAGTCAATAATTTATGTTCTTAATAAAATATAAAATAATTAAAATAAACTAATTGGAAACAATTTATTGAAATAAAGAAATAATTCGGCCTATTAGGCAAATGGGGCCTTTCATAGTAAGTCAAGAAGTGCGTTCTGGCTACTAGGTACGACATATATATATATATATATATATATATATATATATATATATATATATATATTGCTTCGGTTAATGCAAATGTGTGTATAGTTATCTTAAATATAGTAAAAGTATGCGTAGTTAAGTTATATGCAGTAATATTGTGCATAACTACCACGAATAAAAAAATATACGTTGTTACACTCCGATTATAGTAAAATTGTACCAAGGTCAGTCACACGGAATACAGAGGAATGCGTGAATAATCTGGCTGAATACAGCGGTAGAAAACAGCCTCCATCATCCTCTGCTTGCAGTATAGCTGCCGATAAGGTAGAATCCGCGCGAGCACCGTTGAACGCCTCACTGCGTTTTAATTATCCGTGTTAGCTTTTACATCCGTCGCTAACTAGCGGTTCATAGCCTGAGGCGACGCTTGTCATTGGCCAGCGGAGCGGATCTGATTTGATCAAACGGCAGTTTTTGCCTTTGTTATTGAGGGGAAAGCGGACATTAGGCAGGCAGGTCCGGGCGGAAAAATGTAGGGAGAGCAAGATACAACAGGAAAGGTAGAGAGCAGTGAAAATTCTACCATGGAAAGGAATGGCAAGCGAGGTCTAGCGGGAGAGATTGGGCAGCGAGGATAGGCTAAGCTACACTGGAACACGACACAATTTTTATATCTACCCACTCAAAGACTCCGCTCCAATATAGACGCATCTAGAATATGGGGCCAATAGGCCGTCTGCAGTTACAGGAAGATCTATTCTTTCCCTTTAGCTTATCCCATTGTTTCGTGTTTCTGGTTTTGAGGGTTGGAAAGTTAACTAAAAACTGTGTTGCACCTCATCCCAAACCATGGTAACATGTCACCTAACCCAAATGCAGGTAGAAAAAGAAAAAAGCTGTTTAAACTCTGTTCAGTATAGTTGTGTTGTGGGTGTGTAAAACTAAAGTCTTTGAAAATGTAATAAGTTTTACGAAACGCGCTCAAGTGTCGCGTCAGACTAGAAATTTTTGAGAATTGATTTTTAATTTTTGGAGAATTGATTTGTCAGTTACCATCAACAGTGAGAAAAGAAATGTAAGAAATGCTGTGCGCAAAATTCCGTGTCAAAATTATTTGAATCTTACTTTTTCGGTCATAGTAATAATATATATGTACAGTGAAACATGTCCAAATAGTATCTATATATATCTATCTCATATATAATATGTATATATCCTTATATATATATATAATATCTATATAATATCAAGAAAGCGCCTTGCTGTCCTCTCCACAAAAAGAGGATCAATCCGGAGGCGGGCGGGTTCAGGACCGTCGCTGGTGCTGCTGATTAACAAACTGGGAGAAATCTGGACGCTTTCCACTGGACAGGAAAAGGACCTTTCTGCTCCCCAAATTTGTGTCTTTTCATGAATTCCTGAAAGATGAAGCAACGAGCTGTGGTGATCTTGATATGGTTGATGGAGGGTGATGATAGAAATTAAAAGCAGGGAAACTAAATGTGTGTAATATAATATTATATAAATATTTATATAATACTATAATATATATATATACTGTAACTCGCTACCTAGTAGCCAGAACGCACTTCTCAGCCTACCTATATGCAAGCCAAATTTGCCGCAGAGTGCCAAGTTTTAAGAATTAATTGTTTCTATACACACCTAACCTACCTAACACTTCCTAACCTAACCTAACTTTTCGGCTACTCTAACCTAACTAACCTATAAAGAAGGTAGGTTAGGTTAGTAGGGTTGGTTAGGTTCGTCATATATACGTTATTTTAACTAAAAATAAAAAAATACTACCTAATGAAATGGGGGTAGTTTATATTTCATAGAAAAAAATAGAGAAAATATATTAATTCAGGAAAACTTGGCTTATTTGCAAATCGGCTTGCATAGGTAGGCCGAGATGTTGCTTCACTAGGTACACATATTTTATACGGGAGCTTCTATACTGGAATTGAAAATAAAGAAAGGGTATCGTGGACATACTTAGAATATAGGGTATTGTCAAGGTCAGAATTACCAAAAATGCTTGAAAGCACAGTCCACTTTTACCAAAGGGTGAGACACCTAATTCTGCCGCATGTATAAGAAGGACGAGAGCTTTCCCGTGCATAGCTCATGTATAAGCTTACTATGTCTAGGGTTACCCCTGCCAAGGAGAACACCCAACCAATCGGTTTACTCCAGGTCCCGAATATGCTGGACCAAAGTGAAACAGGGGTCAAAAAACAGTTCTGGAGTTCCCAGGAAATCCTCCACGGGTTAGTCACCAGGCGAGTGATCATGTGTACGTGTGTCATAGCGTGTGACCGGGATTTCCTGTGCTCCTAGAAAAGGCTGTATTGAGTGTGCCGTACTCACTATGTGTGCTGCAAGGTTTAGAGAATTGTACTCTGGATCCCGTCCTTTCAAGCACGGTTTGTTTACAGCAAGACTCCGGCTTACCACATTTCGCTATCATAATCTAGTTTTAAAGAAGACTCATGATTAGATCGTTTGCTTCCAACACCCGGCTCCGTACGTTGCATTCCATAACTATTATTCCATATGCTCACGCCCTGAAAGAAAACTTCTAAGGATCTCTTGTGACTCATATGAGGTTGTCCCAGCTTTCCACACCCCAATGCTCCCCTAGTATATGGTTAATATTACGGAGAACATTTAATCATGCCACTTTGTCAATGGCCCTAGAGTTATCTTTATTAACGCTTCATATCATATCTCCTCCTCCATTCCTTTTTTATCTAGGGTCGAAGAGTTCAGGTCTCATTTCAAGGCGTCACTCTTCATCGTAATTCCACCCCTCGTAAATGGGACGCCAAGGCATTATGTGTCGTCGCAAATCCTCTGAAACTTTTCAGATTCCTTACTGAGTTTCTTCAGCTGAGGACTCCATGATGAGGCAGCATACCTTCAGGCGACTTGTACTCGTAGGCAGTGTAAAATCGCCCTAAAAACCTACTCATTTACGGTTTTCTGAATGATGTTCTAACTGTTTGCCAGTATGTAGCCGATACACTGCTGTGTCTATCCTATTACTATGTGGCTTCAGGATGGAGTAGGTGTCGGTGTGTACTCAGACTGCCCAGGTCTCTTTCGATATGTTCCCCTTCATTGTATAATGTTGCAGTGCGTGCGTGGCGAAAGAGTAGTGTGTGGAGATTCAAAGGCCAATTACTGTCCACCCAGCCATGCATCAACCATTCGAAACTGTTTAACTTCCCAAGTACCTATTTGCTATTAGTTGAATGAAGGCATTAGATGTCAATTTGGTTTGCTGCTAAAGGCTGTAAGTTTTCGAACCCGCGAGCTAACGAGTTTAAGAATCAAGTCGTTCACCAGTCCGATTCAAGACCACACCCCCCCCCTCACCCTCCACCTCTCTCGCGCTCCACCCCACTTTCGCAAATATATGACGCACAGACACGGAGCATTCTGTCCAGTAATGTTGAACCCGCAAGTCATGATCCACAGAAGGCCGCCGTGGTTGGTGTTGCCAATATTACCAGGTCTGGCCTCTGCAAGCCATATCGCCCATTGTTCCTATGCAAACACTTTCTCAAATACAAGAGTAAACTGAAGGAGACTATGGTCATACGAAGATTATAAATATTCGAGCAATTTTGCTGGGGAACTTATTGCAACATGGGGCGGGAGGTGGTGTGGTGTGGTGTCGTGTGTGGTGTGTGTGTGTGTGTGTGTGGTGTGTGGGTGTCGTGTGTGTGTGTGTGGTGTGGTGCGCTGGTGCCGTGCGTTGTAAATGCTCACTGGCACGTGGATAATAGAATTTCCTGTGTTACATCATGCAAGCCAGAAAACGCACGCACACACACATAACAACACATAACCACAACACACAAACACACACACACACACCAATCACCCACACAACACAAGCACACACACACACACCACACGAACACACACATAAGAACTGCCTTTAGAAATTTGGATAAGGAATCATTTCACACCAGTATATACCTTATGTGAAAGCCATGCCCTGGTGTATGCAGACTCCAGACCTTGGAGTCCATACACTAGTAAACACAAGACAAAGTAGAGAAGATTCAGAGGTATGCCACCAGGCCTAGTCCACGGAACTTGAGAGGATGAGTACGAGAAGGATAAGTGCTAAGGAGCTACCTCCAATCCCCTGAAAAACAGAAGAGTATAGGGAGACATGATAACCACTACAAACTTCTCGGGCAGGGGAATTGAACAGGCGACGGACAAAGACAAAACTCCTTCACCACGGGTGGGACACGAACCAAAGGGGAACAGGTGGAAACTTAGTTCCAAATGATCGACAGAGGACGTTAGAAAGAATTTTTCAGTATAGAGAATAGTTAATAAAGGGAATGCATTAGGGCAGTGATGTATGCTGGATGGCTGACTCCATACACAGTTTCAAGTTACTATTATTAGTTATGATAAGCAGTAGCTCAGGAATCTGTTACACCGTTGATTGACAACCTTAACAGAAGTTAAGATGGCGGGAAAAGCAAAAGCCATACACACCACTGCAACACAATTAGGTGAGTAAATTAGGTGAGTACACAAACACACACACACAAAACATTCCATATTCATCGACTGTACACAAACAACGCCTAAACATCAACTAA
>WNGS01165318.1:5705251-5761626 GCA_020271785.1 Procambarus virginalis | reverse complement strand
AGTGCATCAATGAAGACGTTAAAATGTAGGCATTCTGCTGATATTTATAATATTAGTCAAATTAATTTCCCGGGGTTCAGTTCCTGATCCCATTATGTGGTGTTGTAGCCATTTCCACAACATTTAGTATATTGAATGTTGTGGGTATGGGGGGGGGGGAATATAAATAAACTAAATTACTGATAACGTTTATACATAAATTATTAAATGCTGTGGAAGAAAAGGGAATAGAAGTGGAGAATTTGTCAATGGGAACACTACACCTTTGAGAATGGCAGAGTTATTGATTGATTTACTGGGAGATCATCAAATGAAGTCCTGTAGCGCAGGGGACATAGCAGTCAGGTCACAACTGAAAGATTCGGGTTTGATTCCCGCGGCAGGACAGACACTTGGGAATATATCCTTTTCCCCTCATGCCTCTGATACAGTAAAATTGTTCTTTGCAATTTGGCGACTGTATGGATTGCACTAGTTAGGAAGGTGAGAGTAGTTGCCCTCGGGGGTACCTGGGATAGGCGTAAACCACACATCCCTACCACTAAGTGACACCGTGTCAACTACAGTGAGCGGTGTTGAAGGCAACATAGCGGTGATGAAGGCAGACAGTGAGCTGTGATGAAGGCAGACAGTGAGCGTGATGAAGGCAGACAGTGAGCTGTTGATGAAGGGCAGAGCAGTGAAAGGAGCATAGTGGTGATGAAGGCAGCAGTTATGAGGCAGGCGTCGTGATGAGGCAGACAGTGAGCTGTGATGAAGCAGACAGTGAGCAGGATGAAGGCAGACAGGACTGTGAGGCAGCTGAGGGGATGAAGGCAGACAGTGAGCAGTGATGAATGCAGACAGTGAGCAGGTGATGAGGCAGACAGTGAGCGTGAGAAGGCAGACAGTGAGCGGTAATGAAGGAAGACAGTACGGTGAAGCCAGAACAGTGAGCCGGTTGATGAAGGCCGACAAGTGACGGGTGAGCAGACGTGACGGTGATGAGGCAGGACAGTGAGCGGTGATGAAGGCGGCGGAGCTAAGCCAGGACAGTGAGCGGTGATGAAGGCAGACAGTGAACGGTAAAAGAAAGTGTTGTGATAGATGTTGGAATACGTGTGAGAGCAGAAAGTTTCCGTTGAAATTATTTGGAATGGAGGAGTGTACTAAAGTTGTTCATATACCGAGTGTAGAGAGACGGACGAAAGAAGAACTTGTGCAAACAAAGTTTCAAGTAGGGCGAGTCTCGGAAGGAGAGACAATGAAAGCTTTGGTTAGGAAGAACAGGATAGCGAGATCAAAGCATGTGAGGGCTGCATGTTGGAGTGGACGTGGATACTCTAGTGCATCAAACTTGAGAAATAACCAATACTGTAATGGCTAAAATGAATAATCTGTGGAGCATGGGTGACGTTGACGTGAATAGAGTAAGGGTTGAAAGTGTCAGAAAAATAGGGAGAGCAAATTTTGGTAATCAGCGGAGTTTACGAGCGTACTCAGATGGTTTAACGGTGAAGAGTAGTGGCAAGACGACCAGATTGGTGGAAAAGACGTATTCATGTGGGAAATTTGAGAGAAGAAGAAAGGAAGGTGAGAAGATGGACGGAGAGGATATTATAGTACTATATATATATATATAGTATTCCCACCACCCTATGTAAAAAGCGCACCACGGGATTATTACTACACAATATATACCAGCTTCGTCTTCCTCCGAAGACCACTGGACACTCGGCGACGCCACCTCTGGATAGCCTTTCTCTGGTCCCTCTTTCCGTGGCCCAAAACCACGAATGAATCCACCCATGGCCACAGGGCAGCCAAATCACATAATCCACGCGGTAAGTGCCTCGTCGTGGATGGCCTAACATACCCACAGTCCAGCCCTCGTAGCTGGCAGGTACTAGTCACTCGCTGTCAGGCCACTCCACGAATAATCTAGGGTTGCGAGCCCTAGGGCAGGCCTTCGTATGACTCGCGGTCACCCCTCAGTCGGCACCTCAGTGGGTAGTCTCTTCCACAAGCCAGCCCCGGAATACAGGCGATCTTCCGACACTGCCACTCCAGGCAGGCAGGCTATCAATCCTCAGAAGAGGTTCGTCCGGGGGTGGCTCACAGCCCTTCTACAAAGCAGACTGGTGAAGAGGACCTTAGACTGCCTTGGGTACACGTTCAACTGTACCTGCCCACGTCCTAGGGTGGACTCGAACAGTAGCCACGCTCCATCCGTACTGGGGCGGACACTAAATGGTGACCACTAGGACACTTACTTACTGCTTAGACAACAACGTCCACCTTTCGCTCCATAGATTGCGTTCACTGGTTACTGCGCCACCTCACAAGAGGTCAGCAGCGGCGACGTCACTGAGCCGACTAGGACAGGCATCCAGCACTCTATTGCCGGTAATCTCCCGTCCATCACTAGTATTGGGCGTTGTGCCCGATGGTGCCGGGTTTTTGCGGAGCGTACTCACAGATGGCGGGACTTTATACTATCACTGGTAGCCTGGTGGATAGCGCGCAGGTCTCGTAATATTGTGGCGCGGGTTCGATTCCCGCACCAGGCAGAAACAAATGGGCAAAGTTTCTTTCACCCTGAATGCCCCTGTTACCTAGCAGTAAATAGGTACCTGGGGTTAGTCAGCTGTCACGGGCTGATTCCTGGTGTGTGTGTGTGTACTCGCCTATTTGTGCTTGCAGGATCGAGCATTGACTCTTTGATCATTGATCATTGACTCTTTGATCATTGACTCTTGTGTGTGTGTGTGTGTGTGTGTGTGTGGGGTGTGGAAAAAAAGTAGTTAGTAAACAGTTGATTGACAGTTTAGAGGCGGGCCGAAAGAGCAAAGCTCAACCCCCGCAAACACAACTAGGTGAATACTTACCTCCTCCAGTTATATATCTTCCAGTGTCATGTTGAACTCTTCTTCACACTAACAAAGCCAATCATGCTTACATTTCTCCGTCTTTTATCACTACCACTAAATAGAAATTTAGAATATTCGTCACGCCTGTTTCTAATTTCTTCTCCACAAGTTAACTTGCTTACTTTTTTCCAAATGAACTTTCTGGTTGCTGAAAACTTTATTATTTTTCTTCCTAAGTTGTCATTCGCTGTCTTTTTTTGTGTGTGCATAATTAATCTTTTGACACACGGTTTTCTCCAAGTGTGTGTTCGGAGGCGTGACGGTGTCGGCGGGGCGGCCCTGGCCACCGACTCGCCTTCCGGATGAAACACACGCAGTCAACCAGTTGTTGTTTAAGATTGGCTACTTGGAACAAAAATTTCCAAGTAGCACGGGCTATGGTGAGCCCGTCGTGGACTTACCTGGCACAGGAGAGGGGCTGTAACTTTGTGGGGGTAGTCAACCAATTCCTCGGTTCTTATATATATATATACGGCACGGTGGAGAGAGGCATCTAAAAGCCATAATCCACGATGCATTCCACAACAGTCGACTGACTCAACTGTACCTGTTTAAACTGCTATATGAACAGTTCCTGAGGCGGGATTGTAGCCAGCTGGCTCAACGCCTCGTGAGCGCTTCGGCGGGATGGGTGCCCTGTTACGGGCTCACCATAGCCCGTGCTACTTGGAACTTTGTTCCAGGTAGCGAATCTTAAACAACAACAACAGGGTGCCCTGAGACAGTGGACTGGCCAGCCCGTCCTCTAGCCTTGCCACAACGGACTTTAAACGATGTGCTGAAACGTGCGACCTTAACCTAACTTATCCTAATCTACCAACCCACTTATAGCACCACGTTACTTGTCCGTTGGGGGGTTATGACATCAGTATATGATACATTATTTGAGAGGACGGGCTAGATGGGCCCGTTCAGTATCCGGTCGCCCCTATTCACCCAGCAGTAATTAAATAACTGCGGTCCTGGTTGTAATCCCACTGGCAGGAAGTGTTGCAGTAAAGCTAATAGGGGTAAGGGTAGGGGAAAGTTCTAAGCCCCACAACAACAGGTAAATTGCGTGCTCAGTCGTCTCGCTGTCCTGGAATTGAATCCACGGACATACGGCCGAGACTATGATACTGTTTCTCCCACTTCCTCCTCTCATTTTTTCTAGAATAGGGAAAATAAGAGACGTCTCTTCATCTACCGGGTATTAAATGCATTTGGAAACATCTTCAGGAATAATGGGGGTTGACATTTGGCAAACCACCGGTTTCCTGTCCCTTCCAAGGCCATTTAAGATAATATGACCACTCGGTAAATTCAAGTAAATTTACCAGTTATATATTGCCCGAAACGTTTCGTCTGCCCGAAACGCTGCGCGTACTAGTGGCTTTACAAGATTGTAATTACCATATTATATATTCTCACATTCCCAATGTACCTTCTTGTATATGAATAAATAAATAAATAAATAAATTGGCTGATTTTAAATAAAAAAGTTATTGCTTTTAAACCTCACTAAAATTCGTTTTCTACAACAACTTAATGGAACCATTTTCTTTCGAAGTTAAAGGAGTTACTATACTAGAATTACAGATCTAACATTTACGTAATAAGTAGGGAACTGGGATATTTGCACCTCGCTGTCACCTGAAGTCACCAAGTCTCCTCAACACTCCACCAGCAATCACCCAGCGTCACGCATCACCACCGCCATGTATAAATTCACTGTGTCGGGGGACTGAAAGCCAGAGTGTATTCATACACGTTTGGATTTTATCGAGATCACCACCCCCCCCCCCCGCCCTCAAGGCCGAATGACAGACCCCGTCCAGGATACAATCCCACAACAAACTAACTCACTCACTCCTGAGTACCTACTCACTGCTAGACGAACAGCGGCATTAGGTGAAAGGAAATGTGCCCAACCAAATATCTGTTCCGCCCGAGATTCGAACCCGGAATTCTCGATTATGCGTCGAGAATACTCCCTCGGTATCATGTATTTTTTTTTTTTTTTTTTTTTTTTTTTTTTTTTTTTTTTTTTTTGAGATATATACAAGAGTTGTTACATTCTTGTACAGCCACTAGTACGCGTAGCGTTTCGGGCAGGTCCCTGGAATACGATCCCCGCCGCGAAGAATAGTTTTTTCATCCAAGTACACATTTTACTGTTGCGTTAAACAGAGGCTACAGTTAAGGAATTGCGCCCAGTAAATCCTCCCGGCCAGGATACGAACCCAGACATAGCGCTCGCGGAACNTGCAGTTGTATTATATATGTATCTGTGCACAGCTTCACCCTGACATGGCTATGCATATGGTTCTGGATATGTGCATTGTCTGCAGTTTTATGTTGCCAATCACATTTCTGCAGCTGGCGAAGTTCAGTTTGGTGACGTTGTAAAGCTTCTTATGCTGCTGCTTGGCGTGTATTTTCTCCCATCCGTGAGCTGCACGTCTGCGCTTCGCCACCAACATGTCGTAGGTGTCAAAATGTCGTAAGCTGTCAACATGTCGTAGCTGTCAACATGTCGTAGCTGTCAACATGTCGCGGCTCCAACATGTCGCAGCTGCCCAACATGTCGCAGCTGCCAACATGTCGCAGCTGCCAACATGTCGCAGCTCCCAACATGTCGCGGCTGCCAACATGTCGCGGCTGCCAACATGTCGCAGCTGCCAACATGTCGCAGCTGCCAACATGTCGCGGCTCCAAACATGTCGCGGCTCCCAACATGTCGCAGCTCCCAACATGTCGCGGCTGCCAACATGTCGCGGCTGCCAACATGTCGCGGCTGCCAACATGTCGCGGCTGCCAACATGTCGCGGCTGCCAACATGTCGCGGCTGCAACATGTCGCGGCTCCACCGGCCTACAGTTACCGCGCGGCGCGAGTGTGGAACTGGTGCGCCTTCTGTATGGGGGGCGTGGTCACCCGTTCTCTTGGAATTGCCGCAACGTACAAAATACAAAATGCTAACCTAACCAGAAACGTTCGAACCCAAGCCACCTACCTAACCTAATTTACCCCAGTCATATAAAATGTTGATATTTGTGAGGCGTGCTATTCAAAGTACTTTGTAATTTGTGCGGTGGGGGCCATACGTGAAAAAATGAGATGTAATAGTTGAGAGGTCGGCCCGAACATCAGACAGGTGCGTGTTCTGATTGGTGCGTGTCAGACTGGTGCGCGTTCGATTGGTGCGTGTACTGATTCATTCTACAGCTGTGGTGTCATCAGCTACAACCAACAATTCTCTTGAGAATTGTTTCAAAATTGTCTGTAAAGTCATTTCCCCACATTGTGACGTTCATTCAATGGACTGAGAGTTCTAGAGTAGATTTTTGTAATTTTCAATAAAACTAAAATTGACGATAGTTTGATAGTATCCCTTTATAGCCTATGTAACAGTCACTCCCAGTGGAGAGAGGGAAATGACTGCAATTGCAATAATTATTGCACTTAACATCTCTCTACAAAGAAACCTGTTTGCACAAGAATACCGAAAACAGATTATATGAAAACACTTAAGAAAATATTAAAGAATTATAAAGTTAACCTTTGATGAGAACCTTTTCTAGTGAACGTTTGAAATCAGCAGTAGCTTTATATTATTTAAATATATATCAATAAAGTTATCACGTGAATCATTCTCCCACGATAATCAAGTTAAATATTGGGAAGTAAAGTTAGCGAGCAAGTAAATATCCCTTTACTAGGTCGCCGCTGCAGCAACACAAAATACGCTACAATACACCATATAAGTTAAAGGCATTGTCTCGTGGATATAAACCATGAACATTAATGGCTGGCTGCTGCCTATATAATATGTATATGCAATGTTTCAAATGTTGTCTGTTATAACACAGTAATGTTATATAAAAGAGTTCACCTCAGTCAGAGAATATTATTAGTTGAGGTGAATAGATCTCAATTGTCACTAAGTGACATAATATACACAATCACATCCATGATGAGACTGTGACTGTCTTTAATGCTAAATCTGAAACACTAGTCCAACCAACTAAGGAAAGTCCCCACGAAATATGCATTAATTCTCACCAGAAGTAATAATGTGACATTAGCTAGTGAGCACAAAATGGTGGACTCTCCCTGTGCTGTTGTCAACTGCTGTCAGGCGTACTATGTTGAACCACTCACTGACTCCTAACACTCTCAGTCAACTTAAGACGTAACAGTTTAAATGTCTCAGTGCACAGCAGTACGTTGCCACTATGAGTGACGACTGACTTCTTGGTGTGGTTCCATGAACTCTACTGACGATGATAACGTCTCAACACTCTCTCGGCGAGAATCTCCCGTGTCCTCAACGTACTGAACGATGGGCACGTAACCTAACGGTCTCCTCCCCATGGCTATGAACGAACCCAACCAGGAGACAAGAAAATATTACAACTGGTGAAGACATTATTCTCGTTTGCCACACTGATCTCCCATCTTCTTAGAGCGACAGTTTACATTGGTCTTACAGTCATAAATCCTGACACAGCCGGAGTGCAGCACCAGAGCCGACTCCGATGATAAAACCTCTAACGTTGATCACTGTGTTAACTTTGGTTAGGTTAGGTTAACTTTGTCGTGGAGTCGTGGAGTAGCGACCAGTCGCCCTGACTGGGGGGTCCTTCCAACTTGCAGGCGATGAGTCACAATAAGTGGCTAAAGTATGTTGACCAGACCACACACTAGAAGGTGAAGGGACGACGACGTTTCGGTCCGTCCGGACCTGTCTCAGTCGATTGAAGGGACATGATCGTACTGACCTGACCCCCAGGATGAAACTACTGACCTGCCCCAGGATGAACTACTGCTGACCTGACTGCATGCAGGATGAACTACTGACCTGCCCCAGGATGAAATACTGACCTGCCCAGGATGTGAACTACTGACCTGCCCCGGATGAACTGACTGACCTTGCCCCAGGAACTGACTAATGACCTGCCCCAGGATGAACTACTGACCTGCCCCAGGATGACTACTGACCTGCCCCACGATGAAACTACTGACCTGCCCCAGGATGAACTACTGACCTGCCCCAGGATGAACTACTGACCTGCCCCCAGGATGAACTACACTCCCGTGGTGTAGGGTAATACACTCGCCTGACGTTTCGCGAGCGCTTTGGCCTGGGTTCGTATCCTGGCCAGGGAGGATTTCTGGAAGCCAATGTTTAATTGTAGCCGCGGTTTACCAACAGTAAAATGGGTACCTGGTTGTTAGAATATAAGAACTCTGTATAAATATAAATAAACTACTGACCTGCTCCCGGGATGCAACCCACAACAGTTGCCTCAGATAATAAAGCTTAAAATTATCTAGAATTGCCTACTAAATGAATACTAACTAAATGTTTTAATAAAGGTTAAATCATATTAATATCTATGAAACAAAATGTCAGATCGCTATAGAAACATCAAAATTATAATTACTGAGCTATTGGAGAGCGAGTTTACCTTTAGTTATCCGGATAAAATAGTGCCGCTAATATTAGTTTTCTCTTATTGTGAAGTGTGACATGAAAGAAAACGTTAAGGTAACTAAGATGAAAAAAGTGAATGAGGGAGCGCGTAAGAGCTCAGGCAAGATATAACTGGGAAACTTTTGTAAAGTCTCAACTCCCACACCCTACTCAGCCAGGCACTGAAGGATATTACAAGAATCATAAGCGATAAGACTACTCTCTACACAGAGTAAACAAGTTAGTCGATGCTTGGGCAATCACTTTAAGGGAGGTGATTGCCTCATCCTCACCAGGATTTAAATGCTTAAATCCTGGTGAGGATGGTGTGTTTCTCGTGACATATTGCGTCTGCTTCACATAGTACCAAGAAATCCCTACTTGAACGGCATAATATGCGCTATATTACTGTGGGGAACTTCCTGTTTCGTGAACCAACAGTATCATTATTTTAATTCCCAAGCGTAATAAAGAGAATGTTTTCAGTCCAATTTCCCTTACTAATTGTATTTGCAAAACATTCGAGAGTCCTAAACCGTCTCCTCTGTAGAATAAGAACCATGCTATCCCCCAGATACATGACTTCATGCACGGAAGGAGTGTGCATCATTGCATCACCACCTTTCTTACCATACACACACGGAAAAGGTACGTACCACCTTCCTATATCTAAAGGTCTCCTTTTGATATTGCAAACCGACATGTCATTTTGAGTGAGCTTGCCAGAGAGAATATTGTTGGTCCGGTTGTTTGTTGGATCAAAGGTTATTTATCCAGCAGATCATCCGTATTGTCCAGGGACGGTGAAGTGCAACAAGAGACTTCGAAGAGTCTTAAGAGTAATGTAACGAGAGTCTGTAACAAGAGACACCACAGGGAGGTGTCCTCAGCCCTACATTATTTAATGTTACCATATGCGCTATTAAACAAGAACAAAGCCTTGAGGATTATCCTTAGGTGTCGGCGTACTACAAGGACACTTAATATGAGGTAGGAACTTAATATCTTGAACGCCACTGAGCGTGTTACTGGATTAATTTTCTACTTGGTAAAAAAATGTTTGGGTTAGATCAGCCTTTCTCACCGAGGGCCGACATCGTCCTCCCCTTTAGGGCGAATCCTTAAAAAAAAAAATCCGCGTCGTACTCCCTTCAGTTGTCAGTGAAATTCGATAAACACGGATTTCACTAACAACTGAAAGGAGACGATTTCTGACTTTGTTCTTAATGACAGTTAAATTAGAATTATTGATGCAAATACAACATAATTATTAATGACGGTAACAGAGTTCATTTCATGTGGATGTCTCATGTTGATCTCCAAATGCATCATGGAGCTCATGAGTTAGTCAAAGACTTCACCTTCAACTAAGGACTTCAACAAAACCGTGTAGATCTGAGACAAAGTGAAATCTAGGCCAACAGTTGCATCTATCATCATACTATCAGGCAAGAAGAGCCACACATCTATGGGTCATCCAGTAATATCAGCAGACTCCTAGATGTTACTACTGCTCGGCTTAGACTCGGTTATAAGTATCTCTGAGAGTTTGTCTTACCTGTTGAGGTAAACCTGACCAAATGTAAACTGTTACTAACATTATTCACACACCCTGAGTCACTATATGAAGTGCACAAATGATGCATTAATTCATGGACAAATGAACTATCAACTATAACAAATGTTAAAGAAATTAGTAAATATTTGATTAAATATGATCTACTAACAAAACATCTAGCCAAATATTCACAGTTTGCTAACTGCAAGTTGAATACATATATACATAAATGTATGCACATACATTACCATTGTGTAAAGGAATATATCTAAGAAAAAATGCACAATGAAAATTAACAATGCTGTATATTTAGAGCCCCCTACAAGATATATCATATCACTAGCTGACACTATATAATTCAGCCAATAATTCAAATTTATGTTAGTTCTATTAACAAAACAGATATGAAGGGATGTACGGGCCATCAACACCGCTGGTATGCAACCAACAGGGCTTCTGACAATTTGTTAAAAAAAAAAAGTTCTCTGTTAATTTTGTATCCGTTTTCTGTTTTCAAGCATGATGTCCTTAAGCGTTTTCTGTTCACGACGTGTAATTTCAGCCTTAAACACTTTTTATTTTTATTTTTGTAATTAAGCTTTTTTTTGTTGACGTTTATTTTTCTTGCTATCCTCCCGCTATCGTTTACTTCTTTATATAATATTTTTTATATCAAAATGTGTAAGTCCTATTGGTCCTATTGTCGACGATTTCAAACATACGTCTTTCTAATTAAGCTTTTCTGACGTTTCCGTTAACTGTTTTCTCCTGTTGACGTTGTTCATTACTGCCGACTCCTGCCGTCGTCTTGAGCTGTCTTTTTGGTCTCGTCTACCGTTGTCGTCAAACTCAGTTCCCGTTGTAGCTCTTGCCTCTCGTTTCGTTCTCATCGACCGTGTGTTCCGTTGCCTTAGGGCACAATGTTGTTCGCTTCGTCGCGTTGGTTGCAGTGACCCATATGCGCCATTTTCACTGCTTCTTCTTCTGAAACATTGGAATTAGAGGAAAGAGTAAAAAAAACTGTTTGAGTAAAATGGAAGAAGTTATATTTTCAAGGTGATATTTAATGAGAGATTCTACGTCAGGCTGCGAGCAGCCAGGTCCAACAGCCTGGTTGACCAGTCCAGCAACGAGGAGGCCTGGCCGAGGACCGGGCCGCGGGGACGTTGAGCCCCGAAACCATCGCCAGGTGGCACCCTCACAGTTCTTGTTTGGCCTTGACCCCTTAGGTCATCTACTGACCTTCGCAGGGTGCATGCCGTAACAATTAACTCCCAGGTACTAGGAGAGCAGAAGCATCAGGTGATTAGAAACGTGTACAAAGGTTCCCGCTATGTTGCTAGAATCAAACCGGGGACTTTTGGGGTTGTGAACTGACTTTGGTGACAACTGTGCTACAGCCGGAGCGGCACGTACGGGGCCTTGCCCAGTCCTCACCTGAGAGGCCGCTGTTGAGGTCGTCCCTGTAGGCACAGTTGAGGGCGGACTCGTTGATGTAGTCGCAGCCGTCTGTGCCACACACCGGCTGGAACATGCGGGTGATGGGGCAGCCAGACACGCTCCGGTACCGTCCCTCGCTGCCTCCAGTCCGTGGCTTGCACTCGCACCTCGCGTACCCTGCCGGCACACGGACCGCATCACCTCTGGGTATCACGTCTGGGTATCACGTCTGGGTATCACGTCTGGGTATCACGTCTGAGTATCAGGTCTAGGTATCACGTCTGGGTACCACGTCTGGGTATCACGTCTAGGTATCAGGTCTGGGTATCAGATCATGGCATCAACTAAAGACATCACGCCAGGGCATAAAGTAATGCCACCAGGTAGGGAGATTTGGTCAGGGCATCAGCCTCAGGCATTTTGAACACACTGGCACAGGGAGTATTATTATCAGAGTGCATAGTTCTGGATTATAGCTCATGGCATCACTAGTAGGCATCAACATACAATATCAGCACAGGGCATCAACTGCGATCATTCTAACAGCACAGCGCCCTTGGGTATGTTAACCTAGCCAACGTGGCCTCAGTCATTAGGCTCGGTAATTGTTGCTAATTCAGTTGGTCACTTAATGGCACCTAAGAAGATGTTGCAATTTCTCAGACAAGCTTTGTTCTCCAAACTGGGCGGAAGTTCAATTAGTTTACTTTGCACCCAATGCCCTCCTGTGGGCGTTGGTTACTAATTACCCCGTTCTCCAGAGCATTCCCAAAGTCACTAAACTGTTGTACTATATTGGCCTAACCTAACCTACCCGAGGGCCCACGAACAGAAAACGGGACATCACATCGATTTCGCGAGCCGCTGCCATTTTTAGTGCATTAGTTTTTGGCTTTAGGGAAAATTATACATCAAAATGCGATGAACTATTCAGAAGACGTTGTACTGAGCCGCATATGGGTCTCCATAGTCGGGGACGGGAAGCCTGGTGGTATATTAGGCCTAGATTTTGGTAACACAAGCTATTAATGAAGTAGTTGGAAATTTCTTGACTATTAGTTATCGATATGTTTCTAGATTTTGAACTACACAGTGAGAAGGGCGCACGAACAGTGCTGGTGACTGTACAACTGGTCGGGTCATCACCAGCAGGTGGTAGTGGTGGTGGTGGAGACTTGTGGAGGCACACATAGCCGAGCCTGAACCTTGCACGAGCCTAATTACATCACATCACACCAGGCTTATACTCACCCATCACCAGCAGCAATACCACCAAGGAGAGAATCTTCATTTTAACCTGAAAAAAAAACACAAAATAGATTGCTAATGGAAAAAAAACATGAACTTTTTAAATAAAAATATGAATAAGTTATGCACATACTTAACAACATGCGCTGTCTGGTGTATTTGTATTGCTTTAATATATGACAATTTAAGTGATACAAATTATCTTATGGGATATGTATTATCCGAGAGGTGTATCCGCTTGTTGGGATATATCCACTAAATACTATCTGTTGACTCCTGTTAGCAGGCTGACAGCTCACCCATCCAATACCTCTGAGACCTTTCTCATCCCATAGTGCATATCAAGCCTTATCTGGTAGTTTCTCTTGAATTCGACCGCCTATCGTTTAACAACCAGATACCCAATCATTGCTGGGTGAACAGAGGCTTACAGTTAAGGCTTGCACCTAGTCAATCCTCCCCGGCATGGAAATAAATCTAGGCCAATCGTTCGCGAACCGCGGGGCGAGTGTGTTACCACTGCGCCACGAGGACTTTGTTTGGAAATACGTTGAAGACTAAAGCATACTTGCTGGTTGGTCACTAAGCTATTATGGTGGCCTTAATAACCCTCCAGAGGTTGAGAGGTCGTAAACCCAACACCACACCAAGTCATCTGGCTGCTTGGGGTGGTGTTGGCATTCCAACTCCACCAGTGTTTGAATGTTGGAGCATGTAACACCAGCATGCAACCCCGATCTTAAAAATCTTAAAACTGTGATTAAGTAGGAATACATTTTTGCTGCAAGACTGGTTCCAGGTAGTGATCTCATGAGGGTGTGAGGATGCAACCCGTCCTCGCAAATTCGTATAGTTAATATTGACTTATTAAATACGTGCATAGGTGATATACTAAACATAATAGTTTACATTGAAAAGCTTCATAGAAAACACCGACCTTACCTAACCTTGTTAGTATGTTAAGATAAGCATCTTATAGCTTCGTAATTACAATTGTTCCTTAACCTATTATAGGTATAGGTTAAGTAATAATTGTAATTACGAAGCAATAAGATGCTTATCTTAACATACTAACAAGGTTAGGTAAGGTCGGTGTTTTCTATGAAGCTTTTCAAGGTAAACTATTATGTTTAGTATATCACCTATGCACGTATTTAATAAGTCAATATTAACTATACGAATTTGCGAGGACGGGTTGGAGGATGAGGGAACTAAATTAACTACACTGGAATAAAGAACAAACAAAGGAAGACATAATTTAGATATATAAAGCACTCAAAGAAACGGAGGAAATAGAGACAATGATGAGTTTGATCAGTAAGATAACGAGAGGACTAGCAAGGACGCTAGACACAGGGATGTGTGGCAACACTGCTGCAGTGTAAGGCCAGGCTTAACACAGCGCGGCAAGACTCATCCCTAAACTAAGTCGAGCCTTATACGACTGAGGGCCACAGGACTAACAACACTGTACATCAGACAAGGTTTGGGCTCATCTCACTGAGACCTTTATATTACTAAAGAAGTTGGATTATATTTATCCAGACTTCTTTAAGAGGTCAAATGTAGCGCACACAAGGGGGCAACAGTCTCGACCAGACACAATGTTGGACAGAAAACAGGAGGTGCTTCTTCACTCATCTATACAAGAGAGAATGTTTGTTTGTTTGTCTAAGGTCAGACGCTTGGTGTTAGCCTCAAACAACTTTGTAGAGGAAAATAGTCTGCGGAATGGGACGGACATAGGCTGATCCCGGCCAGCCAAATTAAATACTTTAAGAAAAAATATTGCATTCATAATCTCTCAAACAATTTTCATAGTCAAGTGTGAAATATTTCGCGTGTTTCCCCTAGACTTTTATATGTAAAGTATGCCTCTGTATGACTAACCATCCTGTGTGATGGGGATTTTATAGCATCACGTAGTTAGCTTTTTTGACACACTGTACTCCACTTCATATAGTCTAGGGTAGCTGCACTAATGCAGATGTACCTAATGTATTAATAAAAAAATAGACATAAATATAACTCATCATAATGAGACAGACTTTGCAGCCAAATTTGCGTGTAACAAGGATGAAGTTGAATTAGATCTAGGCATCCTCATATCTTCTGTCAAAACCATATTGTTCCAAACACTCAGGTCTGATAGGAAAGAAATTACTGACTCCCAACGACCTGAAAGCACCAGTATAAAAAGCTATGATTTGTTCAGACCTGAAACCTATATCTATGGGCAGCACAAAACGTCCACTAGACTGTGCGACACAATGGTTGCAAGGATCAGGTTGGGTTACCGTTACCTGTGGCAGGTGGCTACAGGTGACGGATCTCACAATCCTGAGCACTCCAGGTGTGAGCTCTGTGAGCAGGAACTGCGGCATGGTCTCTCTCACTACATCATCGAATGCCCAGTTATTAGACCTTTCAGACCCGTTGGCATAATGTACCTAGATCATTGCAATTACTTTATTCACTCTCGTGTTCTTGAAGATATCCTCATATTGCGCCCAAAATTTGCCAGTGCAGACTACTGATCACATGCCTCTGTATGACTAACTATCCTGTGTGATGGACATTTTTTAGCATCACGTTATGACACACTGTTCTTCCCTTCATATAGTCTAGGGAAGCTGCACAAATGCAGATGTACCTAATATAGTAATAAAAAAATGAGAGACAAAAAGTGTTGTTTCAGTGCTACTTAAAAACATATTAACGAGAGAAGTGGAAGAGGGTTAGAAAAAGAAGAGGGGAAAGGGGTAATGAAGAGGGAAGCAATGGAGGGGGAGCTTTAACGAGTCGCTGGCTTCCTAGCCCCAGTAGAACGATAGTCACCCTCAGGTAAATTCAGGTAGAGGTAAGCAAGTGAAACGAACTGGGTTAAAAATAATAAAATAATGAATAATAGTTCGTTTGTCGGGTACAGAAAGCCCGTGAATATATCTATTGAATATATTCTTGTACCGATGTTTCCTCAAGGTCGAACTACTGACCCTCCCCAGGGTGCAACCCAACGACAGTTACCTAACTACGGAGTACCTGTTTATTGCTAGGTGAACAGCGGCATTATATGAAAGAAAATGTGCCCAACCATTTCTTTCTCGTCCGGGAATCAAACCCGAGATCCCAGATTATAAGTCGAGAACGAAGCCAATCATAGGGGGTCAGGAGTCGTATTCGATGACAGACAATTGAAAAGGCGGAGACCAGTAGCTGAAACTGGGCTTGGCACACTGTGGCAGGTGGGCCCACAGCGACAGGTGTCGGGGTGGTAGGGAATGGCAGGTGGCTGACCGCACATATCCGTATGTATCAGCATGTGAGCGTACACCAGACCAAGCTCACCCTCGCCAAGCTTGGTGTAAACTATGCTATTAGTTATAGCAAAGACCAGCGGGGAAAAGCAGCATTTTCTACTATAGAAGTTCATTGACCCGCCTGATTCACTTGGCTTCACCTGACACACTACCCTCTGTTGTGACGCATCCACCTGGCCTCACGTGAAGCACTCACCTGACGCACACACTACCTACAGTGGTGACACAGCTACCTGGCCTCACGTGAAGCACTCACCTGACGCACACACTACCTACAGTGGTGACGCAGCTACCTGGCCTCACGTGAAGCACTCACCTGACGCACACTACCTACAGTAGTGACGCAGCTACCTGGCCTCAAGTGAAGCACTCACCTGACGCACACTACCAACAGTGGTGACGCAGCTACCTGGCCTCACGTGAAGCACTCACCTGAAGCACACTACCTACAGTGGTGACGCAGCTACCTGGCCTCACGTGAAGCACTCACCTGACACACACTACCTACAGTGGTGATGCGATGAGAACTGCGACAAGTGTCCCAAAGCTGTGTTGACTCTGGCTCGCCACACCTGTGCTTCCCTCGTTCTCTATGATGAGAGCAATAGAAAATATGGTGGAAGGATAACTTAAATATACCAGCGGTCTTGATGCTTCTTATTAATTAAATGCCAGACACAATGCATCTGTGTCATTAAAGTAAGTTTCGTCTAATTAAAGTAAGTTTTTACTAAATATATATTTTTGTCGTTGTGGTTATATTCACCGTACTTTGAGAGAGCTGCCTGCAACTTTCAGGAATGAGGAAATTATCATTATTGACTTCAACATTGTGGGGATGGTATAGGCTTGGTGTGCTACCACAGTCTACGGGGGAGTGAGGTCAAGCTCTTTTTTTTGCACCGCCTTGTTAGAAGATAAGATAAGATGCCTTGTTGTACCTGTTCCAATATAATCTAACTATTTTGACGTTCGAATTCTTTGTCGAATCTTGCCTTGAAGTGGTTACCACAACTTCTTCCTTCAGCGCATTCCCATACCCGTGCTGGGTATGGGAATTTCCTTATGTTCCTACGACTCATTTGCTTTCCCTAGATTCCACCTGTGTCCTCTTGTCCTTCTTTCTCTCAATTTAACAAGGCCATCCTTGTCCACCTCTTTTATTACCGTTCATTACCTTGAATGTTTCTTTAATCCCCTTGGGTTTCTGAGATTTAGTTCCATTAGGCTATCGCCCTATCTTATAGCATAGTCCTCTCAGCTCTGGCACTCCAAAACCTGTACTTTTTCAACCTTGGTTTAGTGCTTCACGAGGTGCGCATTGCTTACAGGTGCTGCATATTCCAGTACTGGTCTAACACATGTTGTGCAGATTGCCTTGTAGAAGTCTTGATTTAGGTTTCTAAACGATATTCTGGTGAGGTGGGGGAGATAGCAGGCTTGGGAGATGGCAGGTCTGTCGGGTATTTCTCCAGTGCTGACATTTCCTCTCGTTAGAAAATCAGTAGAAGCCATGAAGAGGATTCGGACCTATGGTCTTGATACTCCCAAGCAAACACCTTAGACAACTTCACCACGACATGGTCAAAAGCATTGAAACCCGCTGTTCAACTGAATCTTCTAGGGTTCCTGAGGCTTACACTGAAGCCTAACCAGGGTTACACACAATGCCCCTATTCATTCTGACTTGTAGTCTAGGAATTTTACGTCCCACGATTCTTTTCTTTAAGCGAAGCGTGGGATGGTTGAATTAGCTCACCCACAATCACCCTCCCACTCTTTCCCTACACTCACACTCTCTGTCTATCTTCCTTCACACACACCTCTCCCTCCTGCTTCCCCATCACTGTAACACTCTTCAATAAATTAATGTTTACATCTCTGTAGATATATTTACACCGTCAACATTCCCCACCCTCACACCCTCGCCCCATATTCTCTCACAAACACTTCCCATTTCCTCCAACATACGCTCACTGTCTCCTTTAAACACACATGCCAGCACTTTGACTCTTTCTTGATCACACACGCCCTTCCCCCGTCTCCCCTCCCCGTCTCCTCCCTCCCTGCCCACGTCTTTTTATGACGTCTTCAACATTATGTTGAAGACGTTATAAAAAGAAGGTGAAACGCCATGCAACCTCTGAAGAGGGAACCAACACAACACATGTACCCCCTATTTGACTGTTTTACAGGAACTTCTTTTTGACTGCTCATAAAACGGAGGAAAGGGTCCTGAAAGATATTGTTGATAGGAACGTTATCCCTACAGACAAAAATCAGAAAATACAATTGATAATTTACTACAAAAACAAAAAAACGGCCAGCCTACTCATGAAAAACTCCCCAGACACCAAACAGAACGCCCTGAAGGAAACCAACATCGTCTATGCCTTCACATGTCCGCTTGAGGACTGTAAGCCCCAAAGAACTCAGTATATAGGCAAGACAACAACGTCTCTTTCTAGGCGATTAACTATGCACAAACAACAGGGCTCCATCAAGGAGCATATAATCTCTTCTCACAACCAGACCATCACCAGAGAAATCCTAACAAGCAACACAGAAATCATCGATAAATACAGCGATAGCAGGAGACTCGACATCAGCGAGGCACTACACATTAAAAAGTCAACACCAGCAATCAACAGCCAATTAATGCACAACTATATTCTACCCACTTCAGGACCCGAATCAACATAGAAGCAGCAAGAGGAAATATGAGCCAATAGGCCTTCTGCAGTTACTTTCATTCTTATATTTTTCATACCCAATTTATACCCATTGATTCGTGTTCTGTAATTGCTTTGTCACCTCACCCAAAACTTTGTGCCATATCACCTCACCCAAAACGAATATAAGTATGATGTATTTTTATGTGTAAATTAGTCTTTGAAAATGTAATAAGCATTACGAAACGCGTTCAGGCGTCAGACCAGAAATAAAGAATGAATTTTAGAGAGTTAACTTTTCAATTACCCTCGACAGTGAAGAAAACGTAAGAAATATTGAGAAGCTTTGTGTTAGAATTATTAATCTTACCATTTCGGTCATATTCAACAATATATGTTTACAAGAAAGACTGCTACCAAAATATACTAGTATATGTATATATATATATATATATATATATATATATATATATATATATATATATATATATATATATATATTATGGCGGGAGGAGCAGGCAGAGGCAGTGGCAGATGGTGAGGGGTTAGAGGAGAGGCAGCTGTGGCTACACCTGTTGCCATGAATACATAGCTCTTCTCTCCTCCAGCCACACACACTAATCTAGTGCGCCTTAATACACGCGACCTAACATACCGCCATCCAGAATAATGCTGGTAAGGCTGTGTATGTCATCATTTTACAAATTAAACATGTTCGCTTCCTGCTCTGTAGACCCTTGTTTGAATTACGCAAGTGTTCATGTTAAAATTTTTACTTTCACGTAGTGAGAGCTTGAGAGTTGTGGACCCGCGTGATTGTGGTATGCTGGAGTGTGCTACACCAGCTGCGTGGAAGAGGGGGTCGAGTTACATGTGAACTTTGTGCTCACTATGACCTTCCTTCACACCCATCTTGCGTCTCTGATTTTTACTAGTTTCACCGAAATGGAAGACATCGCGGATACCTGGATCCGTGGACAGGGGAGATAAGAAGCAGCTCATCAAACAAGACTGCTTCTTATCAGCCTTGTTGACTAGACCACACACTAGAAGGTGAAGAGACGACGACGTTTCGGTCCGTCCTGGACCATTCTTCGTCGTCGTCTCTTCACCTTCTAGTGTGTGGTCTGGTCAACATACTTTAGCCACGTTATTGTGACTCATCGCCTGCTTATCAGCCTTGTTTGATGAGCTGAGTTTGATGAGGCAAATCTGACTGAAACTGGGAAGACAATGGACACACGAGAGCTTCAAGCTTCAAGTTATAAAATCATCCTCATCAAAACCTTGTTTCATCAAGGCTAGACGTAGATCTTTCCCACTACATAACAACCCGAAAAGACCACAATCAGCACACTTGAGCTCATCATCCAGTGCAGTAGTCCACTGACCCTTATGACGTGTGGTCTTCACAAACTATACCTTCTTCCTCACACACGCACGCAAGTCCAGCCACCTCCAGGTGCCCCTTCTAGTCTACATCTATAATAGTATACACAAACACGCCAGGAAGAACGTTTTCAGTGTTATAGCTCTCAATAAATGGAATAGATTAGATATAGGAATCGTTGCAGCTAATTCGGTTCAAAAAATTGTAAATGTAAAAATGATAAAAACACGAGAAATGAGTCATTGCATTCATCTAAGAACGCACGGAAGGCGGGGCTAGGAGCCTGGCTCTACCCTGCAAGAACGTCTAGGTAAGTACATGTTCATGAGTAGTACACACACACACACACACACACACACACACACACACACACACACACACACACACACACACACACACGAGATCTTCTGTTTTCCAGCGACGTGAGATGCACTTTCTTCAGCCTTTCCTCGTAACTCATGCCTCTTAGGTGTGTGTGTGTATTCACCTAGTTGTGTTTGCGGGGGTTGAGCTTTGCTCTTTCGGCCCGCCTCTCAACTGTCAATCAACTGTTTACTAACTACTTTTTTTTCTTTTTTTTCACACCACACACACACACACACACTCCCCAGGAAGCAGCCCGTGACAGCTGACTAACTCCCAGGTACCTATTTACTGCTAGGTAACAGAGGCATTCAGGGTGAAAGAAACTTTGCCCATTTGTTTCTGCCTGGTGCGGGAATCGAACCCGCGCCACAGAATTAAGAGTCCTGCGCACTATCCACCAGGCTACCAGGCCCCCCTAGTGTGTGTGTGTGTGTGTGTACTTACTAACTAGGTAAGTACACACACACACCAGTTGATTGACAGTTGAGAGGCGGGACCAAAGAGCCAGAGTTTAATCCCCGCAAGCACAACTAGGTGAGTACAACTAGGTGAGTGCACACACACACACACACACACACACATATATATATATATATATATATATATATATATATATATATATATATATATATATATATATATATACACACACACACCCTCTCCGTCCATCTTCTCAGCCTTCCTTTCTTCTTACTCTCAAACTCACATGAATACGTCTTCCACTTACTCTTCACCGTTAAACCATCTGAGTACGCTCGTAAACTCTGCTGTTTACCAAAATTTGCTCTCCATATTTTTCTGACACTTTCAACCCTTACTCTATTCACGCAACGTCACCCATGCTCCACAGATTATTCATTTTAGCCATTACAGTATTGGTTATTTCTCAAGTTGATGCACTAGAGTATCTCACGTCCACTCCCACATGCAGCACTCACATGCTTTGATCTCGCTATCCTGTTCTTCCTAACCAAAGCTTTCATTGTCTCTCCTTCCGAGACTCGCCCTACTTGAAACTTTGTTTGCACAAGATCTTCTTTCGTCACTCTCACACTCCGGGTATATGAACAACTTATGACACTCCTCCATTCCAAATAATTTCAAACGGAACTTTCTGCTCTCACACGTCTTCCAAAACATCTAATCAAAAACTTTCCTCACCGCTCACTGTCTGCCTTCATCACCGCTCACTGTCTGCCTTCATCACCGCTCACTGTCTGCCTTCATCACCGCTCACTGTCTGCCTTCATCACCGCTCACTGTCTGCCTTCATCACCGCTCACTGTCTGCCTTCATCACCGCTCACTGTCTGCCTTCATCACCGCTCACTGTCTGCCTTCATCACCGCTCACTGTCTGCCTTCATCACTGCTCACTGTCTGCCTTCATCACTGCTCACTGTCTGCCTTCATCACTGCTCACTGTCTGCCTTCATCACTGCTCACTGTCTGCCTTCATCACCGCTCACTGTCTGCCTTCATCACCGCTCACTGTCTGCCTTCATCACTGCTCACTGTCTGCCTTCATCACCGCTCACTGTCTGCCTTCATCACCGCTCACTGTCTGCCTTCATCACCGCTCACTGTCTGCCTTCATCACCGCTCACTGTCTGCCTTCATCACCGCTCACTGTCTGCCTTCATCACCGCTCACTGTCTGCCTTCATCACCGCTCACTGTCTGCCTTCATCACCGCTCACTGTCTGCCTTCATCACCGCTCACTGTCTGCCTTCATCACCGCTCACTGTCTGCCTTCATCACCGCTCACTGTCTGCCTTCATCACCGCTCACTGTCTGCCTTCATCACCGCTCACTGTCTGCCTTCATCACCGCTCACTGTCTGCCTTCATCACCGCTCACTGTCTGCCTTCATCACCGCTCACTGTCTGCCTTCATCACCGCTCACTGTCTGCCTTCATCACCGCTCACTGTCTGCCTTCATCACCGCTCACTGTCTGCCTTCATCACCGCTCACTGTCTGCCTTCATCACCGCTCACTGTCTGCCTTCATCACCGCTCACTGTCTGCCTTCATCACCGCTCACTGTCTGCCTTCATCACCGCTCACTGTCTGCCTTCATCACCGCTCACTGTCTGCCTTCATCACCGCTCACTGTCTGCCTTCATCACCGCTCACTGTCTGCCTTCATCACCGCTCACTGTCTGCCTTCATCACCGCTCACTGTCTGCCTTCATCACCGCTCACTGTCTGCCTTCATCACCGCTCACTGTCTGCCTTCATCACCGCTCACTGTCTGCCTTCATCACCGCTCACTGTCTGCCTTCATCACCGCTCACTGTCTGCCTTCATCACCGCTCACTGTCTGCCTTCATCACCGCTCACTGTCTGCCTTCATCACCGCTCACTGTCTGCCTTCATCACCGCTCACTGTCTGCCTTCATCACCGCTCACTGTCTGCCTTCATCACCGCTCACTGTCTGCCTTCATCACCGCTCACTGTCTGCCTTCATCACCGCTCACTGTCTGCCTTCATCACCGCTCACTGTCTGCCTTCATCACCGCTCACTGTCTGCCTTCATCACCGCTCACTGTCTGCCTTCATCACCGCTCACTGTCTGCCTTCATCACCGCTCACTGTCTGCCTTCATCACCGCTCACTGTCTGCCTTCATCACCGCTCACTGTCTGCCTTCATCACCGCTCACTGTCTGCCTTCATCACCGCTCACTGTCTGCCTTCATCACCGCTCACTGTCTGCCTTCATCACCGCTCACTGTCTGCCTTCATCACCGCTCACTGTCTGCCTTCATCACCGCTCACTGTCTGCCTTCATCACCGCTCACTGTCTGCCTTCATCACCGCTCACTGTCTGCCTTCATCACCGCTCACTGTCTGCCTTCATCACCGCTCACTGTCTGCCTTCATCACCGCTCACTGTCTGCCTTCATCACCGCTCACTGTCTGCCTTCATCACCGCTCACTGTCTGCCTTCATCACCGCTCACTGTCTGCCTTCATCACCGCTCACTGTCTGCCTTCATCACCGCTCACTGTCTGCCTTCATCACCGCTCACTGTCTGCCTTCATCACCGCTCACTGTCTGCCTTCATCACCGCTCACTGTCTGCCTTCATCACCGCTCACTGTCTGCCTTCATCACCGCTCACTGTCTGCCTTCATCACCGCTCACTGTCTGCCTTCATCACCGCTCACTGTCTGCCTTCATCACCGCTCACTGTCTGCCTTCATCACCGCTCACTGTCTGCCTTCATCACCGCTCACTGTCTGCCTTCATCACCGCTCACTGTCTGCCTTCATCACCGCTCACTGTCTGCCTTCATCACCGCTCACTGTCTGCCTTCATCACCGCTCACTGTCTGCCTTCATCACCGCTCACTGTCTGCCTTCATCACCGCTCACTGTCTGCCTTCATCACCGCTCACTGTCTGCCTTCATCACCGCTCACTGTCTGCCTTCATCACCGCTCACTGTCTGCCTTCATCACCGCTCACTGTCTGCCTTCATCACCGCTCACTGTCTGCCTTCATCACCGCTCACTGTCTGCCTTCATCACCGCTCACTGTCTGCCTTCATCACCGCTCACTGTCTGCCTTCATCACCGCTCACTGTCTGCCTTCATCACCGCTCACTGTCTGCCTTCATCACCGCTCACTGTCTGCCTTCATCACCGCTCACTGTCTGCCTTCATCACCGCTCACTGTCTGCCTTCATCACCGCTCACTGTCTGCCTTCATCACCGCTCACTGTCTGCCTTCATCACCGCTCACTGTCTGCCTTCATCACCGCTCACTGTCTGCCTTCATCACCGCTCACTGTCTGCCTTCATCACCGCTCACTGTCTGCCTTCATCACCGCTCACTGTCTGCCTTCATCACCGCTCACTGTCTGCCTTCATCACCGCTCACTGTCTGCCTTCATCACCGCTCACTGTCTGCCTTCATCACCGCTCACTGTCTGCCTTCATCACCGCTCACTGTCTGCCTTCATCACCGCTCACTGTCTGCCTTCATCACCGCTCACTGTCTGCCTTCATCACCGCTCACTGTCTGCCTTCATCACCGCTCACTGTCTGCCTTCATCACCGCTCACTGTCTGCCTTCATCACCGCTCACTGTCTGCCTTCATCACCGCTCACTGTCTGCCTTCATCACCGCTCACTGTCTGCCTTCATCACCGCTCACTGTCTGCCTTCATCACCGCTCACTGTCTGCCTTCATCACCGCTCACTGTCTGCCTTCATCACCGCTCACTGTCTGCCTTCATCACCGCTCACTGTCTGCCTTCATCACCGCTCACTGTCTGCCTTCATCACCGCTCACTGTCTGCCTTCATCACCGCTCACTGTCTGCCTTCATCACCGCTCACTGTCTGCCTTCATCACCGCTCACTGTCTGCCTTCATCACCGCTCACTGTCTGCCTTCATCACCGCTCACTGTCTGCCTTCATCACCGCTCACTGTCTGCCTTCATCACCGCTCACTGTCTGCCTTCATCACCGCTCACTGTCTGCCTTCATCACTGCTCACTGTCTGCCTTCATCACTGCTCACTGTCTGCCTTCATCACCGCTCACTGTTTGCCTTCCAGGTACCCCGAGGGCAACTACTCACCTTCCTAACATGCAATCCATTACAGTCGCCAAATGCAAAGAACATATTTACTGCATCAGAGGCACAGGGGAAAAGGATATATTCCCAAATGTATCTGTCCTGCCGGGAATCACCGCTCACTGTCTGCCTTCATCACCGCTCACTGTCTGCCTTCATCACCGCTCACTGTCTGCCTTCATCACCGCTCACTGTCTGCCTTCATCACCGCTCACTGTCTGCCTTCATCACTGCTCACTGTCTGCCTTCATCACCGCTCACTGTCTGCCTTCATCACCGCTCACTGTCTGCCTTCATCACTGCTCACTGTCTGCCTTCATCACTGCTCACTGTGTTGCTTGGTGTACTAGTGGTAGAAAGGTTGTTTAGCCTATCCAGGTACCCCGAGGGCAACTACTCACCTTCCGTAACATGCAATCCATTACAGTCGCCAAATTGCAAAGAACATATTTACTGCATCAGAGGCACGAGGGGAAAAGGATATATTCCCAAATGTATCTGTCCTGCCGCGGGAATCAANACCTGCGCCTGAGAGCATCCCAGATGCTGCCTTAATCGACTGAGCTACGACATTCATTTGATGCATCACGCAATTGTGATTTCTGTGTGCACGCTTGACGTTGTTGGAGGACCGTCTGTTTTATGCGACTCCGGGCAAATTGTGGCTAGCTGGAAATTTATGTTAATGTTCCCGAGATCAGTGAATAATGGTGTATATGTTAAAGTAAGAAAAAGAGTTGTTTTGAATGTTTTGTTTTCATAATATTTAGCCATGGAGCCGGCCGGCAGTGCCAAAAAATGTGATGGTGGTGGTTGAGGTCTGAAAGTGACCGCTGGCACGCTGTTTATTTTGGAAATCTGGCGACCCTGGACCGCCTATGTTCATCCCAGACCTCAGACCATTCCCTCTGTCAATTTGAGTTAGGCTAGGCCCAAACATCTGACCACCAACTTTGGGTGATTAGAGTGACGACTTGGAAGAGTGACACGGGAATAGAGTGATGATCCAGGTTGCTTTTACCATGTCGTGGTGATGTAGTGTCTCTCACGCATACACACACACACACACACACACACACACACACACACACACACACACACACACACACACACACACACACACACACACACACACACGGAAGTGAGCTTGCGAGGTTAATGTAATGTCACAAGACTGAGTGATGAATGGGAAGCCAATAAACATGGGAAAGATGGATGAGGGTTGAAGGAAGGAGTTATGGCTGAAGATGGAAGGAGATAAGTGACGGACACACCACAATCACCAGCACCAGTCACCACAATCACCAGTCACCACAATCACCAGTCACCACAATCACTAACATTCACAACCACCAACATCACACACCCTTCACCAACAGACAAAAATGGAAAGGAAACACAGAAGAAGGAAGGAAGAAGAGACAACGGAAGAGGAGATATAGCGTCAAAGAGTTATAAACAAAAAACGGGTGAAGGAGAAAGAAACAAAAAATATAAGAGGTAAAATGATTAAGAAAAGTGTAAAGAAGAAGAATAAGAATAAGAATTAAGCATAATGATGATAACGTGAAGGACTCAAAGAGAGGTGCCCTTGACCACCCGACATTCCCCCTGGGACATGAAGGACTATCTACACCCATGACCATCATCCCCCAAGGTCCTCCCAGCCCTTCATCGTCAGGTTACCTGGGCTATTATTTCCGTGTTGACAGAACACCTGAGAAAAAGGCTTCCAGCAGGTGTTAGTATACAAGTCCAGGATGGTTACCTTCAGAGCCTCCTGAGGTGTAGTCTCTGGGATGACAGAATTAATATTTCCAGGTTTTCAGAGTTAATGTCATTGGCGTGCAAAATTATGTTTTTTTTTTTATTTTTGTGAATACCAGAATACTTAGTTTCAATGTTTTAGGTTCAGGTTTCAATTGAGGTTTTCGTGCAATTCAGGTTTCAAAAGCTGAACAATTCAGGTTTCCGTGCAATTTCATCACTGTCAACTTCGTTAGTGCTAATAGCATCATCACCACCATCATCAATGCTTCTAGTACCACCACCAGCATCATCAATGCTTCTAGCACCACCAGCAACATCAATGCTTCTAGCACCACCAGCATCATCAATGCTTCTAGCACCACCAGCAGCATTATCAATGCTTCTAGCACCACCACCAGCATCATCAATGCTTCTAGCACCACCAGCAGCATCATCAATGCTTCTAGCACCACCAGCATCATCAATGCTTCTAGCACCACCAGCAGCATTATCAATGCTTCTAGCACCACCACCAGCATCATAAATGCTTCATCAACAGAACTACATTCAACATCACCAGGACCCCTTGCACCATCACAAAGTTTCAGTCACCATCATAACAGTGACTAGCACTGTCACTAGTCACTAGCACTTCATAACAGTCACACTCCCTGCACAACAGTCACCACCACCACCACCACAGTCACTATCACCATTACCAGCACCTGTCACCATCACCACCACCAGATTAAACAGACAATGCAGTATATATAATACAACACTAAGTGCATGCGGTGATATATAAATCTTTACTGAACACTGGTGTTCTCAACAACGTCTCGTTACAGTGTATATGAAACAAGTTATCGTATTGAATTGTCTTACGATATCATTTATTGAATAAAATTATGTTGAAAGAATTATTTTGTCAGTGAAGTTATTGAAAGACAATTTCAGGGGGTTAATATGCGATAACAACGGTGCTGGGAATGTGAAGCCTTGCAGAGGGTAGATGAAGCGCCCTGGTGATGGTGATGGTGATGGTGATGGTGATGGTGACGGCAGAGATGGAGATGGAAGTGACAGAGGAGGCGGCACCAGCAGCAACCTTCCGTACCTCGTCATGTTCCCCCTACACTCCCCCACCCCGAAGGACACACAGCCCGTGTGCGTGTGTGTGGGGGGCGGAGGCAGCCACGAGCAGGGGAGGTTGTATGTGAGGTTGTGGGGGGGGGGGGGTCCCTGCCTCACCACACGCACAGGGAGGGGGAGAGGGAGGGGACAGTCCGTTGTGGGGTCACTGGGGAGGTGAGTCCACGAACAATAAGGGAAGGTTGGATGGGAGGGGAAGGGGAGGGGGAGAGAGTGGGGAGGGGGGGGGGGAGTAGCCTGTGAATGGAGAGGTGTAGACTCACGGACCCTCACCACCCACCTCCTTCACACCTCACCACCCACCTCCTTCACACCTCACCACTCACCTCCCTCACCACCCACCTCCTTCACACCTCACCACCCACCTCCTTCACACCTCCCTCACTACCCACCTCCCTCACACCTCACCACCCACCTCCCTCACACCTCCCTCACTACCCACCTCCCTCACACCTCACCACCCACCTCCCTCACCACCCACCTCCTTCACACCTCACCACCCACCTCCCTCACACCTCACTATAGTCTTCGACCCGCATGAAATATTCATTGTTAAATCAAGCTTCAAATCAACAGAAGTATATATCAAAACTTCATCAATTTTTACAAAGATACAAGTGACAGGATGAACAACCCAGCGGGTTTTCTTCCTATTGGGGAGTGTTGTACATGCTGCTTTGGCTGTTGTTTAAGATTCGCTACTCAGAACAAAAATCCCCAAGTAGCACGGGCTATGGTGAGCCCGTAGACCTGCTGCTTTGGCGGTGTGTCCACTCACAAGATGAGTGTCGCTGCCCAATAAACTCGCCCCTCGGGGCAAAAAAAAAAAAAATCTATACAAACACTTTAAATAGTCTGTTTGTCTGTATGTGGGAAGACACACTCACGACTTTCTCATGAAAGTGTCTTAACTTCCCGAGGAAGATCACGGATAATGTGGGACTTCAGCTCCCGGCCCGCGTCTCTAGCACTACAACCCAACCTCAGGCTATACACGTCCACCCTGCGTCCGTCCTCAAAGCTGTTTTTAACAATTAACGTTAACAATAACTCGTAATTGTTAACGTTTTATGTAACAAAACATCCATATTTTTTCTTGAATTTCAATCATAATTAATGCAATTATAATTTTGTGAATGGTTAGGATTAGGATAAGTTAGGTTACTTGGAGCTCTTCCTCCATTCGTTATACATTAACAGTCAAATAAACTTTGTTTATTTTCATTAAACAACTTAAATATTAGAAATATGATGTAATAATGAACAGAAGATTTTTGTATACGGATCATTTGTAACACCTTCTTCAGTGACTGACTCACACATTAATGTGTGAGTCAGTCAGACTCACACATTAATGTGTGAGTGTTAGACACCTGTTGCGGGCTGCTTCCTGAGGGGGGGGGGGTGAAAGAAGAAATAGTAGTTAGTAACAGTTGATTGATTGACAGTTGAGAGGCGGGCCGAAAGAGCAGAGCTCAACCCCGCAAGAAGAATTAGGAAAATACATAAAACAGCTTCTTCAGTGACTCACTAAGAGGATTTTCAACAGATATCGTCACTGTTTTCGTCACGATGCGCTCGGTGGTTCGTGATGTCATGGCCTTAGTGACGTCATGTGAAGCTGTGACATCATCGGTTTTATCCGGAATAATGGAGAATGTTGAGAGAAAAAAGAGAGAATGAGGGAGAGGGAACAGGGGGAGACTAGAAGATTAGGGAGGAAGTGGGAGAGAATGGGAGGGAGAGAGGGTGTGATAGGAGGAACTGGGATGTATATAAGGAGTGTAGGCTGTGAGGGAAGGGAGGGTTGACTGGGTGTAGGTTGTGGGAGGGTTGCTACTCCAAGCAAGCAAGCATCAACGACACTAACGCCAACATCAATGACATTAACGCCAGCATCAGCGACATCATTGTAAATGATGACGTAGTTGTCATCTTGTTGCTGGTTGTTGTCATCATCGGGATGATGTTGTTGTGGTGTTGTCACTGTGCTTGTAGTTGATACAGCCGATGGCCCCACAACTGTCACAGCGACTGACACGTTTAGGCCTTCCTCTGGCCTGCTGCTCCTGGCACCCCCTCCTCATCTTCCTCACCTCACACCTCACCACGCTCTTGTCTTTCCTGCTACAACTGGTGACGTTTATGCTAAGGCTCCGTCTGTCTGTCTGTCTCTCGGAGGTGACTCTGGTGGATGGGACGGGGAAGGATTGGAGAGAGGGTTGAGGAGGGGGGTAATGGGAGAGGGGAGACGGCGGCGGCTGGCTGATGTGATTCACATAACGAGGAACAGCCCAACGCGCTTCCCCCCGGGGGCTGAGGTCATTGGTCTTTAGAACGGAAGGAAATTCTTGCGTGCGCAGGAGCAAGAGTGGCCGCGTGGTGGGTACTGGCGGAGGTGAAGAGTTCAGGGATGTGTTTAGGGAGATGTGATATGTTTCTGGGTGGGGAGGGTGGAGGGGGCTGGACACCTGCAGGGTCACTGGCCAGCCTAAACTGGCGACGGGTGGAAAGGGCGCTGTTGCTTACTAATGGCAGTATAGTCGGTGTTGTAACCTTGCTGCTTAGCCTCCAGGTGGGGCATCTGACTCATCTTAACTCTGTCTGTCTCGGTCTGTCTCACTGTCTTTGTCTTCCATTCCTTCCTCCCCGTCCCGTCCCTAATCCTTATCCTGACCTCTTCCCAGTGTTATATAGTCCTAATGGCTTGGCGCTTTCCCCTGATAGTTCCTTTCCCTTCTCTCTCTTTCTCTCTCTCTCCCTCTCCCTTTATCTAAATCTTCGTTTTGTCTTTCTTCGTGTGTCTGTCGGAAGAGGCTCAACTGAGGCTCGGTTGATTCTGTACACGATGCGCAGTGACAGCTATTTCTCCAAGCAATAGAAGTGTGTCATAAACAGTGGTTCTCCAAGCAAGAGAAGTGTGTCATAAACTGTGGTTCTCCAAGCAAGAGAAGTGTGTGATAATCTGTGGTTCTCCAAGCAAGAGAAGTGTCATAAACTGTGGTTCTCCAAGCAAGAAAAGTGTGTGATAAACTGTTGTTCTCCAAGCAAGAGAAGTGTGTGATAAACTGTGGTTCTCCAAGCAAGAGAAGTGAGTCATAAACTGTGGTTCTCCAAGCAAGAGAAGTGTGTCATAAACTGTGGTTCTCCAAACAAGAGAAGTGTGTCATAAAGTGGTTCTCCAAGCAAGTGAAGTATGTCATAAACTGTGGTTCTCCAAGCAAGAAAGAGTGGCAAAATTGTGAGCAAAAACAGGCAATGGTTCAACTCATTAAAGTGAAAGTGATCAACGCTAGTGAAAGTCTACTAGACTTTCTAGTGTAAAGACACTAAACGCCAACATCAGCGACACTAACGCCAACATCAACGACATTTTTACTCTACATCTTCGACATCAACGACACTCCCGCAGCCGGCTCTAGCGGCTGCGGGAGCAACTAGAGCCAAAGGGTTGGAGGAGAGGATCGCAACGGTGGAGGGTCTGGGCTGAGCTCTGCATGTGGTGTGTTTAAGTCAGGACGCAAACACTGCACTGTTGCTTCAGGCGGCCTCGGAGATGTCCACAAGGGTGAGGCTAGGGGAAGGGAGCAGGTGAGTGGGGTGGGAGGAACGGGGGGACGGGGCGCCTGGTTCCTGAGGTGCCTACCCTATGGGTGCAGATTCTCTTCCAAATCTACTGCCCTCCCCCTGTTCCACACTGTACCGGAGCACTGACCTCTGATCGTGGACGCTGCGTACACTATTTTTCTGACTGTGTGTGTGTCTGTCTGTATTCACCTAGTTGTGCGGTTGAGCTCTGGCTCTTTGGTCCCGCTTCTCAACTGTCAATCCACTAGTGTACAGGTTTCTGAACCTTACATTTGAAACTGTGTATTGAGTCAGCCTCCACCACATCACTGCCTAATGCATTTCATTTGTTAACTACTCTAACACTGAAAAAAATCTTTCTACTGTCTATATGACTCAGTGTGTCTTTGTCCACCCTGTTAATTCCACTGAGAATTTTGTAGGCAATGATCATGTCTCCCCTAACTGTTCCACTACCTTCTCTAACATGTTCTCTACGAAGGCCTGGTTAGAGACCGGACCGCGGGGACGTTGATCCCTGAAATCAACTCAAGGTAAGAGGTAAGTCTTTTTGTCTTCCAGGGACGTGAGGTTTAATTTCCGTAGCTTTTCCTCGTAACTCATACCTCTCAACTCTCTACCTCTTAGCAGATAGTCTCTTTGTCTGTCTGTTTGTCTATCTGTCTGTCTGGCTGCCTGCCTGCCTGCCTGCCTGCCTGTCTGCCTGTCTGTCTGTCTGTCTGTCTGTCTGTCTGTCTGTCTGTCTGTCTCGCGACATTTAAAAAAATAGATTTTGCATCAACCTTGAAACATTAAGTGGGTATTAAAGTCCAATTTAATCCAGAGCTTCACAATTTCATACGAGAAAGTGGTAGGAAACTGAGAGTAGTGTTTGCTGGCCTGATACCCAAAAGTGAAGGCCGAGCATCAAGAGACAGTCTTCTCTACTCGCGAGCAGCTTCAGGGACGAACACGCTACAAAAACTCACTCTACAATGATTGCAACAAGGTGAATTCCACACACTCTTGTTCCACATGTTACTTAATTCATTCATTTGCCTATTATTCCATGCGAAAAAGCACATCTTTATGACCAACCACACACACACACTCATATTAAGTATATATATATATATATATATATATATATATATATATATATATATATATATATATATATATATATATATATATATATATATATATATATGAAGGCACACCAGCTTACTGGTGAAGGTGTGCCTGATCTAGTCACGTCTCCCTCCCTACATACACCACAACGGGCACAGGAGTACACAACACCAGGGTGCCCACTGACTGCCTGGGACACACTCAACTGAAGAGTCAGCTTCCCACTAACAAAGATCTCAAATACGTTTTAAGAGTTATCATATATGTACTATTACATAGAGGAAAAACTCTCCACTCCCAGGATATTATTGATAACGTACTGTGAATAATAAATAAAATAAGATATCACCTTTAACACGCCTCACTGTAACTGTTAACTAACGAGAATAAAGTAAGAAGCAGTGATAAATTCTTACACGAAAATCTAAGATCTCCTCAGTGGAGGTTAATTAATATTGTTTTAATATTTAATAATAATTTAATAATAATTAATATTTAAAAAAAAAAATAAATAAAAAAAAAAAAAAAATTAATATTGTAAATCAATATCAGTTACAAATATAATTACAGACTTCCTTGGGACTCAGAATAAGCAGATAACGCGGCAGGAATCTTACGAAGAATCAGCAGTAAGAAACTTAACATCAATCATACTTTTTCCTCTGAACTCTTGCTTCCCGTAGCGGTCTTCCTTTCTTGCGTCCGCCTGTAAACTCGCTGGCTTTAAGGTCTTTCTTGCGTCCGCCTGTAAACTCGCTGCCTGTAAGGTCTTTCTTGCGTCCGCCTGTAAACTCGCTGCCTGTAAGGTCTTTCTTGCGTCCGCCTGTAAACTCGCTGGCTGTAAGGTCTTTCTTGCGTCCGCCTGTAAACTCGGTGGCTGTAAGGTCTTTCTTGCGTCCGCCTGTAAACTCGCTGGCTGTAAGGTCTTTCTTGCGTCCGCCTGTAAACTCGCTGCCTGTAAGGTCTTTCTTGCGTCCGCCTGTAAACTCGCTGGCTGTAAGGTCTTTCTTGCGTCCGCCTGTAAACTCGGTGGCTGTAAGGTCTTTCTTGCGTCCGCCTGTAAACTCGCTGCCTGTAAGGTCTTTCTTGCGGCCGCCTGTAAACTCGCTGCCTGTAAGGTCTTTCTTGCGTCCGCCTGTAAACTCGGTGGCTGTAAGGTCTTTCTTGCGTCCGCCTGTAAACTCGCTGCCTGTAAGGTCTTTCTTGCGGCCGCCTGTAAACTCGCTGGCTGTAAGGTCTTTCTTGCGTCCGCCTGTAAACTCGCTGGCTGTAAGGTCTTTCTTGCGTCCGCCTGTAAACCGTAAGGTCACGAACGCGAAAAACACTGACACGCTCCCATTAATAAAGGATAACACCCCAGGGCGTTCTGGCCATCGACAAAGTGCCACTCCCACACGCATGTAGACCTCAAGCTTCCATGTAAGCTTAGAATCCTGCAGCCGTGGTCACCGTCTGTTGGTACTGACACCAACAACCTGGCAGGTCACGCTCCCAGAGAACAAGTGGTCGTAAGACGCACACCGGCCGGCTTTCTTCCCACACAACAGCTATTTCCTTAACTAAGGGGGTGACGTCTTATCTGTCTTCCAAGCGGCTAAGGCAACCTGAGGTCTCCGCTCTTCTCGGATGTCATTAATGGTCTAATTCTCTTGGAAACTGAGCCCTTGAAGCCTGGGATTGGCCAAGGTGGCTCCTGGTGGCCCCCTGGTGGCCCCCTGGTGGCTCCCTGTTGGCCCCCTGGTGGCCCCAGGTGGCCCCCTGGTGGCCCTTGGTGTCGCCTAGTATCTCTAGAAAGCGCCATCACCCAAAAAAATTTCTCGTTGGTTCATGGAGGTGACGTCATTGTTCGTCCTTCGATTAGGCCAATCACTCGGCCATATTTGTTCAGTGTACTCTATCCTCTTCATTTATCAATTCATTATAATCAGCTGCAGAAAAATATGAAACAATGCTAAATTTGTTTGCCGTGTTGATTCCATAGTATTATTGTTTAATAAAATAGTCATCAACCAATTCCTAAATTGTTTTTACTCATTATTCCATGTTTTAATTGTACAGTTTATTTTACTAAAGGTCCGTGTTCTACATTCACCATGTTTTTGCGATTGTAATAATATCCACTGTTTGTGCACACAAGTGCACTTAACTCTGTTTTATTGAATAAATCTGTTATATGTGATATATGTTAAGACGCTATGTTAGTGCTTGCGTCCCTCTTCACTTCCTCAGTCATCTCCAAAAATCTTATTAAATATCCCCAAAGATTTCTTATTTTCCCCGTAACATTTTTCCTCCATTTATCTGGCGTTGTACTCATGTTTACAACTGAAACCTATTATACATCGACACCATTAACTTCTAGCAGTTGAGTTGCTGACAAATGTCGGCCTCAACTGACCCGCTGAAGCTGCCGGCCCCCACCAGGCAAACAACGGGTAGCTTACACGCCGCTCCACTCAGACGCCCGTAAGGAAAAAAGAAACAAGTAGGAAATCATTAAACGTACTGAGGAACAAGGAAAATTCTCTTCATTCTTAATAGAAATGTAAGATACTGGATGCAGCGAGGCTGGGCTCGATGTCGATGTTTCTTAACAAGATATATCACTAAGCAGTAGATTCACTGTCTATCTGACCCTCGTCTTCGGTCATTTACTCTACTTCAGTACTCCAATAGAGTCATTACTACTCAAATGACAAAGGAACTAGACAAACAAGGCCTTGTTACCAACAGTTCCTGAGAGCAGATTAGGTCACACAATCGCAAAGACAGAAACAAAAATTACGTTCTGTTTATCTCCAAAACGCTCGTTCGAGTTCTTCAAGCTGTGTGTGTGTCACGTGTGGAAGCCCTCGGGTCATCAATGTGCTATCCTCTCCAGGTGCGCAAGGTCGCTTTTTAACTCGATGAATTTAGTAAATCTAAACCTTGCTACGTGAGGCCGGTTGAGTCGCTGCGGCTGTGTCCTGGCGGCCTTTGTTAGAGCACAAGGATGCGTTATTAAGAGTGATTGCGACCACTTGCAACGTTGCAAGTGGTCGCGTTGTTGCTAGAGTACGACCAGGAAAACGAGGTGCTTCATCTCACATAGCAGCAACTTTAGGTTACATAATTTGCATATATTATTTTTGCTACGTAACATGGAGACAACATTTGTGTTTTCCTTTTGCATGTGTTAAATTTGCATCAGAGAGAAGTGTACATTTGTGGAAATATTACTCTTAAAATATGTATTAATAGGCTAGACATGGAGGGGAAGCTGACCTGATGTTGATGGTTCTTCTGGACCTCCTCCCAGGGTGGGTAGATCAGTGAGGCCTCCTATGGTCCCCTTCATGGTAGGGAAGAGCGTGGGCCTACCAACGGACCTCCCCATGGGAGGAAGGGTAAGGGTTCTACCACCAACGGACTTCCCTTCCTTTTTGGTAGGGGATATAAGGTGTATGGGGGTCTACCAACAGACCCCCTTCATGGTATGGACAGGGGGATCCCAACTGATATACCCTCATGGTCGGGAGGGAGTTTGTCGACTGACAACCCATGGTAGGTAGGGGAGTTCGCCAACTGACCCCCACCATTGTAGGGAGGGGAGGGGAGGGGGGACACCAACTGACCCCCACCATGGTAGGGAGGGGTGGGGGTCACTCACTTGCCCCTCCCCCCCCCCGGGCACCAGGTACCAGGGTCATTTAACCTGCCGTCTACGGCACCACCACCACCGGCGGCGCTTGGTTTGTTGGGTATATTTGAGACCTTTTGTCGATTGTTGGGATTTTTCTTCTCTTCAGGCTTAGATACGCTCACGTGCGCTCTCTCAGCCACGACACGTGCAAGCATGCACGCACACACGCACGCTCGCCTCCATGTACACATGGACATAAGGTTGTGCACACACCAACCAGCAAAACAGCGCCGTTTCACTTTCAAGGAACATACATAATGCCTTCGCACAGTCAACAAGGCATGTGTGTGTGTAAAACGTTTACCCTTAGAATAGAAAATTTAGTTTTTTCTTGAAAGTGATGAAGTGAGGACATGACTCATCTCCCAGCTGATGAAGAGAGGAGAACATGACTCATCTCCCAGCTGATGAAGAGAGGAGAACATGACTCATCTCCCAGCTGATAAAGATAGGAGGACATGACTCATCTCCCAGCTGATGAAGAGTGAAGGACATGACTCTCATCATTGTAGCTGGGTGAGAACACCTGCCTCAGCCCCCAGTATCACAGACCTTGTACGAACGAAGTAGTTGCCTGTGCGTGAGTTCGTACGTGTGTGAGAGCGCGCGCCCGCTGTGTTAGTGACCGAGTGACTAGTCTGCTGGAGGAGGGGGTTGAGGTGGGGGTGATGATGGAGGAACGTGGGCTTGGAGGGTATAAGGCGAGAGAGAAGGGGGGGGGGGAAGGAGGGGTTCTGGGTGGTGTGGGTCGGAATAGGGAGGAGGGGGTCAATCGGAGTGGTGTGTAGTGGGCGATAGTAGGGACACCCACTCCCCATGGGTGGGGAGTGGGTGTCCTTAGGGTAGGGGTGTGACGGGGAACGAGGGGGGTCAGGGAGTAAGAACCAAGGTGGGAATGGGTTCTATAGGTGGGAGTAGGAATCAGTGGGTGCCACCCCGTACCACCCACGCCAGCCACCTTCTGGGGAGGAACATGACAACATACAGCTGCCGATGATGAGTGACCTTTTTTCCAGATTGCCCTGAGAGACGGGTAGCGGGTCGCTGCTGTGAGGTGTCTTGACCGCCGTCAAGTAGCGGTGATGTTGGCACCGGGCCAGACGCCGCCGCCGATTCCCGCGGATTTCAAACCTAGCACAGGTGTGTGTGATGGCGGGGGTGACCTTTAGGCGCCAGCACCGCACTCTCCCGCCGGAAATGGGGCTGGAGTTTGTGCTGAGCATTGTCCAAGTCACAAGTGCTTCCTGTCCTGGTCGCAGCACTCTCACTGGAGACGCCGCGCCCCCTTAACCCTCCACCTCTCCCACCCCACCAAACCCCCAGAGAAAACGGCGCGCGTCTCTCCTGGCGCGCCAGTCTACCCGTGGCTGCCGACTGTGTTGGTAGTGACTGACACGCTCACCTGCTGGTGACTCTCGCTCCACCAGGCGCTATAGTGACCACCCTCACCAGTCTCACCAACACCACGCCGGTAGCACTCATCACGCCACCGATAAACAACAGTATTTCGAGCGGTCTCCAAGCAAAACCGCCACCATGCATAACCTAGACGCAACGGGCACCACGATAGTCATCACCATCCTCCTAGAGGGCACGTAACACTATCACCATGCCCAGTAGCATCTTCATCACTACATAGTTTGCGTCTCTTCAATTTTTCTGCTGCATCCGCGCACCCAAACACCCCCCGCAAGCAGAGACAAGACCACCAGTACCCGTCCTGGAAACCTGTCATCTTCGTTTCGTCCGCTCCCAACATCATCACATTCCAAGTCAGTTTCATCTAGACCCTCATTCCCCCTTATACTTGACGCAGACCTTCATCCCCCCTTATACTTGACGCTTAAGCAAGGCCCATTTTACCTCTCAGAACTCACTCAAAGTTGAGCCAGAATAACAGCTGAGACACGACCCCAAGACGCACGTGGGGAAAGAAGAAGCTGACCTATCTTGTCTTACCGCTGGAGGCAGCTGCTAGCGACGCACCTGAAGTTGGCTGATCACTCGGGCGTGAGTCCTTCAGTCGCCCTTCACAATGTGCGGGGAAGTAGACGTGTGGAGGATCAAGACGGTGGTGGTGGGCGTGCTGGTCGTCGCCGCGGCGTCAACAGGTAGGTTCCTGCAGTCCCCTGGCCACAACACCAATATAATTTCCTTGAACTTGTTTACAATTTCCTTGTAACAAGGGATTACATTTAACAACTGGTATCAACGATTTGTTTTGACATTTTTTGTGGCAGGTTCAGTAGCTTGGAATGGATTAGGTCTAACACGGCTAAAATGTTGTATTGTGTAAGTGGGGGTCTCCCAGCAGTGATGGGGCGAACATGCTCAGATAAATAGGCATACAGAGTATAAATTGTTAACGAAGGGGACCTGAAATAGAGCCGACATGCACAAATGAGAATAACCTTGCATGTTCTAAACCAGGCCATGATCAAATTTTGGTCTACGTTTAAGCTGAGGGCAGCAAAATGCATTAATTTTGAAATAGCCTTTTGTTAACAAAGACGGGTTAGAGTTTGCCTTACTGAAAACAGGGCAGGGTCTCTTGTAAGCAAACAGAGGCCAGGATTTATGTAAAGAAAGGTGTGGGGTCAAACAATCCACCAAAAAACACGTGGCTACAGGTCTTGTGTTCAGCAATAAGGGTTACACTGTCAACTAGGGCGTTACTAACACTTTACTCCACTGAAAACCGTCGAACTAAGATTCAAGTCAGTATATTCCGACACACAACAGTGCAGCATAATACTGTATATGATGCCTCCTCTCATATTTGGTAGCAATTGTATAAATTATGACATAATTATTAAACAACGACATTACTGTATATGAAGGCATATATCTCTAAGACTGACTTGTATAAGGACGAATAGCTCCAGTTGAGTGTTTAACTAAAAATTACTAGATAAGATAACAAAAGGTGGTTGTAACAGTTAATTAGGACACAGCGCTATACGTCAGAGATCACCAGGATTCGGGAGAAAATAATATCTATTCGATAACATTGAAAACTAGAAATTTAACCTTTTCAAATTAGAGAATGAATATAAATTAATGCGTTAAATAAGATCGTTTCTGATAAATTACGTTGGATTACGTTACTAACTTTTTGATAAAATGCTTACATTATAAAATTAGACCTATAACTGCGAATAGACCTAATAAATTAGATCTATAGGCTGCTACTGTAAATAAAAGCATGTCTGTAAATGAGGGCAGAAATGCAAATCAGAATACAAAATAACAGTATACTAGATGTAGGTCCACACCCACACAAACGTCATCTTTAGAGGCATCATCACACCCACACAAACGTCATCTTTAGAGGCATCATCACACCCACACAAACGTCATCTTTAGAGGCATCATCACACCCACACAAACGTCATCTTTAGAGGCATCATCACACCCACACAAACGTCATCTTTAGAGGCATCATCACACCCACACAAACGTCATCTTTAGAGGCATCATCACACCCACACAAACATCATCTTTAGAGGCATCATCACACCCACACAAACGTCATCTTTAGAGGCATCTTTTTGACAAAACTGTGAAAGTGTTTATTATTATTACTGAAGCACGTACCTTATTATTCAATATAGTATAATGAAAACCAGTTTTTGCAGTAAAGTAGAAAATAACAACGAAACATTATAAATAAACAAAATTGAATAAAAATGAACTAACAAGCGTTCGAGACGGCTCAGAAGGGGACGGTGAATGAGACCCAAGATAGACAGGAGCACCATAAACCCCTAGGATAGACAGGAGCACCATAAACCCCTAGGATAGACAGGAGCACCATAAACCCCTAGGATAGACAGGAGCACCATAAACCCCTAGGATAGACAGGAGCACCATGAACCCCTAGGATAGACCACGATGCCATGAACCTTATGACACAGAATATAAAGCCGAATAATTGAATACATATTTGAACATGACTTGTTAGCTAATTATTGAGTCGGTTGCTTGAGTTCATTTTTAACTGATATTGGCGTATATCTGTCAGAGGTTCACAGAAAGAGTAACGCAATTTAATGTTTTTTGGTCGTAGCGTCTTCAGAGAGCCAAGGCTGAGGAGATCACGATTTCGCTCGCCTGTTTCAGTCCTGGCCTGCCTTCTCCAGCCCTCCCCACACCTGCCCTGCCCACACCTGCCCTGCCTACACCTGCCCTGCCCACACCTGCCCTCCCCTTTTCCTATCCTGCTCTCCCCTACCCTGGCCAAACAATGGTAATATATAATTATTATTTCTTTTGTATGAAGCCGTTAACGCTCGAAGTGATTCAGATAAATCTTAAAAATATAAAACGGTCAAGTCCTAAACTTAACTTCTATATGATAATCTATATAATGTCGAGTTACTTAAGAGTTAGGAAAGTGGCTGGAGGTAATTTACGAGTTTTGACAGTTTATCATTAACAGATATGTAACTTCAAATGCTTATTTGAAGTGTTTTGAATATTTATCCAAATAAATATTCGTGGTCCCTATTATCTAATATCTATGGTCGCTATTATCCTTATTCGCAATTCTAAGCTCTGTTTAGAATTATATTATTTCGTTAGTATTTAGGATATTGGCAGATGTGAGCTACAGTTAATTAGAGCGTTAATGATAGGTTTTGACAAGCAGACGATTTCCTGTCCCCGTGGAGACCACTAGAGTGTTAGTGGCCCTCAGGTAAATTCAGGTAAATATCTTAGGTTCTATATCTTCGGTTGTAAGTGATGAGTTGAAATAGGGAAAATTGCTACAATCGTAGAGTGTCTGTAGCACTGTCAATAAGAACAAACACGTCTGTCTTAATTAGCATAAAGACTCTAAGTGAGATATATTACTTGGTGTTACTTGGTGTTGAGATATATTACTTGGTGTTGAGATATATTACTTGGTGTTGAGATATATTACTTGGTGTTGAGATATATTACTTGGTGTTGAGATATATTACTTGGTGTTGAGATATATTACTTGGTGTTGTAGATATTTAAACAACTATGATGATTACTTACGTACTTGTTGGCTCCCTTTTAAACTGGTTGCAAATGCAGCATTTTATTGCATTTGGGAGGCGATTCCATAATTTTTGTATCCTTTATTTCTATGGAATTTGTGCTTTGGTTGAGTCGTACTCATGGAACATTAAATAGTGTGAGTCGTCTAAGGATTCTGTTTCTGCTCTCTAAGAAGCGCTTGAGGTCATGATTCGTATTGCTCTTGGGAGTCCTTAAGATACGATCACACCTGAGAATGACTCGTACTTTTATGTTCAGCTTGCATATTGTCTGGAGATAGAGTGTGCTCTTGTTCTACTTGATGATGTATTTCAGTAATCGTGTGTTTGAGGCAGTTTTGAAGAGTAGATACCCAGGCGTAGGTACCGTAGGTCAGATATGTCGTCTCCTGCACTCTCTTGTTACACCCTAATCTCTCTTCCCATGTCATATCCTGTTCTGGCTTGTCTGTCACTATGTATTCCTGTCTCACCCTTTACCAGCCTCTGCTACCCTGCCCTGCCTGACCCCTGTTACGCCCAGTCTCCCAGTGCCTTAACCTATCTTGACCTTACCTGTCTTGCCTTCTTATCAATTGTTACGACCTACCTAGATTGTCGTGACCCGTCCTGTACTGTTCACCCTTGGCCTTGCTTGCCCTGCCTTGCGGCCTGTCAAGATCCTGCTGTGGCATTAGGCAGTCCCCCCTTGGGGGTCTTATCCTTCTCAACAGTTGTGCACAATCAACAAACAATCTCAGGCCCAATCCTACCTCCTACTGGAGGTCATTTGTGGACGGACACCCAGAAAAATTGTGGTCCAAGTGGCGAGCCTTGCGGGATTCCGCTTGTCACTTCTCTCCATTATGATGCTCTCTCTCTCTCTCTCTCTCTCTCTCTCTCTCTCTCTCTCTCTCTCTCTCTCTCTCTCTCTCTCTCTCTCTCTCTCTCTCTCTCTCTCTCTCACACACTACATCCCTCCGTATCCTATTTCTGGGAAAGATATTAATTCAGTTCATTACCTTTAATGTTACCTCCGGCCCTTTTATGCAGTGTGTGTGTGTGTATTCATCTAGCTGTGCTTGCGGGGGTTGAGCTCTGCTCTTTCGGCCCGCCTCTCAACTGTCAATCTATCAACTGTTATTAACTACTATTTTTTTCCACATACACACACACACGCACCCAGGAAGCAGCCCGTAACAGCTGTCTAACTCCCAGGTACCTATTTACTGCTAGGTAACAGGGGCATCAGGGTGAAAGAAACTCTATCCATTGTTCCTCGCCGGCGCCAGGAATCGAACTCAGGCCCTTAGGATTACAAGTACCGTGCGCTGTCGACTCAGCTACCAGCGATCTGACACACACACACAGTGTGTGTGTGTACTTACCTAGTTGCCTAGTTACCTAGTTGTGCTTGCGGGGATTGAGCTCTGGCTCTTTGGTCCCGCCTCTCAACTGTCAATCAACTAATGTACAGGTTCCTGAGACTATTGGGCTCTATCATATCTACACTTGAAGCTGTGTATGGAGTCAGCCTCCACCACATCAGTTCCTAATGCATTCCATTTGTCTACTACTCTGACACTGAAAATAAATCTTTCTAACGTCTCTATGGCTCATTTGGGCACTCAATTTCCACCTGTGTCCCCTAGTGCGTGTGCCCCTTGTGTTAAATAGTCTGTCTTTATCTCCCCTATCAATTCCTCTGAGAATCTTGTATGTGGTGATCATGTCTCCTCTAACTCTTCTGTCTCCCAGTGACGTGAGGTTTAATTCCTGTATGAGAGGAAATATCAGCACTCTGGAGAAATGTCCGACAGACCACTGGAACATTATCTAACACAGTGCAGAGTTACAAACTCATTAAGATTTCAACTTAGATTCAACAGAGCAGAAGTTGTTAAACACGTGGGACAAAATCTTACTGAAGCGACCATACGAGTCATAAATACTTATACTCCGCCCAAGTAAAACAGAAACAAGCAACACTTAGTGGGCCAGCCAGAGGCTTAGGGCCCGCGCAGGAATATCCCTGCCCAAAAAAATCCCATAGTCTCTCCTCGTAGCTCATGCCCCTCAGTTCGGGTACTAGTCTGGTGGCAAACTTTTCAACCTTTTCAAGTTTAGTATTATGCTTGACTACATATGGACTACATGCTGGAGCCGCATACTCCAGGATTGGTCTGACATATGTGGTATACAAAGTTCTGAAAGATTCCTTACACAAGTTTCTAAAGGCCGTTCTTATGTTAGCCAACATGGCATATGCCGCTGATGTTATCCTCTTGATATGGGCTTCAGGGGACAGGTCTGGCGTGATATCAACCCCCAGGTCTTTCTCTCTCTCTCTCTGACTCTTGAAGAATTTCATCTCCCAAATGATACCGTGTATCTGGTCTCCTGCTCCCTACACCTATCTTCATTACATTATATTTGCTTGGGCTAAACTCTAACAGCCATTTGTCCGACCGAACAAATGGTGTGTGTGTGTGTGTGTGTGTGTGTGTGTGTGTGTGTGTGTGTGTGTGTGTGTGTGTGTGTGTGTGTGTGTGTGTGTGTGTGTGTGCGCGCGCGCGCGCTCGCCTTATTCTGCTCCAGGCAGTGTACCTGGGTAGGGGGGGGGAGGGGATGACGTGTCTGAGTGAGGGCCTAACAACTCATCATCACTGGAAGACAAATTGTTCATGAATAATACGGCAAGTTAATTTTAGCAGATAATTTGGTTTTGAAGAATTTCTAAAGATAATAGAAGGGAGAGAAGGAGGAGCTTTCGGAAGGCTGGGAGGAAGGGGAGACAACGGAAGGGTTAGTGGATATCGGAAGGGCGAGATGGAAGGGGGGGGGTACAAGGGAGGGAGGAAGGGATGTATGGTGGTTAGAGGGAGGGAGGTGGGAGAGGGAGAGGGAGAGACCCAGCAAGTAAATACGACCTTCACACTCCTTTCCCTTCCTTAACTTTCACTTTCTCTCTGTATAAATACACACTTTTTGCACCTGACGGTTGGGGGGGGGGGGGTGGAGGTTAGGGTGCTCCCGTCTCCGTCACAGCACCAACGACACCTGCTTCTGGGTACAGGTTTTCACTATAGATTAAACAGACATTGTTGAGCAACGGAACATTGAATTCCCTTATTATATTGATCATTATATTTATATTTTGTTTACTACGATGTTCAGAAATAGTCTCTTGTTTACACAATGATATATCTTGTGCGCTTTTAAACACTGATCTATATGTTCACGTTTCATATTGGCTCTGAGACAATATTTTGTATTTATTTATATATACAAGAGTTCTTACATTCTTGTACAGCCACGAGCATGCATACCAATTCGGCCAGGTCCTTAATCCTAATTTTCCCCGGAATACGACCCTGCCAAATTGTTTTACTACCAGGTACCCATTCACTGCTGGGGGTGAACAAAGGCTACAGTTAAGGATTGGCACTCCATGAATCCTCCCCGGTCAAGATTCGAACCCAGGTGAAAACGCCGCGCGAGTGGTACTACTGCGCCACGGGGACTGTTTGAATTATCTGTTTCTTCTTTTGAAGACAGCTTCAAATGTTGATATGCCACAGTCCAAAGAGTTCGGGAACCACTATTGACTAATTTACTACCGTTTGTTATATAGAGCCCAGGAGCTGAAGCTCATCCACCGCCCGAGCCGAACTAGGTAAACACACACACACACACACACACACACACACACACACACACACACACAAACACACACACACACACACACACACACTAGTTATGTAGAACAGAGTAGCATCATCAGGGAAATAATAACCCTCACATTAACAGGGACTCCAGGTGCGCTGCGCACAAACCTCACCACCACAAGGGGTAACATTCGCACCCTCACTATTAGGGTTCAGTCCCTGAGCGCACTATGTGCCTCCGTAACCCTCTCCACTACCACCAACAAGATGGGTATGGGGTGTATAATAAATGAGTTAAAGTAAACTAAACACTCTATTTACCGAGACAGTATATAGGAAATTATAAAGAGAATCTGTATATACAGCGACTTGAAATAGCGGTAAGGTAAGGGATCGCATACTGGTTTGAGCTGGCGGGAGCAGGGGCGCTGCGGGCGGCGCACCTCGGCACCCACACTACGGCCCGCGGCCACCATCTCGCCAAATGCTCGGATCGTGGAGGATGTTTTTGGCATTTGGGTATATTGCGATTATGTTCAGGAACCTTCGGGCAGGACCTGAGGGGGGTGAAGCAGTGCCAGGCCTCTCGCCTAATACAATGACATAACGGCTTCCTCAACGCATATTAGTATTCTCTTGTTTTTCTGCGGGTGAATTCCGCAAGAGTAAAACCGGACACGCAGGACTGATTCATTCTCAGACTGGAAAATGCCTGAGTTAAGCTGGGAAAAGTTGATATTTATCAGAGAGCGAGTGTAGCTGCTCACCTTGCCGGGCGTGTCCTCGGGCGACGCCTGCCACTCCCCCCTGCTGGTTCATTGTACCAAGTAGAGGCCACTCGTGTGTGTGTGTTTTGTCACTGTACCTCACTACCGCTGCTCATGTACCACCGGCTACCCAAATTTGCATCTTTGTAAACATAAAAGTACAGATAATCTTAGAATTTATAACATTTGGTCAATGAAAATTATCACTGAAGAACGATATATTGTCTAAGGAAAGGTAGACATCAGCTACAGGATGGGCCACGCAGATGCCAGTACGCAGGAGCTATTCTTCCTGCTGCTGGACGCAAACAGCTATCACCCCTGACATACAGACTGCTATTCGCTTCACCTATCCGTAAGGGCAGTCAACGCCGAAATACCACAGAAATACCTCTACTCCGGAGCACTGACTATCTTTTATTGATCTTAAAACGTATTCTTGTTTCCCAGATTAGAAATTATAGATGATTGATGCGTAATTACCTCAAGAATAGTTAATGATGACAGCTACGCTCGTAGTGTCTAATAATCTTGTAAGCTTTTTCCTAATATTTGATGTTGTCAAGCTGCCGATGGTTTGGACATACACCTTTTAAATTATTACAACTACAACTCTGTTCACAAACAATTTTGAGATTTTTTTAATTCTTTGTTTACGTCTTATCTTGAATGAATGTGTATGTGTGTGTGTGTGTGTGTGTGTGTGTGTGTGTGTGTGTGTGTGTGTGTGTGTGTGTGTGTGTGTGTGTGTGTGTGTGTGTGTGTGTGTGAAAGAGAGAGAGGAAAGAGGTTATAATAGGTTAGAAAAAGTTATGTTTGGTTATAATAGGTTAGGAAAGATTATGCTTGGTTATAATAGGTTAGGAAAGATTATGTTTGGTTATAATAGCTTAGTTTAGGTTTGGGCCTTGTATCTGAACTTCAGAACGCTCTATGAACTTACACTGTGGTTACTACCAGGCGGTTCCGATAACCAATGTCCTCGCGGCCCGGTCTCGTACCCACATATGACAGCACCTAACGGTCCGCTACCGATGGGCTAACATTAACCCACTCGTATATATCGTACATATACATATGTACGCAGTCGATACTAAGCTCACTGTCATGAACCTTCAGGGTCATATATGTCGACTCCTGTTCAGAACAATGCATATTATTACATTAGTGTATATGTACATAATATAGACTTTTTGCACACCAGTCAACGTCATGGGGCAAGTGGTAAACAGTCAAGGTTGAAGAACCCAAAAAACTTGATAACAAGACAATAATTTAGCCCAACCTTCGCTTCGTCTACATGCAGTCCTCAACTTCCCCCATTCATATATATATTAATAGCTGTCCGTATTTCACACATATACACTATTGTTTCATGTTCCGAGTTTGGTGTAGGACTTAAGGCCTATCAACCTCTGAAGGTTGTTAAGGCCACCACAACAGCTTAACGGCCAACCAGCAAGTAGACTGATCATAACTCAGGCGCAAGATAAACTCTAGAGTGTATACACACCGAGAAATAGCATACACATCACGTTGTTGTGTACACACACACACACACACACACACACACACACACACACACACACACACACACACACACACACACACACATATATATATATATATATATATATATATATATATATATATATATATATTGACTGTTGTACTGTCTTAAGACGATGATGGGTTATATATATCACACTTATTTCAGCATAATTATATTTTTTTGTTTTAAATTTTAGAGCTCAAGATTAGATTGCAACCATCTTGCTTATTAGACAGTAATTATAGTAACAATGTGCACCATCGTGCAAATATTGATCTAATGAACAATTAGAAAGTTGAATGTGGCACTACTGAATTTGAACAGACCGGAATTTTTATTTGTATTTATGTTATTAATAAAACTTACATAACCTAACCTTCCTAGGAATATTTAAGTGTTGTTTTAGCTTTATTTTCAGACTCTAAAAAGTGAATAGTACCAGATTTATGATCTAACTGTTCATTACGTCACTATCTGCACGATGGTCCACATGGCTACAAAAATACTATCTAAACAACAGTTGAGTTCGAGATTAATATAATAACTATATTGCCCACAAAGTTATTTATAAATTATATAAATTATAAATTCATGTTTGTAAATATGTATAAATGTGAATTCCTATAGATTTATGAACCATACAATCAAAATACATGACCCCCGTTTTCTTTTTTTTGGGCCTTTCAGGCGCCGACTGGAGGGAGGACTTTAGCAACAAGGTGAGCATCGGGGTCCGTGATGCAGGGTACTCACGTGTTGTCCTCGACTGTGGTGACGACCACATGGCCTTCGTCATTACCCTGGAGAAGGAGTTCAAAGGCGTGGTGTACACCAGGGGGAGCTTCCACACCCGCCGTGGGCCATGTTTCCTAGACGCTACCGGAGGCATGGAGTTTGCTATCAAGTTTGACTACAAGGCCTGCTCGACGAGATATGTGAGTGGTGGGCCATGGGAGGGAGGGAGGGAGGGGGGGGAGAGAGAGAGAGAGAGAGAGAGAGAGAGAGAGAGAGAGAGAGAGAGAGAGAGAGAGAGAGAGAGAGAGAGAGAGAGAGAGAGAGAGAGAGAGAGAGAGAGAGAGAGACAGAGAATACACAGTATTATAGAAGGTAAACAAATAGATACTTATAGTATCCAGAGATCTATTCATCGTACTAGCCACCCTCCCCCCCCCCTCACCACACATCTCACCATTCCTTCTAATCCTCACCTCTAATTCACATCCCTCCTTCTCTCACCTCACCACGACCTTGTATCTCACCCCTCGAGCCGCCAACTCTGATCCCCGCTTCTCTGGTCTTGGGCAGGACGACGACCTTGGCGCCCACGTCAACACGGTGGTGGTGCAGCACGACGATGACCTCATCTTCCCCGGCGACCTGGCCTTTGACCTCAGATGTCACGACCGCATCACCGTCAACGCCACCGTCACAGGGTCAGAACACCACCATTCTATTTGGCATAATATAACTTAAACAAATAGGGTATGATTACATGAACAGTATCATCCTAAGTTACCCCCACCACGCACCTTTGGTAGTCAATAAGTAATCTAAATGAACTATGCTGAGAACAACAGTTTACAGGACGAATACACCTGACGCCCGCTAACTATCTCCATCTTCTCCTGACAGGATCAAGTCAAGGATCTCTCTGGTGGACCCCGACCCGAGCTCCAAGTCCAAGGCCTCCAAGGACGAGGTGGTGGCCACCTCGTCCTCGACCGTGGTCACTCTCACTCCGGGACGTCTCACGCCCCCTAAGGAGGAGCTTTAGTAGCGTCTACCCATCACCGCCCCTCCTCCAGGGAGCTATGAACCAACGGCTTTACTCTCATCCCTTCTTCAGGAGACTTTTCTTTTGTAGTTGCCTTGGGTTTTGGTGTACCCGCCGGACGCCGGGTCAGAAACTGCCTCTCTATCTAGTGTACAAGGTCAGAGGTCACTGCAAGACCAAGTATACAATAACCAGGAGCCACAGCACAATACAATATACGAGGCCATGTCATATAACTATTCATAGGTGAAATTAAATACTATATACAATGTATATAGTACAAAGGTCACCTTAAATTACAGTATACAAAGTCAAAGGTGTCCTCAACCTAGAATATACACTGTCGAAAGTATCGTCAAACCACAGTATAAGGTAATATACACATTACTCTATGTCAGGGGAAAGGTCATCTCACACTACACTATACTAAGACAATGGCCAGTTTCGTCACCCGACGCCTCGATTACCTCAAACTCAAGACAATCAAATCCTATAGGATGTAGGTCTAGGGCATAGACCACCAGCTGGGATATTAGCCACCAGCTGCGACATAGACCATCAGCTGGGACACTAGCCACCAGCTGGGACACTAGCCACCAGCTGGGACATTGATCACCAGCTGGGACATAGACCTTCAGCTGGGACATTGATCACCAGCTGAGACATAGACCTTCAGCTGGGACATTGATCACCAGCTGAGACATAGACCACCAGCTGGGACATAGACCTTCAGCTGGGACATAGACCACCAGCTGGGACATAGACCTTCAGCTGGGACATAGACCTTCAGCTGGGACATAGACCACCAGCTGGGACATAGACCACCAGCTGGGACATTGACCACCAGCTGAGACATAGACCACCAGCTGGGACATAGACTACCAGCTAGGACATAGACCTTCAGCTGGAACATAGACCTTCAGCTGGGACATAGACTACCAGCTGGAACATAGACTACCAGCTAGGACATAGACCTTCAGCTGGAACATAGACCTTCAGCTGGAACATAGACCTTCAGCTGGAACATAGACCACCAGCTGGGACATAGACCACCAGCTGGGACATAGGCCTTCAGCTGGGACATAGACCACCAGATGATCACCCTATTCAGGGACTGTGAATTTTGTAGAATGCATTTGATATATATAATTCTTTTAGTGTAAATCAAGTGTAGCAAACAAATGTCTATAAACTACACTGCTATTTTTATAACTGGAAATCGGTTTGGATACAAAGACATAATTTAATGTTTGCAGTAGTGTGTTGCGTCATGACGGTAAGGATAATGTTGCCTCATGATGGCGGGGTTAGTGTTGCCTGGTGTTGGCAAGAAGTGTTGCCTCATGATGGCGGGGTTAGTGTTGCCTGGTGTTGGCATGAAGTGTTGCCTCATGATGGCGGGGTTAGTGTTGCCTCATGATGGCGGGGTTAGTGTTGCCTGGTGTTGGCATGAAGTGTTGCCTCATGATGGCGGAACATTGCACCATTACCGAGTGATGGAAGCTGGCTACGATAACTTGATCTCATAGTAGGTAGAGAGTGGGAACCCCGAGAGGGTCCTCTCTCCCGCTGGATTAGCATTCCGGTACCAAAAACTAGTACTAGTGACGAAGGCTCCGCCGGCGGTGCGACGAATCTCCCACTCCTGAGCACCCTCATGTGTAAAAACTCTGAACAGGAACTGGGGCATGATCTCACACGACACAATGTTGAATGTTCACTCATTAGACTCTTCACGTGTGCTGGTATGAGGTACCTGGAGCTTTGCAATTACTTTACTAACTTTCGTGTTCTTGAGGATATCCTCATAAAGCATTTAAAATTTGCCAGTGCAGGCAAACCATCCTGCGAGATGGAGATTTTTAGGTACCACATGACTAGTTCTTGACACGAACCATGTAACCCCCCCTCACATAGTCTAGGGTAGGCGATGAGTCACAATAACGTGGCTAAAGTATGTTGACCAGACCACACACTAGAAGGTGAAGGGACGACGACGTTTCGGTCCTCGTCCCTTTCGGTTTCGGTTTCGATGGTCCGTCCTGGACCATCGACAATCGACTTGAGAATGGTCCAGGACGGACCGAAACGTCGTCGTCCCTTCACCTTCTAGTGTGTGGTCTGGTCAACATAGTCTAAGGTAGCTACATAAATGCCAATGTACAGAAGTATGCTGATAAAAAAAATGAAACGATTCCGCGGGCGGCGCCGCCACTGTGCAAATGGTGTGGGAGGGTGCGTCAGGCCTGCCAACACTACCCGCCGGCCGCGTGTTTATGGCACCTAATATGCAGCCTCCCACACTCTACATTCTGCCACAACCTCTAATGGTACCACATTCATAGTGACACCGTCCCGATAGCCATACTGTTGGAGAACAATTACTTGAGCAGACAGCATGACGTGATCGCCACTTTTAATCACAAATTGGTTCTTGTAACGCGATGGCCAATCACAGATAGCCTCCTATATCTTGGCTTCGCAACGAAAGAGCCAGTCTCCATACGGGTTCTCGCGGCGGAAAACCAAAAGGTTGTCTTAAATCAATTTTACACTAAAATTGGATCAGTGACTTGTGATTAGCGAGTCGTATGCTAGGCTAGAGGCGAGGCTGTCACTAGGTGATGGACACGAACCTAGAGGCGAGGCTGTGAAACCTTGAGAGGACGGGCAACCCATCCTCTTAAGGTTTCTCAACGTAAAAAAAAACTGTCGTATAAAGCGCCCTCTCCTAACCTACCAGAGGACCCACAACAGAAAACGGGCCAGTATGTCAAATTTACAGGCCGCTACCATTTCCTAGTACGACGGTTTTTTGCCTTAGGCAAAAATGTGACTCACTATTAGGAGGACGGGTGGAGTGCCCCCCCCCCCCAGGTCCCCCTATCACTGCCTGTGTACTGTGTACTGTGTACTGTGTACTGTTCTCCATCGTCCTGTGTGGGAAGTTTGAGATCTGGCACATGTAGTTTCATTACCTTTTTTGTATAGATATAAAATCCCGCTTCCCATATAATATTATGTCTGTCAGAAATTTATGTTCATTTATGATTTTATATAACTTATTTAACTGCTATTTGTTTGGATCATTTTTATTTTTGTATAAACGGTTCTGGACATTTCTTGAAGACTTTATATACAAGTTTATTGTTTCAAAATGATGTTAATTATTTAGCCTTCATTCTTCACTGCTGGACAAGACTATAACATATATCACAGGAACTTACTAATACCAATTTAAACACATTTCTCAATCTAATAGACACAAACCCTTCCACACAGCTGCCACACATACAACCTCATCCACACACACACACACACACACACACACACACACACACACACACACACACACACACACACACACACACACACACACAAACTCCTCCACACAAGTTTGTGGAGGCCACAAACACACTCCCGGACCTATGGTCACATGGCTTTGTTTACAAACACACACACACACACGTGGAATGCACATTCAAATTGCAATATTTCCTGTAAATATTTTTTCTGAACAACTTCCAAAATGATTTTTATGATTGTATTACTTTCTTTGCATGTTTCAGTGTATTTGTTGTGCTCTCTGTTTAGTGTCTTTGTTCATATTTTTAATTCTGTTGTTCTTGGTGATTGATCTTCGTGCTCCTTTTTAACCCGCCCTCTCGCATGACACGTCGTATTTTGACGTCAAAATCCTCAACGCCAATGTATGAAGTACTGTACTAAAATACATAGCGGCTCGCAAAAAATTGACATCATGTCCTGTTTTCTGTTGGTGGGGTCCTCGGTTTAGGTTTGGGCAAGGTAGCACATCCCTTGCTGGCAACGGTCGAGAGGACGGGCTGGGAGACCCCTTCTGATTTTCAGGATGTTGTGCAGGAAGTCCTGCTTTCCCAATTAAGTCCTTTGAGCTATTTGACCCCTCGATACATTCCTCGGTGAATCTGATAACTTTAAACATGGCTTTTGCCTTTTGTCTTTTGCTCTCGTATATTGGCGTTAAGAAATATATCTGGGAGCTGTCTGGTGTTCTGTGACACACACACACACACACGGTGCTACATAGTCTCTGTGAGACACACACACACACACACACACACACACACACACACACACACACACACACACACACACACACACACACACACACACACACACACACACACACACGGTGCTACATAGTCTTCCAGGCTTGACGCCAGTGTCACTTCCTACGGCCGCCTGTGCTGTCGGCGCCGCTCACATCCACAAAAGTTTCTTTCTTTCACTAACTTTCCCTAAGAGCAATTACACACTGTGGAGTTTTTTGTGACGTAATGTTCCGCAACTTTATATTTGAGAATTATTAATGAGTAACCGATGCTGCTTTTGTCACGCGAATATTACCTTTACACACATATATATATATATATATATATATATATATATATATATATATATATATATATATTATATATATATATATATATATATTATTCATTATGCAGCTGTAAGGGTGGCATTTTTTGCTTTGTGCATTTGTATTCTGCAGTTGTATTATATATGTATCTGTGCACAGCTTCACCCTGCCATGGCTATGCATATGTGTTCTGGATATGTGCATTTGTCTGCAGTTTTATGTTGCAATGCACATTTCTGCAGCATGGCGAAGTTCATTTTGGTGCAGTTGTAAAGCTTCTTATGCTGCTGCTTGGCGTGTATTTTCTCCCTCCGTGAGCTGCCGTCTGCGCTCTCGCACCAACATGTCGTAGGTGTCAACATGTCGTAGCTGTCAACATGTCGTAGCTGTCAACATGTCGTAGCTGTCAAAATGTCGCAGTTCCCAACATGTCGCAGCTGCCAACATGTCGCAGCTGCCAACATGTCGCAGCTGCCAACATGTCGCAGCTCCCAACATGTCGCGGCTGCCAACATGTCGCGGCTGCCAACATGTCGGCTGCCAACATGTCGCGCTGCCAACATGTCGCGGCTCCCAACATGTCGCGGCTCCCAACATGTCGGCTCCCAACATGTCGCGGCCCAACATGTCGCGGCTGCCAACATGTCGCGGCTGCCAACATGTCGCGGCTCCCAACATGTCGCGGCTGCCAACATGTCGCGGCTCCCCCGCCTACAGTTACCGCGCGGCGCGAGTGTGGAACTGGTGCGCCTTCTGTCTGGGGGCGTGGTCACCCCGTTCTCTTGACTTGCCGCAACGTACAAAATACAAAATGCTAACCTAACCAGAAACGTTCGAACCCAAGCCACCTACCTAACCTAATTTACCCCAGTCATATAAAATGTTGATATTTGTGAGGCGCTGCTATTCAAAGTACTTTGTAATTTGTGCGTTGGGGGCCATAACGTGAAAAAATGAGATGTAATAGTTGAGAGGTCGGCCCGAAACATCAGACAGGTGCGTGTTCTGATTGGTGCGTGTCAGACTGGTGCGCGTTCCGATTGGTGCGTGTACCTGATTCATTCTACAGCTGTGGTGTCATCAGCTACAACCAACAATTCTCTTGAGAATTGTTTCAAAATTGTCTGTAAAGTCATTTCCCCCACATTGTGACGTTCATTCAATGGACTGAGAGTTCTAGAGTAGATTTTTGTAATTTTTCAATAAAACTAAAATTGACGATAGTTTTGATAGTATCCCTTTATAGCCTGTATGTAACAGTCACTCCCAGTGGAGAGAGGGAAATGACTGCAATTGCAATAATTATTGCACTTAACATCTCTCTACAAAGAAACCTGTTTGCACAAGAATACCGAAAACAGATTATATGAAAACACTTAAGAATAATATTAAAGAATTATAAAGTTAACCTTTGATGAGAACCTTTCTAGTGAACGTTTGAAATCAGCAGTAGCTTTTATATTATTTAAATATATATCAGAATAAAGTTATCACGTGAATCATTCTCCCACGATAATCAAGTTAAATATTGGGAAGTAAAGTTAGCGAGCAAGTAAATATCCCTTCACTAGGTCGCCGCTGCAGCAACACAAAATACGCTACAATACACCATATAAGTTAAAAGGCATTGTCTCGTGGATATAAACCATGAACATTAATGGCTGGCTGCTGCCTATATAATATGTATATGCAATGTTTCAAATGTTGTCTGTTATAACACAGTAATGTTATATAAAAGAGTTCACCTCAGTCAGAGAATATTATTAGTTTGAGGTGAATAGATCTCAATTGTCACTAAGTGACATAATATACACAATCACATCCATGATGAGACTGTGACTGTCTTTAATGCTAAATCTGAAACACTAGTCCAACTTAAGGAAAGTCCCCACGAAATATGCATTAATTCTCACCAGAAGTAATAATGTGACATTAGCTAGTGAGCACAAAATGGTGGACTCCTCCCTTGTGCTGTTGTCAACTGCTGTCAGGCGTACTATGTTGAACCACTCACTGACTCCTAACACTCTCAGTCAACTTAAGACGTAACAGTTTAAATGTCTCAGTGCACAGCAGTACGTTGCCACTATGAGTGACGACTGACTTCTTGGTGTGGTTCCATGAACTCTACTGACGATGATAACGTCTCAACACTCTCTCGGCGAGAATCTCCCGTGTCCTCAACGTACTGAACGATGGGCACGTAACCTAACGGTCTCCTCCCCATGGCTATGAACGAACCCAACCAGGAGACAAGAAAATATTACCACTGGTGAAGACATTATTCTGGTTTGCCACACTGATCTCCCATCTTCTTAGAGCGACAGTTTACATTGGTCTTACAGAGTCATAAATCCTGACACAGCCGGAGTGCAGCACCAGAGCCGACTCCCGATGATAAAACCTCTAACGTTGATCACTGTTGTTAACTTTGGTCGGGTCGTTAACTTTGTCGTGGAGTCGTGGAGTAGCGACCAGTCGCCCTGACTGGGGGGTCCTTCCAACTTGCAGGCGATGAGTCACAATAACGTGGCTAAAGTATGTTGACCAGACCACACACTAGAAGGTGAAGGGACGACGACGTTTCGGTCCGTCCTGGACCTTTCTCAAGTCGATTGAAGGGACAATCTACTGACCTGCCCCAGGATGAACTACTGACCTGCCCCAGGATGAACTACTGACCTGCCCCAGGATGAACTACTGACCTGCCCCAGGATGAACTACTGACCTGCCCAGGATGAACTACTGACCTGCCCCAGGATGAACTACTGACCTGCCCCAGGATGAACTACTGACCTGCCCCAGGATGAACTACTGACCTGCCCCAGGATGAACTACTGACCTGCCCCAGGATGAACTACTGACCTGCCCCCAGGATGAACTAACTGACCTGCCCCAGGATGAACTACTGAACCTGCCCCCAGGATGAACTACAATCCCCGTGGTGTAGTGGTAATACACTCGCCTGACGTTTCGCG